>CM054136.1:72120080-72131999 GCA_028751875.1 Rapana venosa | reverse complement strand
TATGATATGCGGGAAACCTAACTTGTCAGGCGCTTAACGACAGCGCAAGCAAACAAAGAAAACACACACACACACTAAACTAACCCCCCCCACTTAACGCCCCCACACACACACTCACACCCCTCTACACACACACTTAAACACACACACAACACACACACAACACACTAACCTCCCCCCCCACACACAATAAAAACCCTCCTCCCCCACACACTAACCACCCCACCCAACACACACACACAAAAACACTAACACACTCCCATCCCCCACACGCACACACAAACACACATACACGCACACACACACACACACACACACACACACACACACACACACACACACACACACACACACACCACACACTTAAACACACACATACAACACACGCAGAACATCTTGCGCACACATTACACACACACACTAACACCCCCCCTCCCACCCCGGCACACACACACACACACACCCACACACACACACCCTCCCCCAACCCCGCACCACCCCACACACCACCCCACACTAACCCCCCCCCCCCCCCCCCCCCCCCCCCCCCGCACACACTAACACCCCCCCTCCCCGCACACACACACACACACAGACACACACAAGCACACCTGGCTCTTGTTCCCACACGATCTTAGCCAAGATGGGTGTCCAAAGAAAGCTTACAAACATTTGATAATGCTACCAGCTAATTAAACCAAGCCAATTGCCCAACAGGAAACCAAGACCCTGTCAAAGCCAAACGCCATTCAAAAGAGAATTTGGATGGCTCTTGTGTGTGTGTGTGTGTGTGTGTGTGTGTGTGTGGACAACTAAACTAACTGAGACAAGCAATTTAATTGTTTAATTGATAATCTAATTACAAAGCAATGAGAGAGAAAAACCCAACTTGCATCGAGAGTGATTGAGTGAGTGAGAGAGAGAGAGAGAGGGTGGGTATATGTGTGTGTGAGAGAGAGAGAGCGAGAGTGAGAGAGAGAGAGAGAGGGTGTGTGTGGGTGGGTGTGCATGTGTGTGAGAAGATTATCTATCTATCTATCTATCTATCTATCTATCTATCTATCTATCTATCTATCTATCTATCTTTCTATCTTTCTATTTTTTATTTATGTATTTATTTATTCTTTTATATCGAGGATAATGGAATAAGCACTCATGTGCTTTTTTTTTACACCCAGTCCCCGTGTGTATGCGGTTTTGTAAATTCTGTCATCTGTTTCCACCGGCACACAATGGCCTACTCTTCCGAAAAGAGGAACAGGATTTAACGTGCGTGCAAGATGTTCTGCATGCGTTCGAACACGGAGCCTCGGTTTATAGTCTCATCAGAAGGATACCCCCCTTCCCCCACTCTATCTATCTAGATAGATAGTGTGTGTGTGTGTGTGGGTGTGGGTGTATGTGGGTGTATGTGTGAAGAGAGAGAGAGAGAGAGAGAGAGAGAGAGAGAGAGAGAGAGAGAGAGAGAGGCAGAGAGAGAGAGAGAGAGAGGAGAGGCAGAGAGAGAGAGAGAGAGAGAGAGAGAGAGAGAGAGAGAGACAATTGACAAAATTTATTGCTATTTAGCAATCAAGCCATATAGCGCTGCGGCGCGTTAACAAACGATGTGAGAGAGAGAGAGAGAGAGAGAGAGAGAGAGAGAGAGAGAGAGAGAGAGAGAGAGAGAGAGAGAGAGAGAGAGAGAAAGACAGAGAGACAAACACAGACAGACAAACAAACAGACAGACAGACACAGAGAAAGAGAGACAGAGACAGACAGCGAAAAGAGCACGTGCGTGGGAGGAAAATGTGCCAGAAAATCCTCCTAGTCCCACTCAGTCAACCCCGCTAGAGACACAGCCACAACAAGCTCCTACCTCTAACCTCCCTCCCCTCCCCCTACCCCCCCCACTACCACCCCCACCCTCCTTCTCCTCTTCCTCCTCTCTCACGCACAAACCTAGTTCTTGCCATCATGTTACTTGTAGTTGCCCAGAAGTGTGCAGATGTGATCATATGATATATTTAGAGGGGGGGGGTGGGCGGGGGGTGTGGGGGTGGGGGGGACAATTTTCGCTATTGTTGGGGGGAGGGGGGGGGGGTGATAGGAAGGAACCGCAAGGGATCTGTCTGTAGGTTGATCTACGTACTGCTTGGGGGCATTTTGTCTGCGACACATTGATGAATAACTTTTGGGATGAATCTAGCGGGCGGCGAGGTGACTTCAGTTCGTTGACACCCTGTGAGCTAGCTGGAACTAAAAGAAGAAAAAAGAAAAAACCGTAAAACCGAAAAAAAAAGGAAAAATAGAAAAATCGCTCTCTCTCGCCTGTAGGGACGCCAATGGCCTATGTCAACAGTGTTGAATAGTATCTTCCCTTACCTTATGGAAATTCTGTGAAGGTGAATTCCCTCTTTTTATCCGGTCTCTTTGTTCATTTTTCTTCCTGTTCCACCTCTTTATTGGGGGTCTATTTTCTGCCTTCTTGGTTCATTATCCTACTTTTTTTTCTCCCCAGAGTAATCTAAAAAGGTAACTGTTCCTCTCAAAGTATATGGATTTAAAAAAAAACCCACCCAATTCTGATTAATTTTGTGCTAGGTAATACAATGAAATTTTAATCTTATGAATTTTGACAGAGACAGAATAAACTTTTCGATATGGATCATTTCATCAAGCTACAAAATTTTAATTTGTATGGGTTGAAAGAAAATGCTGAGGGGTAAAATCTGTCGTGAATGTTTGGAAGTAGGACTTTCATTGATCACATGAAACTCAGCCCCTAAAACTGAACTTATTGCATTTCGAAACAGCTCTCTCCTTCTTAGGGGACGGGTTCATCAGTGGTCAGAGAACTCGCTTTCCCCAATCTAACTGAAGAGCATTGAGCGTGGTTTACCAAGTGGATAGTGAACCTGTTTGCCGCGCTTGGCTTCAGTATTTATTTTATTTATTTTTTATTTATTTATTCTTTATATCGAGGATAAGAATAATAAGCACTTATGTGCTTTTTTACATCCAGTCCCCGTGTGTTTGCGGTTTTTGTAAATTCTGTCATCTGTTCCCACCGGCACACAATGGCCTACTCTTTCGAAAAGTGGAACAGGACTTAACATGTGCGCAAGATGTTCTGCGTGCGTTCGCACACGGCACCTCGGTTTATAGTCTCATCCGAAGGACTTTTGGGGAGAATGGAGTCTGCACTGATGTTAAACCCAGTTCACCAGCTGTAAATGGGTATTGCAGCCCTCTTTAGAGTCAGGGAAGGTAAAGCAGCTGAGGGAGAGGGAGATGGACTCCGCCCTCACTATGCGCTTTGGAGAAGCTGATGTCTCTGACATAATGATGGCTGCTCCCAACAACCCCGTAGTTATGGGAACACCTTTCTACCACTTTTTTCCTTTCTTCCGTGGAGTACACACACACACACCCACCAACACGCTCACACACACACACACACACACACACACAGAACACACACACACACACACAAACACACGCGCGCGCGCCACACACACACACACACACACACACACACTCACCACACACGGACACACACACACACACAACACATCTTCTTTCTTTTTTCTTTTTTCGTTCTTCTTTTTTTTTTTTATCTTTTTAATTTTTTATAATATTGGGGGGGGTTTTTGGTCTTCGTGTTGTCTGTTGTTTATTATCTACAAAAAAATTAAAAAGGGGGAAAAAAACCACTACACAACAAACACACACACAAAACGCACACAGCGCACGAGCGCGCGCACACAAACCACATACACAACACAAACAACACACAAATATGATATGCTGACCTAACTTGTCAGGCGCTTAACGACAGCGCAGCAAACAAAGAAAACACACACAACACTTAAACAACCCCCCCTTAAACGCCCCCACACACACTCACAACCTACACACACACTAAACACCACACAACCACACAAACCCCACACACACACTAACCTCCCACCCCCCCCACACAAATAAAAACCCCCCTTTCCCCACACACTAACCCACCCCCCAAAACACAACAAAACACTAACACCCCCCCATCCCCCACGAAACCCCACACCATCACGCCACACCACACAAACACACACAAACCCCACAAACACACAAAACACACCCCACACACCACACAAACACACACACACCACACACACACTTAAACACACACTTACAACACACGCAGAACATCTTGCGCACACATTAACACACAACCCCAAAACACCCCCCCTCCCACCCCGGCACACACACACACACACCCACACCACACACCCCCCCCCAACCCCGCACACCCACACACCACCCACACACTAACCCCCCCCCCCCCCCCCCCCCCCCCCCCCCACCCACACTAAACACCCCCCTCCCCGCACACACACACACACAAACCCCAACAAACACACAAACACCCTGGCTCTTGTTCCCACACGACCCTTAGCCAAGATGGTGTCCAAAGAAAGCTTAACAAACATTGATAATGCTACCAGCTAATTAAACCAAGCCAATTGCCCAACAGGAAACCAAGACCCTGTCAAAGCCAAACGCCATTCAAAAGAGAATTTGGATGGCTCTTGTGTGTGTGTGTGTGTGGACAACTAAACTAACTGAGACAAGCAATTTAATTGTTTAATTGATAATCTAATTACAAAGCAATGAGAGAGAAAACCCCAACTTGCATCGAGAGTGACTGAGTGAGTGAGAGAGAGAGAGAGGGTGGGTATATGTGTGTGTGAGAGAGAGGAGCGAGAGGAGAGAGAGAGAGAGGGGTGTTGTGTGGGTGGGTGTGCATGTGTGTGAGAAGATTATCTATCCATTATCATCTATCTATCTGATCTATCTATCTATCTATCTAACTCTTATCTATCTTCTATCTTTATTTTTATTTATGTATTTATTTATTCTTTTATATCGAGGATAATGGAATAAGCACATCATGTGCTTTTTTTTACACCCAGTCCCGTGTGTATGCGGTTTTTGTAAATTCTGTCATCTGTTTCCACCGGCACACAATGGCCTCTCTTCCGAAAAGAGGAACAGGATTAACGTGCGTGCAAGATGTTCTCATGCGTTCGAACCGGAGCCTCGGTTTATAGTCTCATCAGAAGGATACCCCCCTTCCCCCACTCTATCTATCTAGATAGATAGTGTGTGTGTGTGGTTGGGGGGTGGTGGTGTATGTGGGTGTATGTGGGTAGGGGATGTAAGAGAGAGAGAGAGAGAGAGACGAGAGAGTGGCAGAGAGGAGAGAGAGAGATGGGGGGTGGAGATACGAGAGAGAGAGAGAGGCAGAGAGAGAGAGAGAGAGAGAGAGAGAGGAGAGAGAGAGAGACAATTGACAAAATTTATTGCTATTTAGCAATCAAGCCATATAAACGCTGCGGCGCGGTTAACAACGATTGAGAGAGAGAGAGAGAGAGAGAAGAGAGAGGAGAGAGACGAGAGAGAGAGAGAGAGAGAGAGAGAGAGAGAGAGAGAGAAAGACAGAGAGACAACACAGACAGACAAACAAAACGACAGACAGACACAGAGAAAGAGAGACAGAGACAGACAGCGAAAAGAGCACGTGCGTGGGAGGAAAATGTGCAGAAAATCCTCCTAGTCCCACTCAGTAACCCCGCAGAGACACAGCACAACAAGCTCCTACCTCTAGCCTCCCTCCACTCCCCTACCCCCCGTCTCCCCCCCCCACCAACCTCTCTTCCTCCTCTCTTCTCTTCCTCCTCTTCACGCACAAACCTAGTTCTTGCATCAGTTACTAGTAGTAGCCAGATAGTGTGCAGAAGAGCATCATCATGAAATATTTAGAGGGTGGGGGGTGGGCGGGTGGGGTGGGGGGACAATTTTCGCTATGGTTGGGGGAGGGGGGGGGGGTGGACTAGGAGGAACCCGCAAGGGACTGACTGTAGGATGATCTACGTATGCTGGAGGGCATTTTGTCTGCCGACACATTGATGAATAACTTTTGACTGAATCTAGCGGGCGGCGAGGTGACTTCAGTCTCGTGACACCCTGTGAGCTTCTGGACTAAGGAGAATAAAAGAAAAAACGAAAAAACCCGAAAAAAAAGGAAAAAAAGAAAAACGCTCTCCTCTCGCCTGTGGGGACGCCAATGGGCCTGTCAACAGTGTGAATAGTATCTATCCCTTACCTTATGGAAATTCTGTGTTAGGAATTCCCTCTTTTCTATCCGTCTCTTTGTTCATTTTTCTTCCTGTCACCTTCTTTTTGGGGGTCTATTTTCTGCCTTCTTGGTTCATTCTCCTACTTTTTTTTCTCCCCAGAGTAATCTAAAAGGTAACAGTCCTCTCAAAGTATATGGATTAAAAAAAACCCACCCCAATCTTGATTAATTTTGTGCTAGGTAATACAATGAAATTTTAATCTTATGAATTTTGACAGAGACAGAATAATAACTTTTCGATATTGACATTTCATCAGCCTACAAAAATTTTAATTTGACATGGGTTGAAAGAAAATGCTGAGGGTAAAATATGTCGTATGTTGGAGTAGGGACTTTCAAGTCAAATGAAACTATCCCAAAACTGACTTATTGCATTTCGAACACTCTCCCTTATGGACGGGTTCACTCAGTGGCATGAACTCGCTTCCCAACTAACTGAGCAGCTTGAGCGTGTTCAAGTGGATAGCTGCTGTTTCGCGCCTTGGTTCAGTATTTATTTATTATTTTATTATTTATTTTTTTACGGGATAATGGAATAAGCCTTATGTGCTTTTTTACTCCGTCCGTGTGTTGCGGTTTTTGTAAATTCTGTATCTGTTCCCACCGCAACAATGGCCTACTCTTTCGAAAAGTGACGGTACTTAACTGTGGCAGATGTTCTGCGTGCGTTCGCACACGGCACTCGGTTTCCATATTCATCGAAGACTTTTGGGGAATGAGTCTGCACTGATGTTAAACCAGTTCACCGCTGTAATGGGTTCCTGCACCTCTTTAGAGTCGGGAAGCTAAAGCTGCGAGAGGAGATGGACTCCGCCTCATTGCTGGCTCTTGGAGAACTGATGCTCTTAATAGATGGCTGCTCCCACAACACGTAGTTATGGGAACACCTTTACCATTTTTACCTTTCTTCCCGTGGAGTACCACCACTACACAAACACACACACACACACACACACACACACCACTACTCTCACGACAAACACACAACCACGCCGCGGCTACACACCACACACCACACCACACTACCACACCGGACACATCACAACACACACACACACGACACACACACACAACACACACACACGGACACACACACACACACACACACACACACACACACACACACACACACACATAGGAACACCACACACACCATCAGTTCATCCTTATTACCAGTTCCATGGCCTAGATAGTCGTCAGGAAAACACGTCACAAGGGACACATTGGTCGAGTTTTCTCCAAGCTGGTCAGTCCTGAGCCTTCAGTGGAAAACACGCCATCAATCGATCATAGCACTTTTAAAAAAGCCAGCCCTCAGACATGGACATTCATCATACTCAGTCTAGCAGCGATTGTCTAAATCACCTAGCAGTGAAGAAACCAACGAGAGAAAACAGCAACAAACCCAACAACAAACTAGCAGGGATGGTTGAACAAGAAAAGTCGTTCACAGTTGATTTTATGTCGTTTTCATAAAGTACTACCGAGTGCAGCAAGTTAAGGTATGTAGGTTACAGCTCTTGTTGTGAATATTCACTCCGAGTTCCACCGCAGAGAAATCTGTCGTTGACTTAAAATGGTATAAATAAATATAAATGAAAAAAACCCTATTCTACTCTTTCACACAAGCTACCGAGTACGTTTATTCTTAGAATCTTTTAATTAAAAAAAATCCATCACCTACTGAAGGTTATGTTTTGTTTTTTGTCACGACAGTACTTCAGTATGAGCTTTGGTCTGTCTTGTTTCATTCCATCTTTCACCATGAACAGAGTCCGTTTCTAAACATTGTCACCGCTACTGGGGCTAGGATGGGAGGGAGGGGGGGGGGATTAGGAAGGAGAAGCTGAAGCTGTCCGAGTTTGAGCCAAAAGTATACCTTAGTACTTACATCTCTGATGACGATGATGATGACGATGATGAGGAGGATGTTTATTGGTTTCGTTATTTAAAAGAAAAGTATCTATCAATGTGAAATCAGAGGAGAAACTGACAGCCAAGCCAGGTTTAAATGTTTATGTATAAAGTAACGTAGATTTTATTATTTTTTCAAAAAAAATTATCGACAGAATTCAGAGAGAACACACAGCCCCTCCTCCCTCCCTCATCCCCGCCTCTCTTGGGGACTGGATGTAAAAATGCACATGGGTGCTTTTTCATTATCCTCGAAATAAAAGAATTTGATTTGATTTGGTTTGATCTCTTTCTGTCTGTCTGTCTGTCTGAGTGTCTGTCTGTCTCTGTCACTCTCTCACACACACACAAACACACACACTCACATACACACACCCCTCACACACCACACACACTCACTCAACACACATACACACACAAACACACAAAAACTCACACACACACAAACACACACTCAATCACACACACCACACACACACACACACACACACACACACACACACACCACACACCCCACACACACCACACACACACACACATTGAAACAAGCAAGTTCAGGAATGGCACCAGGACTCCCAAGTTGCCGAAGCAGTCAAGCAGGATTATTTTGAAACTCAGGATGTTTGCGCAGTAGTGATGTTGCAATGTGTTACGTTGTTGAACCATGTGATCAGTCAAACTGTGGCAATCTATTCTGTCCATTTCTTTCTTTCTTTTTTTATTTCGAGGATAATGGAATAAGCACTCATATGCCCGCCCCCCCCCTTTTTTTTTTTTTTTTTACATCGAGTCCCCGTGTGTATGCAGTTTTGTAAATG
Organism: Rapana venosa; assembly: GCA_028751875.1. Lineage (NCBI taxonomy): Eukaryota > Metazoa > Mollusca > Gastropoda > Neogastropoda > Muricidae > Rapana > Rapana venosa. The sequence continues at coordinate 72,123,100 of CM054136.1, read as the reverse complement.
TTGTCATCCGTTCCCACACAGTGGTCTACTCTTCCGAAAAACGGAACATGTTTTAACGTGTGAGCAAGATGTTCTGCGTGGATTTGCTCACGGGACCTCGGTTTATAGTTTCATCCGAAGGATTTTTAGGAGGAGTGGAATCGGCACTGATGTTAACTCCAGGGGAAACTATCTCCTTGAACGGGATTCGAATCCGGGTCAGCAGATCACAAGCGCAATGCACAACGCTCAAACCACTATCCATTATCCTCGATATAACAGAATAAAATAAATAAATAAATAAATAAAAACCACCATGCTGTCCCGTGGACAATGAAGATGTGGTAACGCATCATGAAAGATTTTTCCGTCAAGAGTTCTGGTGAAACGTAAACTTGTCACTCTCTCCCTCAAAATAAAGTGCTAGTATTGGTTTTGTCAATATTTATTATCTTTAAACGTGTGCGTGCTGATGTTTTATTTATTTAATCTATTTATTTATTTATTCCATTTTATTCTTTTATGTCGAGGATAATGAATAAGCACTCATATAAGCACTCCTGTTCCACTTTTCGTAAGAGTAGGCCATTATGTGCCGGTGAGAACAGATGAACAGAATTTACAAACCGCATACACACGGGGATTCGATGCAAAAAAGCACATAAGTGCTTATTCCATTATCCTCGATATAAAATAAAAAAATAGAAATAAATAAATAAAATATACCTTTTACATCTATTCCCCGTATTTTATGCAGTTTGTAAATTTTGTCATCCGTTCCCATCGGCACAATGGCCTGCCTCTCCGAAAAGCAGAACGGGTTTTAACGTGTGCGCAAGATGTTCTGCGTGCTTTGGCACAGGGGACCTCAGTTTATAGTCTTATCCGAAGGACCGATGGTCGTATACTGTGTTGTAATGTTTTTCTGTGATACATATTTTTCCTGCTTACTTTAAAAAAAAATGAACGGCTTGTTGTATGTAGCTCATATGATCTCTCCGTTTTTTGAGATAATAAAGTGTTTGAATTGAACTGAATTGAAAATAATATTTGTTTGGTAACGGAGTTGTGAAGGCTTTCAAAGCATTTGTTGCTGTTGTTGTTATTTTCTTAACGGTTCCTGCTGCTGCTGCTGCTGTTGTTGTTGTTGTTGTTGTTGTTGTCTTATTTCGTCTTGAACACAGGCTCTTTCTGTGATTCCCCCCCTTTTTGTTGTTGTTGTTTTGGTTGCTTTTTAATATGGAATGCAATGAGCTGCCCCCCCTCCCCACCTAACCACCCAGAATATACTTTAAGCAATTTCTCAGACAACTTCAAGTGCAAACCTGCCAGTGCCTTTATTTCCTTCACACACACACACACACACACACACACACACACACACACACACACACACACACACACACACACACACACACACACACTCACACACACACACACATATATATTTATATATATATATATATATATATATATATATATATATTATATATATATATATATATTATATATATATGTACACATGCAGAAGATCAATTATGCACGTTACAGATCCCATAATTCATGTCAGCGTTCCGTTGATTAGAGAAACAGGAATATACCCAGTGTACATCCCCGAAGTCGGAATGCGGCTACCTTTACGGTAGGCATAACCTCTCGCACACGCAAAATCTCAGCATAGGTGAACCTTGCAGCTCTAGCCGAGGAACTGGGGAAAAAAACCCTGATAAAGTTAGGGAACGATTTTCCAAGAGTTGTCGGACTGATGATACCCGTATTATTTCATGTTACATTACCAAAGTCAGAATGTATGTTTGTCCATCGTGTTCAACGATGTCCTCCAAAACAGCAGAGGAGGCAGCTGCTGTTTCGGAAATTGGGCAGAAATTTGATTATAGTGGAGATGCCTCGCCCACAGTACCATCCCCACTCTCTCGGCCAAGTGGACAGTCAGCGTTGGAGATGTTCTCCAAAGGCCAACCAGCCCCCCAGGGCTGCAGCACATAAGGACTGTGCGGAGTCAAGCCTCCTAGTCAGAGAGTCATAGGCGATCACTAAAGACTAAGCTGTAAAGTGGAATTCTATGAGTGGGAAAGCCATTGGTCATACAGCCTCTCACTTTGCTGTTGCCCCCAGCGTCAATGGTTTAAATGCTGCTACGTTAATGGTAGTTAAAAACAGTCGCATACGCAAAGCCTCATCAATGGCAAACCTCAGAGCTCTATCCAAGAAAAGAATAACAGAACTCCATGTTGCCAGAATCTTTCTCAAACAAGTCAAATGTTCATAACCTGAAAAAAGAGTGAATACGTTATATTTTATAATGAAATAAAAAGCATCAGTTACACAAACTTTTGCAAAAAAAAAGTGTCAAGTGTCTATATGGAGAACATATTTCCAATACTCACTACGTATTTGAACGCCCGATTGTAAAACTGTTTTTTTAAATTTAAAACTTACATTTTCTTAGCAGTCTCTCGAAAATGTATTGGTTATTATCGCACAGTCCACTACACTACTTTTAGTAGTTCGTTACTGCTGTTTCATGTTATAACACTGTATAAAGTTTGCTCATCATGCTTGGGGGACGGGATAGCCTAGTGGTTAGAACATTGCGCTCGCAATCTGACGACCCGGGTTTGATTCCCGTTCAAGGGGGATATTTTCCCCTGGAGTTAACATTAGTGCAGACTCCATTCTCCCCCAAAATCCTTCAGATGAGACTATGAACCGAGGTCTCGTGTGCGAACGCACGCAGAACAACTTGCGCACACGTTAAATCCTGTTCCGCTTTTCGTAAGAGTAGGCCATTGTGTGCCGGTGGGAACAGATGACAGAGTTTACAAAACCACATACACACGGGGACTGGATGCAAAAAAAGGCACATAGGTGCTTATTCTATTATCCGCGATATAAAAGAACAAAAATGAAATAAAATGAAATAAGAGAACGGCTTTTATTAATGCCGGAAATACCAACACACACGCTGTTCCCTCTGTCTTCTTTTATTCCAGCCCCCTTCCCTTCCCTTCCCTACTTTA
>CM054136.1:72095080-72117580 GCA_028751875.1 Rapana venosa | reverse complement strand
CTCCTCTCTCTCTCTCCTTTCTCCCTCATCTCTCTCCCCCCCCCCCTCCCTTCTGACCTCTTTGAGGGGTCACTGGAGTTGGCATTATGTCTTGGGGACAGTAAAACACGTGGCCCCCCCCCTTTTACGTGTCTGGACTGCGAGATCAGAACGTTCTGTCTATCATTCCATGGGCCAAAGCTGGCCTTCTCTCCTACTATGAGGGGAATTTTACGTTTGCGAACTACTATGGTGCAATTTGTACGGGCCAGTCTATCCCTCCCCAAATAAATGGGAATGCTTGTAGGGCGTGTTTCTTCTTTTTTGTTCTTGTTCTTCTTCATCTTCTTCTTTGTGAACGCTCAGACGCAACTCCTTAGGCAGGGACGAAGCTGCGGGGCTGATGAAGGCCCCCCTTCCTCCAGGATCAAAGATGTGCCCCTATCGGCAGTCGTAGGCCAGATTCGATCGGCCCTAGGTTGTGGTGGTTGACGACAGGTCTGGGAAGTGTTCCACTGTCATGGGAAAGAGCCCAGGGGCCGCCTCAGGGGTTTTATGCCCTCCACCAAGTGCTGGGAGTATTTTGTATGCGGGAGGTATTATATCACCAAACGCAATGAGTGCCTTTGTTCGCAGAATCTATCCCTCAGCAAGACCGTATGAGTGCTTGTACGCTGATTCTATTACTCAGCAAGAGCTGTGAGTGCATTGTGGGGTGGGGTGGGGGGTGGGGGAGTCTATTACCTCAGCAAGATGTGTGGTGCATTTGTACACGGATCGATACCTCACCAAGATGCATTGAGTGCTTTGTATTGGGAGCCTATCCCCCTCAACCAGCCAGTGAGTGCATTTGTACGATTGTTCATTACCTCACCAAGAGCAATGATGCACATGTCGCGGAAGTCTATTACCTCACGAGACACAATGAGTGTATTGTACGCGGGAAGTCATTCCCTCAGAAAACGAAATGATGCCTTTGTATGGCGGGCCCAAATTACCTCAGGAAGACCCATGAGTGCATTGTCCGCCTGATTCTATTACCTCAGCAAGATGTGGGGAGTGCATGTGTACATAGGATGCTATTACTCACCAATTGCTTGAGTGCACTTGTACGCAGGGTTTTATTACCTCACCACGACCTGTGAGTCCATTTGTACGAGCTATTCTTTTACCCAAACGTGGGGAATGCATTTGTAGCGGGTTTTTTTTACCTCACCCAAAACATGGAGTGCATTTGAACCAGCGTTCAATTTCCTCACCAAGACGCTGTGGTGTTTTTGTAGGTGAGAGTCTATTCTGAAGGATTAGCCGAATGCAGTTGGAATCCATTTTAATAGTAGGAAAACCCCCTCAAGCAGACAGTGGCGACTCGCCTTTCGCCTTAGGCACTGCATATCTACGAGGTTAAAGCTGGGCTATTCCCCACCATCTGTCAGTATGTTCCAGGGGATGGGAAAGGGAAATTTCCCCCCCAATCTCCTTGTTCCAGCCAGTGTAAAGGAATTTCCAGCCTTTTCCCTTTTTTCCGCATAGGTAGAAGGGTTACAGCCAACCTTTTTCCAGCTAAGGTGAAGGGGTTACCCGCCAATCCTTTTTAGCAGATGGTAGAAGGCAGTCCCAGCCAATCTCCTTGTTTCAGAAGAAGGTTGAGGAGATTATCAGCCAATCTCTTTGTTCCAGAAGAAGGCAGAAGGCTGTCCCAGCCAATCCTTTTACCAGCAGAAGGTATAAGGGATTCCCAGCCAATCCTTTTTCTAGCGGATTGTAGAAGGGATTTCCAGCCAATCCTTTTATCAGAAGAAGGTAGAAGAGATTCCCAACCAATCCTTTTACAAGCAGAAGGTAGAAGGGATTCCCAGCCAATCCATGTTCCAGCAGAAGGTAGAAGGGATTCCCAGCCAATCCTTTTACAAGCAGAAGGTAGAAGGGATTCCCAGCCAATCCTTTTACCAGCAGAAGGTAGAAGGGATTCCCAGCCAATCCTTTTACCAGCAGAAGGTAGAAGGGATTCCCAGCCAATTCTTTTACTAGCAGAAGGTAGAAGGCAGTCCCAGCCAAACCTTTTACAAGCAGAAGGTAGAAGGGATTCCCAGCCAATCCTTTAACCAGCAGAAGGTAGAAGGGATTCCCAGTCAATCCCTGTTCCAACAGAAGGCAGAAGAGATTCCCAGCCAATCCTTTTACCAGCAGAAGGCAGAAGAGATTCCCAGCCAATCCTTTTACCAGCTGATGATTAAAGGGATGCTGAGCCAATCCTTTTACTAGCAGAAGGTAGAAGAGATTCCCAGCCAATCCTTTTACCAGCAGAAGGTAGAAGGGATTCCCAGCCAATCCTTTTACCAGCAGAAGAGATTCCCAGCCAATCCCTGCTCTAGCAGAAGGCAGAAGAGATTCCCAGCCAATCCTTTTACCAGCAGATGATTGAAGTGATTCTCAGCCAATCCTTTTACCAGCAAATGGTAGAAGGAATTCCCAGCCAATAAAAGGTAGAACGAATTCCCAACCAATAAAAGGTAGAAGGAATTCCCAGCCAATAAAAGGTAGAAGGAATTCCCAGCCAATAAAAGGTAGAAGGAATTCCCAGTCAATAAAAGGTAGAAGGGATTCCCAGCCAATAAAAGGTAGAAGGGATTCCCAGCCAATAAAAGGTAGAAGGCATTCCCAGCCAATACAAGGTAGAAGGCATTCCCAGCCAATACAAGGTAGAAGGCATTCCCAGCCAATACAAGGTAGAAGGCATTCCCAGCCAATACAAGGTAGAAGGCATTCCCAGCCAATACAAGGTAGAAGGCATTCCCAGCCAATACAAGGTAGAAGGCATTCCCAGCCAATACAAGGTAGAAGGCATTCCCAGCCAATCCGTGGCCCAGTAGATGGTGCTTCGTCTTTCTTCCTCATGTTTTCCATGTTAGGACTTGTAGCGTTTATGAAATCAATGTTCTTTCTTTTGGCCTTTCCCTCCTTTCTTCCCTCCTCTTTTTCTTGTCTTGTCTTTTAAAAAATGTTCTTTCACTCCATAGTTCTTTTCTTTTCCTTTTCTGTCTTTCATTTTCTTTTACTTTCTTTCGTTTTTCTGACTTGCAAACGACAGGTTCTAAATTCATTTGATACATTTTTCTGTAAAATATAAAATCTATAGAATGACCAAAGAGTTTTGTCACCACATCAAAAAGTTTTTTTCACAAAATAAAAAAGGACGAGAAGAAAACTGGGTCAATGTGTTTTGTTTTTTGTGGTCCTTGGTACAGCTCAGTTCTCAACTGTCCTATTATATAAATGACCCATATGATTGTAACACAATTTTTCCAAATACTGGGGGCCATACATGTTTGCTTAACCCCGTTTCTTTGGGACATTTCAATGTTAGCAACTCTCCGCAAGAAAAAAACACAAAACCGTACATTTCAGTGACCAGAGAATGAGAATAATTCCCCAATGGAAAAACGGTAAGAAAGGGTTTGATAGGAACAAAAAAGGGTAGGGAAATGAAACGATCATAATACATAATCCTACAATGAAAATTTATCATTATTATCACGAATCCCCGACTGACTTTACCAGGCAAGCAAGAGGAAACAGTCGCACTTGGCTCACGACAAAAGTTTGGGTAAAACAGGCAATAAATATTAATCCAAATGGTTGAGCAGTGTCAATGCCCAAGGTCTTTAAGTCAGCAAATGAGCAGGAGTTGTGTGACGTACAACAAGGGGAAAAGGGGAGAGAGAGAAAGAGGGGAGAGAAGGAGAGGGGGAAGAGAGAGGAGAGGCGAAGGGGGAGAAGAAGGAAGGGGAGAGAGTGTGTGACAAAGTGAGTGGAAGAGGGGGCCCATAAAATGGTGTTGACAGTACAGGGAAAAGAGAGAATGAGAAAGGAGGGAAAGAGAGGAGAGAGGGGGAGAGAGAGAGGAGAAGTGACAAAGTGAGTGGCAAAAATTGGGACCAGAAAATGTGTTGACAGTCCACGGAGAGAGAGAGGGGGAGTAGGGGGAGAGGAGATAGAGAAAAGAGGAGAGAGAGAAGAGAGAGAAGAGAGAGTAAAGAGGAGAGAACAAGAGAGGAGAGGTGGGAGTGACAAAGGATTGCAAAGATGGCCAAAAATGGTGTTGACAGTACCAGGAGAGAGAGAAAAGATGAGAGAGAGGAGAGAGAGAAGGGAGAGGGGGAGGAGGAGAGAGGGGGGAGAGAGAGAGAGAGGGGGACAAGTAGTGGCAAGATGGACAGAAAAAATGGTGTTGACGAACCATGGGAGAGAGAGAGAGAGAGAGGAGATGAGAGAGAGAGGACCAGAGAGAGATTGAGAAGTGGGAGAGAGGAGGAGAGTTAGAACGAGAAAAGAGAGAGCGCGGTGGGATGTGCAAAGTAGTGGCAAAGAAAGGGGCCCGAAGATGGTGTTTGACAGTAAAGAGAGAGAGCGAGCGGGCAAGCGATGCGAGAAGAGAGGGGAGGAGAGAGAGGGAGAGAGAGTGAGAGGAGAGTGAGAGAGAGATGAGAGAGAGAGTTTTGGGAGTGACAAGTGAGGGGGCCAAGATGGTGCAGAAAAATGGTTGCAGACAGGGAGAGAGAAGAAAAAGAGGAGGAGAGAGAGGAGAGAGAGAGTGAGAGAGAGAGAGAGAGGATGGAAGTTGAAAGGGGTGCTTTTTGTTTTGGAAAGGACTGTGGGAGGACAACTGTGGGGCCCCTTGCCCTCAGATACTGTAGGACAAATGGAGAAGAGTGAAGACTGAGTTCGAACTGGGGTAGCTAGCTAGGCTCGTGTGTGAATGTGTGTTTGTAATGGGTGTTGTAGTGAGTGTGTGTGTGATGTGTGTGTTTTGTGTGTTTGTAAGTGAGGTGTGTGTTGATGGTGTAAGTGAGTGTTTAATTTGAGTGTGTGTGGTGTGTTGAAAGTGTGAGTTGTGTGTGTGGGGGGTGGTGTGTGGAAAAGGGAAATGGGATTCTACTTGTTGTCCAGATACTAGAGATATGTTCAATGCAGAAGCGTTGTCGGAGTGTGCACACACACATCTGTGTGGGGGCACTTCACTCACACACACATGCACGTACGTACACAGGCATACACACACACACGCATGTATATACACGCATACAGGCATGTACACGCACACGCGCGCAAGTACACACACACACACACACACACACACGTACGCACGCATGCATACACACACGCACGCACGCGCGTACATGCACGCACGCTCATGCACATACGCCTACACACATATACACACGCACGCATACACGTGTGCACTCACACAATTTCTTCGGATGAGACCATAAACCAGGTCTTATGTGTGAACCCACTCAGAACATCTTCACCTTCTCCTTCACCTACACCGTAGTCCCTTGGACCGTGGGGGCACTAATGAAGATTTTGCAACCAGCTTCCTCCACTCCCCGCGGTCCTCTTGCTTTCTGTAGCAAATCGTTCCGTTCAAGGCCAGTCCACTCTCTGATGTTTTCGTTCCACTCAAGGCCAGTCCACTCTCTGATCTTGTCTTCCCATCGTTTTCTCCGTCTGCCTCTTCCGTCTCCCTCCTTGTACTGTTCCCTGCAGGACAGTCTTGGCCAGTCCAGATGTTCGTGTGACGTGCCCGAACCACTTTAGTTTGCGTTTTTTTCACTGAAGTTAGGAGCACTTCATTTGGTCCAATGACGTTTTAAAATCTGGTTTTCACTTCCAAGTGAAAATCTTGCACACTCATTAAAACCGGTTCCGCCTTTTGGAAGGGGAGGCTATTTGTGTTGGTGGGAACGGATGACAAATTTTATAAAACCGCATACACACACACAGGAACTGGATTTTAAAAAAAATGGACGATCGAGCTTATTCCATTATTATTTCATATGACTGACGACAATAGTACTGTCTGAGTGTTCAAAGTAGAAGAGGAAGAAGAAGAAGAAGAAGAAGAAGAAGAAGAAGAAGACAAACTGGAAGCATGCGACTATTCCGGAAAGGTTTTCTCTTCAGTATGTTTCGCCTTCCCGAGAGACAGACAGAAAGGGATTTACCCCATGGCAGACAGTTGAAATAACTACCAAAACAGAAGGCAGTAGGCAGCAGTACATACAGAGCAAAAAACGAACAAACGGACAAGCTGAAACCCCGGACAGTTTTGGTGTCAACTTTAAAAACAACCCAACAAGCTATATGCAGCTACCTTCCTAGCCCTTTCATCAGCATATCCAGAAAATGGAGTCCATCCATTTGTGTGTGTGAGTGTGTGTGTGTTGTGTGTGTGTGTGTGGTGTGTGTGTAAATATATGAGAGAAAGTGTGTGTGTTGTGTATAATATAGAGAGAAAGTGTGTCTGTGTAAACATATGAGAGAAAGTGTGTGTGTTGTGTGTGTTTGGTGTGTGTGTGTGTGTGTGTGTGTGTAATATATGAAAGAAAGTGTGTGTTTTGTGTGTGTGTGTGTGTGTGTGGTGTGTGTGTGTGTGTGTTTTGTGTTTGGTTATTGTTCCTCGGCTACAGCTTTAAGGTTCACCAATATTGAATTGAAATGTTGTTTTGCAAACCGTTTTTGCCCACCATGAAGGTAACCGCATTCCGACTTCGGGGATGTAACCCGGGTATGTTTGCTACCTGGGTATGTTTGTTTTCCCGTAACTCCACGAACGCTGATATGAATTACAGGATCTTTAACGTGCATATTTGATATTCTGCATGCCTCTATACACGAAGGAAATTGAGGCACTGGCAGGTCTGTATCTTGAAGTTTAACTGAGAGATTGTAAAAAAAAAATCCCCACCCATAATTTACCGGACGCCGCCAAGATTTGAACCCACGACTTCATGTACCCATGAGAGTGAAATGGTACTGTCTTAAGCACTCGGCTGTAGCATCTGTAACCCTTTTTAGCTATGAAAACAGTCCCACCTATGTTCGCTATTTGATACAAATTCGCCAAAAATAGAGGGAATTAAAAAAATGAAAGGTCAGTATCTCAACTATACTTCAGTTACCAAACTTTCTTTCCCCCCACTCAAAATAACAGGAACATCTGGACTTGCTGAAACCATGAGAAGGACGAACGGCAGGTGCAGCAGCGATGATTCTATACAGCAAGGTTAGTTTCCATTCCGGGCATTATGCAAGAGTGGAAGGCATCCTTAACTTATACCTAAGAAAAATATTACCCCCCCCCCCAAAAAAAAAAAAATTAAGAGAAAAAAAAGTAAAAAGTAGAAATAGACCTGTCTTTTTACCCTTATGGAAAAAATACGTAGAGCTCACACAAAAGTAATAATAATAATAATAATAATAATTCATACAGCGCTACATCTTGCAACCGCCCCCCCCCCCCCCCAAAAAAAAAAAAAAGCAACAAACAAATAAAAACAACCCATATCAAAGCAAGTAATCTGTATCCACTTAAGAAGGCTTAGTCTAAAGGCTGAAACGCTATAACTGACAGAAAACAACAACAACAACAACTTTGGTGAAACCCGAGTGTTAGAAGCAAATAAACCGTTTTTCAAACTTCAGGGGAGACTATTAGATGATATCTAGAAGAACTAATAACACAGCACTGTCTTTTTGCAATCCAAGATGGCGAACTCCTAAAAATAGGGGGCCAAATGCGTTTTTGTCTTTGTAGGTAACACAGTCAAGTAGTATTTCATGTTAAAGATGTTTGAAAGGAAAGTCGATATTTAAAATTGGTAACAGTATGTAGGGGAACGGGATAGCACAGTGGTCGGAGCACTCGCTTTCCCCCAGCCAAGTTAAGCAGCGTCGAGCGTGGTTACCAGTTGGATGGGTGACCGTTTGCACGCCTTGGCTTCAGTACAGTTCCCCCAGTTCACCCAGCTGTAAATGGGTACCTGCCCTCTTTAGGGTCAGGGAAGGTAAAGCAGCGAGGGAGAGGAGATGGGTGCCGCCCTCAATATGCTGGCCCTAGAGAAGTGAGGTCTCTGACGCCTCGCTCCCCTACGACCTTATAGGTTATGGGACTCCTTTACCCTTTACCTTTTAACAGTATATAACGATTCCTTTTTAAAAAACAACAAACTATAAGCCTTTGAGTTTAGTAGATATTTAAACTAAAGCTTTAATTATGCCACGTTCGGCTGTGTTCAAGAGTCCTGCCAGATGCCACAGAGCATTTTGACGTCTATTTGGAACAACATTCAGTTCATGATTTCAAATGTCAAAGTCCTTAGTATGAGACTATAAACCGAGGCCCCGTGTTCGAACGCACGCAGAACATCTTGCGCACACGTTAAATCCTGTTCCGCTTTTCGGAAGAGTAGGCCATTATTGTGTGCCGGTGGGAACAGATGACAAAATTGACAAAACCGCATACATACGGTGACTGGATGTAAAAAAAAAAGCACATGATTGTGTGCTTATTCCATTATCCTCGATATTAAAGAATAAATAAAAGAATAAATAAATAAATAAATTTCATGATGACTGGGTATATCTGTGACTCTGTCTTTGAGTAAGGAGAGGCATGCATGCGCCTGGTAGATCAAGAGTAGGTCGTTTTACGATCTTTTTCTCATATCACATACGTGTAAACCCAACGAGCTCTGACGCTTATAGCCTAGCCTGCCGCAGGGGTAATAATATATCAATGAAAAAAAAAGCACCCGAAGTCAGATGCAGCTGCCTTAATGATGGGTAAAAAACCCATCGCATACGCATAATCTCACCATTGGTGACCTTGGAGGCCCAGCTTAGGAAAAAAGAAAAAAAATCAATAGAAAATATGTTTTTTTTTCCGTTTGAAGAAAGACAGGCATTTAGATAGTACTGAGCCCCTCCCCCCCCCCCCAAAAAAAACCAACAACAAACAAACAACACACACACAAACAAACAATCCCCCAAAAAACCCCAACCAAACAAAAACACCCCCCCCCCTCTAAATATCTCATAAAAGAGAGAAAAAAAATCAACACAAAAAATCCTTGCCCCTCTCCTCTACCCTGACAAGCTAACCGTCAAAAGCACCATGATCTGCATGCATCTGTCCCGCCCCCCTACCCAACCCCCCCTCCCTTAGCGTTAACAAATCAGAACCCTACTTGTGCTTTAAACTTTTCTAAGGGTACAACACATCCACTAAAACAAAACAAAAAAGAAAAAAAAAAGAGGATGAAGTATGCACATTTAAGATTATGTAATTCGTGCCACTTTATCTGTGCCCTAGGGACTGTCATTCCTTTAAAAAAAATTCTTTTATATGAAAAAACAATTCTTTTATATTGAGGATAATGGAATAAGCACTTATGTGCGTTTTTTGCATCCAGTCCCCGTGTGTATGCAGTTTTATAAATTTTGTCATCCGTTCCCAACCGGCACACAATGGCCTACTCTTCCGAAAAGCGGAACGGGTTTTAACGTGTGCGCAAGATGTTCTGAGTGCGTTCGCACACGGGACCTCGGTTTAGAGTCTCATCCGAAGGATCCGTGTCGGGTTGGCCAGCCACAGTCGACGCTGTTCCAGAATCAACCCAGAGACAAAATATCTTCTTTGGTTAGATTTACCTGCACTGGTTCTCCGCAGGGTTGCGTCCTCTCACCACTTCTGTACATTCTATACACAGATGATTGCAGAAGCAACTATGGAAATTCCTTTCTGGTAAAGTTCGCAGACGATAGTGCTCTGTTATCTCTCTTATCCGGATCAGTCTTAGACCACGGTCCAGCCCTCACCGAGTTCGTACACTGGTGTGACGAGGCCTATCTGGAGCTAAATGTTTCTAAAACTAAAGACCTGCCTATCGACTTGAGGAGATCAGGGCATACTCCTAAGAATATTATTATCCATAATCAAGAAGTTGAAAACGTTTTGAACTATAAGTATCTGGGAACTGTTTTTGACCACAAGTTAAACTGGGACGTTAACACTGACGCTATTGTCAAAAAGGGACACAACAACGTCTGTATTTTCTGAGGAAACTGAATCATTTTTTGTAGACAAAAAGATTCTTTCCTTGTTTTACAAGTCTTACATAGAGAGTGTTCTAAGTTTTTGCTTTCATTTGTTGGTACAATAACCTTAGTGTTAAAAACAAGAATGGCCTGCAGAGAATTGTAAGAATCTGCTCAAAAATAATTGGAAAAGAACAAAGAGATCTCATGTCGTTCTGCAATCAGCAGCTTGTACGCAAAGCCACAGCCATTTTGGCTGATCCTTCCCATGCTTTGTTTCCAGAATTTCAATTGTTGCCTTCGGAACGCCGTTTTCAGTGTCCCATCAGCAAAACTGACAGAAAAAGAAATTCTTTTGTGCAAGTAAGCATTCGAATTCTGAATTCACAATGATGTTGACTACCTAGTTTTTACATTTCTCTGAATTACTTGCCTGATTGTCATTGTTATGAGTGTAGTCAATACACAATTATGTGTGTGTGTGTGGTTGGTGCGTGGGTGTGCGAAATAAGTCTGTCTTCTAGTCAACGGTCTTAAAACATTGAATTCATATATTGGTGTATGGTGTGGGTGTGCGTGGGCGTGTTCGCACACACACGTACGTGCGTATGTACGTGCTGCGTATATGCGTGCGTAAAAATAATTTTTTATGTTTTCTTGTCAATGGGTTTAAAATTGTGTTCACAATTGATGTGTGTGCGTGCGTGCGGGTGTTTGCGTGTGTGGGCGCATGCGCCCGTGTGTGTTGGTGTGTGTGTGTGTTCGTGACATTTTATTTGAAAACCAATATGAAATATAGCTTTTGTGTCTTTGATATATTTGATGTGTATCAATCTGCCTGTCAGTATTGTAATTGCCCTTCATGGGATGATTAAAGTGTTTTTGACTTGACTTGACTTGACTAGAGAGGAGAACATCACACACAGTCTTCCGAGACTGACAGCTGTCATGCCATGCAATTGGTGCCAGCGTTAGAAGGGATACAGACTCACAATGGTTCCAGGATGCTCCAGTTCCATCGCAATCATCAACGCGTTTATGTCGGACAAGGCTACCCGGGCAAACAAAAATAAAAAAGAAAAGAAAAGAAAGGAAAAGAAAGAAGCCAACAAGAGTATCAAAATTCTAGATCAGAGGTAAGTACGTATCAACGTTTAGCCCGTATTTACACACACATGCACGCGCGCGTGCTCGCGCACACACACACACGACCACACACACCACAACACACCCCACACACCCCACACACACACAAACAAACAACACACACACAACACACACAACACATCTCTCTCTCTCTCTCTCTCTCTTTCTCTCTCTCTCTCTGGGGGACGGGATAGCCTAGTAGTCAGAACATTACGCTCGCAATCTGACGACCCGGGTTCGATTCCCGTTCAAGGGGATTTTCCCCCTGGAGTTAACATCAGTGCAGGCTCCACTCTTCCCAAAAGTCCTTCGGATGAGACTATAAACCGAGGCCCCGTGTGCGAACGCGCGCAGAACATCTTGTGCACACGTTAAATCCTGTTCCGCTTTTCGGAAGAGTAGGCCATTATTGTCTGCCGGTGGAAACAGATGACAAAATTTACAAAACTGCATACACTCGGGGACTGAATGTAAAAAAGCACATGATTGTGTGCTTATTCCATTATTATCCTCGATCTAAAAGAATAAATAAATTACATAAAATCTCTCTCTCTTTGTCTCTGTCTGTCTGTCTGTCTGTCTCTCTTTCTCCCTCTCTCTCTCTGTCTGTCGGGGGGGGGGGGGGGGGGGGCCGATCACGTAATGCGAAGGTGAAGACGTAGGGAAATTGCTCTAGTATTTTTGTGATTAGTAGCTAGTTTTAAGTGGCCTAATTTTTCATTGTTAGCATACAGTTAGATAAGGAGGATGGGAATATCGCTGCAGTTGTACAGGGCTGTCTGTGGGACATTTGCGGCAGTATTCGCCTGCTTCATGTCCAAACGGGCAGAATTCAAATCAGCCATGGCGGTGTCCATCCTGACGCTAAAAAGTGGGCGAGATGGTGTCTTGTTAGGACTGACCCTCACCTATCTATTCTGGGGGGGCCTTTTGCTTCGGTGTGGTGATGTGGAGACGAACCCTGGACCTGGTCAAGGACGGAAGCTGAGGCAAACCAGCCTGACGAGTGGTGCTGGTGGTCGTAGCACAATCACAGGAAAAGCTGCAGGGAAAACCAAAGTAAGTGCAGATATGGCCGCCAGCACACCTACAACTGTACACAGTAGACAGGAGTCCTCTCCTACAGTAGCTCCTGAGGAAACATTTATCACGATGAGGACCAAGATGGAGAAAGGGGAGAACATGCTAAAGACAACAACAGAGACTATGAGGAGTCAAATACAAATGTTGACAAACAGTGTTGACGCCTTGAAAGAGGAAATGTGTGATATTAGACAAGACATGAACAATCTTAGGACTGAAAATTTAGAGTTAAAGCAATCAAATACAGAACTGATGGACAGAGTGGAAAAACTAGAAAAGAATGCAGACGTTCAAGAAGGCCGGTCAAGACGGAACAATATCATTATTCATGGCATGGAAAAGAAAAGTAATGAGACTGGAGCTGATTGTGAAATGTTCGTGAAAAATCTTCTTTCCTAAAAAATGGATGTAGCAGATGTTAAGTTTGATAGTGTGCACAGGATAAATTCTAAACCCAACTCTCCCATTATTGCCAGGTGTTGTTTTTATCAAGATAAGCTTAGAATATTGAAGGCTAAAACTCGTTTGAAAGGTTCAAGGATTTTTGTAGACGACGATTTTTCCAAAACTGTTAGAGATATTAGGCACAATCTGACCCCATACTTGAAGAGTGCTAGGGCAGAGGGAAAAAATGTGAGAATGGTCTTTGATCATTTGATCATTAATGGCGAAAGGATGACCCTTAATGATCTTAAAAGGAGGGAATAGCTTGTTGGCCGGCCCATACAATCATCCTGCCATAGTCTCAATTTACAGGGGGGTAGGAAAAGTAAACAGACACCGGTCACTCAGCCTCAGTTAGACACTCATGTAATAGGGCTTAGCCAAGTGAGGCTCAGTTGTGATGAAGTGAGGCGTGACACATTGCCATGTGAAGGGCTAGACAAAGACAGGTCTGACTTTGGCCTAGGTCTAACACCAGCTGACCATGTGTGTTGTAGGCAGTCTTCCATTAAAGAGCCTTCTTTAACTGCTGTTGAAAGCATGAATGCTGTGTCTTGTCATGTCAATGTAATTGGTGAAAGTGTCAGTCTTGAGGGTGTGGATCAATTGAATTGTGGTAATACAGATAAAACAAATAAAACTTTTTCATTTTTGTCTTGGAACGTAAATGGATTGTTGTCAAAACTGTCTGATAGAGATTTTGTATCTTATGTGCGTAGTTTTGATTTTATATGTCTGACAGAAACATTCCTGGAAAATGTCCAGCCAGATGTTTTTACTGGCAATGAGGCCTTCAGTAAGTCGGCAATTAAAGTTAGCCATCAAGGGAGGCGTTCTAGTGGTTTAGTTTGTTTAATAAGGCATGAGTTAACTGCCTTTGTGAATCGTTTAGATGTTCCATATCCTAATATTTGCACTTTTCTCTGTGACAAATCTCTGTTGTGTACAGAAAGAAATGTTTTGCTTGTCTGTGTGTATATCCCACCTGAAGGTTCGCCTTTTTATAACATGTTTGACAATGATAATGGAATTGCTATGTTGAAGAATGTTTAGTAAATTGTGTGGTGACACTGGATGAAGTAGATATAATACTATGTGGAGACTTAAACAGCAGGACCTCAAACTTTTCTTGTCAGCATGTAGAAAATGACTTTAGTTCAGATGTCCAAAGTAAAAGTATGTCTCTCAGCAGCAGTCGTAATTCTGAAGATTGTGTTATCAACAATTATGGTAAATTACTATTGAATATGTGCACTGCTCTTAGTTTACAAATTCTAAATGGCGTATGTAATGGTGACCAACAAGGACGCTATACATACATCTCTGATGGAGGATGTAGTGTTAATGATTATTTTTTAGTGTCAGATGATTTGTTTTCTCAGATTTTTGACTCATGTCGTATGTTTGTTGCCGAGCGTTCTGATTCCGATCACCTTCCTGTTGAATTATATATTAATCCAGTATTTTAATACAGGTGTGGAAACTTTTTAAGCCATCTGTTATGGAAAAGTTTGTATGGGATGAAAACAAACTCTCAGTTTATAAAGAAAATCTCCAGGATGTGAACATGTGTAAAATTTTTATTAATGCCTTTCAGATGATTTATGAGAACTTTAATGAAGCTTTAGATTTGTTTAATGGTTTCATAAAAGCCAGTGCTGAATGTATGAAGAAACAGGTACATATCAATAAAGGTCCATCAAATGATACTTGGTTTGATAATGAATGTAAAAGTATGAAATATAAGGTCAGAAAACTTCTGAAGTCTTTCCGAAAAACATTAAGAAATGAGGACAAAAACGTGTACTGTGTCACAAGAAGGGAATATAAATGCATGCTTGAACGAAAAAAGAAACAGTATAATAAGACCTTACTTGCAGATATGATGTCATCTATCTCTTCTCAAATCCAGTTCTGGAAAAGTGTTAAGAAGGCGTCATTTAGAAAAAGTCAGCCAAAGAATAGTATATCAGTTGACAGATGGTTTCAACATTTCAAAACCCTGTTGGAGAAAGACTCATTAGCCAACTCCATGATTACTGATGTTGACAGTGATGGAACTGAGGACGACTTTGATCGTCCTATATCTAAAGATGAGATATTAGGGGCACTTAGAAAATTAAAGAGTGAGAAAGCAGCCGGTCCTGATCAAATCATTGGTGAATTGCTAAAATATGGAGGTGAAAATATTGTGCTTTTCCTTCTAAAACTATTCAACAAAATTTTTGATGATGGTCTTTTTCCAGATAACTGGGCTGAATCTATAATACTAACATTGCATAAAAAGGGCGATGTTGATAACCCTAATAACTACCGGGGAATTTCTCTTACTGACATAAGTAGTAAGATATATAGTACTATTATTAACAATAGGTTACAAGAATGGGTTATGAAGAATAATATTACAGGTGAGCACCAAGCTGGTTTTAAGAGAGGATACTCCACTATAGATCATATGTTTACTCTGCTTGCGTTTGTACAGAAACAGTTTGCTCATAACCGTAAGCTCTACGTAGCATTTATTGACTTTGAAAAAGCATTTGATTCTGTTAACAGGAACTTGTTGTGGCCTATTCTTCTAAAAAATGGTGTGAAGGGTAAACTATTACGATGTTTGAGAGCCATGTATCAGAATGTCAGAAGCAGAATAAGATGTGGAACTAAAGTGACTAACATAATATACTGTACCACTGGTGTTAAACAGGGTGATGTATGTAGCCCCTTATTGTTTTCTGTTTTTATCAATGAGTTAGCCAGAGACATCATCAATAATGGTAAACATGGTGCCACGTTCCCCCAAGATTTCTCAGAGTTGTTTATTCTTCTGCTTGCTGATGATGTTATCCTGCTATCTGAAACAGTCGTAAGTTTACAAAAGCAGTTAAACAGCTTAAACAGTGCTTCAACAGCACTGGATCTTAAGGTTAATCTGAGTAAGAGTAATATCGTTGTATTCAGAAAAGGTGGATATTTAGCTGCTCATGAAAAATGGTTGTACAATGGAAATATCATGCCTGTGATTAATGTATATAAATATTTAGGAATCTGTTTTTCTACTAAGCTTAGTTTCACAACTGCATGTAAAGATCTGGCAAGTCGAGGTAAACGAAGCTTGTTATTTGTGTTGAAAAAACTACGAATATTGAATAATAACTCTTTTGATTTGTTCATTAAGATATTTGATGCACAAATACAACCCACTGTGTTATATGGTGCAGAAATATGGGGCTTGGATGCAGCTGTAACACATTGTGAATCAGTACACCTCTTTGCTTTAAAGCAGTTTTTAGGCTTAGATAGACGTACACCTAATGATCTTGTTTATAGTGAAACTAATAGATACCCTCTCTCTGTTAATGCTGCTGTAAGATGCATTAGATATTGGATTAAAATTCTGCATATGAATGAGAGCAGGCTACCTTTTAAATCCTACAAGATGCTTTATGATCTAGATGTCAAAGGGAAAAACAACTGGGCAACACAAATACGTACCTGTTTGTGTGAACTCGGGTTTGGATTTGTTTGGCTCAATCAAGGAGTCGGAAATTGTAGAGAGTTTATTAACGCTTTCAGGCAAAGATTGATTGACTGCCGATGGCAGCAATGGAGTAATCATATACAAAACAGTGAAAGATTTCAAATGTACAGACAATTTATAAGTTCGCATGATGTCAAACCTTATCTAAAACTTGATATGGATATACATTTGAAAAGAATAATGTCTAAGTTTAGACTTGGTGTATCAGATATAAATGTTCATAAATTCAGATACAGAGAACATGATATTGACGACGTCAGCTGTTATGCCATTATGTAAGCAAGCTCCGGAGGAAAGAAGTACACTTTGTGTTGTGCTGTCCAGTATTTGAGGATGTTAGGCAGAACTACATCCCTGTTAAATGTAGTAGACAGCCTAATTTATTTAGACTCTGTTTTTCTCCATGGCATCAAGTCATCCTGAGGTTGTGCGCAGCCTCACTTTATATTTGTGTAAAGCCTTCAGAATAAGAGAGATAATGTTATCCTAAGTGATATTTTTGTAGCTGACTTTGTGTTATACAGTAACATGTTGGTCTTGTGTGTGTGTGTGTGTGTGTGTGCGCGTGTGTGTGTGTGTGTGCGTATGTGTTAAAACCAAAATACTAAGCAGTTCGGCAACCCCCTTCATGTATGGGCCAATGGCCTTTTTGTGAATAAATCGTTCGAGTTCGAGTTCGAGTTCTCTCTGTCTGTCTGTCAGTCTCTCTCTCTCTCTCTCTCTCTCTCTCTCTCTCCCTCTCTCTCAATGTCTCTCTCTCGCCACCCTTTCTTTACTGGAAGCAAAATAAGGTCGGAAGGGGGACAAATCCTGCAGGCACGCGACAGACCATGTTAAGCTGTGAGGTAATCCGTCATCCCTGTTTAGATAGCGGCCCATTTCGGCACCCGCCCACACCCCCCACTTGTTCTGTTGACACAGGGCCCTTGCAAGGGCCCCGGATGTTTGACACTCGGCCCAAATTGTTTCTGCAAATTCCTGGATGATCGATTAGGACACAGCATACACCAAAAGAAACTGATCGAACTTCAACGAGAATCGCTCTTCGGCTGGCAATATTGTGTATATACCTTCCACGTGACGTCAGTTTATCCGGTGAGGGCGTGATTACCTTATATGGACGGCACGTGTCACTGAAAAAAATGGGCCGCCGCCCTTTGGAAATGTAGTCTGGGACGTCTTATGCCCACACACGTTTTAAACGGATTATACTCCCCCCTAAAAAAAAAATCAAGAACCACGAGAATAGACTTGACCTAATTTGAAGAAAGCTATGGCGCATTTTCAGCTGTTAATTGTCAATCAGATTTCAGATTTTTTTGTTTTGCAAGTTCGTAAGTGAAATGAAAAACACCTCCCCTCCCCCCAATATAATCTTGTTATTAATTTATTAACATCATTTTCCTTTTTCACTTAACATATAATTTCACGCTTCTTTCGCAATAAAAACGAGGTTTCCACGCCTGTGTGACAAGACCCCCCCCCCCCTAACCCCGTTCACCCAACCCCCTCCCCCCCCCCCCCCCCCCCCACCTAACAACTTGGCAACAGGGACAACACTTGCTCCAAACTTCCTGTTTGTCTTTCATCATTTACGATCCGAGTTGCATAAACTCCCACCACTCTGTTGCGTATGAATAATTGAAGAATCCATGGCAAATTTTAATTATTTTGCTTATTTCTTTTATAAATATACCAAAAAAAAATATTATCTAATCTTTTCTATCTAACTATCTATCTATCTAATCTATCTATCTATCTATCTATCTATCTATCTATCTATCTATCTTTTCTATCTATCTATCTATTGTATGTCTTTGTGCCTGTGTGTGTGTTTTCTATTTTCTGTTTGAAATCTTTGATTTCGAGGAGGAGGAGGAGGAGCAGAGAGAGAGAGAGAGAGGGAGGAGAGAGAGAGAGAGAGGGAGAGAGAGAGAGAGAGAGAGAGAGGAGAGAGAGAACTCTGAACTCTGAACGTGTTTAATATGTACATTGGCCTTAGGCCACAATACACGGAGTTTGGAGGAAGGAAGAGAATCAACATACGGGTATGTAAAGTACCATAGTACATGGAAGAAACGAAAACAAACAAACAAACAAAACCATCTAAACAAACAAAAAACCAACAACCGATCCAAGTAAATCATGACCACAGTGATCAAGTCTTGGACTACGAACTGGATAAACAATGCTATTTAAACTGCGTGAATATTGCTAACAGCATATATCAAAATCGGTATAAATCAAAATGTAATATTTCAGTTCAGGTTGATAGAAACAGTATTTGTAGAGACATATCTTATTTGACACATGTATCAATTAAATCTAGGTCAGGTCAGAATGGTTTCGAACAACAGTTGGAGTAAGGCAGGGCTGTCTACTCTCACCCACTCTTTTCAACATCTTCCTTGAGAGAATCATGGCTGATGCACTGGAACATCATGAAGGATCAGTCAGCATTGGTGGCAGAACGATCACAAACCTCCGCTTCGCAGATGACATTGATGGAATAGCAGGATCAGAAAAAGAGCTTGCCAGCCTAACAGAACACTTGAATAAGGCCTCCAAAACATACGGCATGGAAATCAGTGCAGAGAAGACCAAACTGATGACTAATAACACCAACGGCATTAGCACTGATATCAGGGTTAATGACCAGAAGCTGGAAACAGTTCAAAGCTTCAAGTACCTGGGAGCCATTGTATCCGACCAGGGATCCAAGCCAGAAGTAGTATGCAGGACTGCACAGACAATAACAGCTTTGTCAAAACTAAACACCATCTGGAGAGACAAGAATATCTCACTTATCTCCAAGATCAGACTAATGCGCTCCCTTGTCATATCCATATTTCTGTATGCCTGTGAATCATGGACCCTGACTGCAGATTTGGAGAGAAGAGTACAGGCAGTGGAGATGAGATGCTTTCGGAGACTCCTTGGCATCTCCTACAAAGACCACATAAGCAACGAAAGCGTGCATAACAGAATCCAGCAAACCATTGGACCCTATGAGAACCTTCTAACGATCGTGAAAAAGCGTAAACTTAAGTGGTATGGGCATGTCACAAGATCCCAAGGAATTACAAAGACAGTTTTGCAAGGCACTGTCCAAGGAGGAAGAAGAAGAGGCAGACCAAGGAAGAGCTGGGAGGATAACATCAGTGAATGGACAGGCCTAGAACTCAACAAAACCCTGAGAAAGGCAGAACAGAGAGAGGAATGGAGGGAACTGGTTTCTGAGTCTTTGAGGGTGCCCCCACGGTCGTCAGACTACGGGACAGATAGATAGATAGATAGATCAATTAAATCACATTATTACACAACAATTTCTTCCTTCTATTCATGGAATGGAATATGTATCTGGATAGATAATGACTGTGTTCTCCATTTGATGTTTTGAGTAGCTTTGATAGATAGATAGATAGATAGATAGATAGATAGAGAGAGAGAGAGAGAGAGAGAGAGGAGAGAGAGAGAGAGAGATAGAGAGAGATAGAGAGGGATGGAGAGGAGAGAGAGAGAGAGAGAGAGAGAGAGAGAGAGAGAGAGAGAGAGGAGAGAGAGAGAGAGAGAGAGAGAGAGGATTTATTCATATATAGGCTTTTGCACCTCAGAGACGTATACAGAATACAGTCACTTTAACATTTGAAAACATATTCATAATTTCAATATGCATAAATTATCATCAAATGAAGAAAGTGGCAGACTGTGATGTATATGCTTTGTTTAAGAAGATTGGCAGGTTCTTCGTGGCACTTTTTTGGTGTGGGGATGTGGGGGTAGTGTGTGTGTGTGGGGGGGGGGGGGGGAGGGGGGGAGGGATTCCAGACAGTCGCAGTAAACAAGATACAGTCAATGCCTGCCAAACTGGAATGTGGTGTCCCGCAGGGATCAGTTCTCGGCCCTGTTCTTTTCACTCTCTATACTGCTCCACTATCACATATAATAAACCGTCATCATATCAACCATCACTTATATGCAGATGACTCTCAGATTCAAAGTAGTGTTACACCTGAAAATCTACCTTCTCTCTTGACAAAGATGGCCTACTGCTTTCAAGATATCCAAAACTGGATGATACAAAACAAGTTACAGTTAAACGCAGATAAAACCAAAGCCATGCTTGTAGGGACCAAACACAAACTCTCTTCCATTACAACAACTTCAATAGAACTCGGCAATGCATCAGTCCCTCTATCCACTTCCGTGAAGTATCTAGGTGTCGTTATCGACAACACACTCTCTATGAAAAAATTCATCACCCAGACCTGTCAGTCGTGCTACTATCAATTACGGCGTTATTAGTGCAATTCGAAAGTACCTGTCCACTGATGCAACAGCCAAACTTGTCACTTCTCTCATTCTCTCACATCTGGACTATTGCAATTCTCTTTTAGCTGGTCTGCCAGCAACATCTATCCACTCCCTTCAACGTATACAAAACTCCGCAGCTCGACTAGTTCTCAGAAAGAAAAAATCTGAGCACATTACCCCTCTCTTGCGATCTCTCCACTGGCTGCCTGTGCCACAGAGAGTAGATTATAAGATCAGTACCCTCTGTTACAAATGTCTCCACAAAACTGCACCCTCCTACCTATGTGAATGTCTTAACCTGTACACTCCTTCACGTTCCCTCCGCTCTACTGCAGATACCTTAGGCCTACGAATACCTAGATTCAACCAATCCACTGTTGGGCGCCGCTCATTCTCTATTTCTGGTCCATCCATCTGGAACAACCTTCCTCTCTCTCTTCGCCAGAAACCTAGTTGTGACACTTTTAAATCCAGCCTCAAGACATAATATTATTTATTTCAAACCTAAGACTTCCCCCCTCCTGTTTCATATCTAACCCATGTTCTATCACCCTGCTAAAGTATACGGCCTGTGCGAGTGTATGTGTGCTTTTGAAAAACATTTGACTATCGAAATTTTATTTCATAGATTTTGTCTGCATCGCACCATGTTTGTAAATATCTGTTTGTTTAAACTTTTGATTATTTATCATTGATTGCATGACTGTGTAAGATTAGGTTGAATGCATGCGCTTTGATTTGTCTTTGCAAGATAAAGCACTATATAAGTTCCATTTATTATTATTATTATTATTATTATTATTATTATTATTATAAAGGGCTTACATTGGGTGTTGTTAACATTATCAATACTGAATGGGATATCTGTTGAGCATACACTGAGGTTTCTTCCTTCAATAAAGACACCCATAAACACAAAACCACTTAAACTTTATAATCTATCATCATTTCTGCGTTTCTGGGTGTCTTTCTCGAAGGAAAAAACCTGGCTGTATGCTGACGAAGCTCAACTACACACTTCGTTAGTCATTTCCTACTATGATAACTAAAAAATGCGCTTCATTAGTCAACACCTTAAGGTACACTTGATTAGTCATTGTCTACTATAATAGCTTAAAAAATACACTTCATTAGTCAGCACCTTAAGGTACACTTGATTAGTCATTGTCTACTATAATAGCTTAAAAAATACACTTCATTAGTCAACACCTTAAGGTACACTTGATTAGTCATTGTCTACTATAATAGCTTAAAAAATACACTTCATTAGTCAACACCTTAAGGTATACTTGATTAGTCATTGTCTACTATAATAGCTTAAAAAATACACTTCATTAGTCAGCATTTTACTAGCTGACTTTAAAAAGTCTACGCAATAAGTCATGACATTTTAAGCTGACTAAACAAGTACATTTACTTTGATAATTACCCCAACAGCTGGTTAACAAAAAGTTACAGTTAGGGAGTCATAACAGTGATACTATAAAAAAAACAAACCTACGTCATCTTCAGCCTCTTCTACATTCTCTCCACTCATACACACTATCTGAACTTTCCACAGAATAATCTGCGTCATTATCCCCTCTACAACTATTGTTACGTCATCATTTCTATTCCCCCCTCCCACCCCACCCCTACCCCATCTACACTACAACTCAACCTACATACACGTTCACTCATCACTCCTACACAGTGCAAAAGCTGACACTGACAAGAAATATAATTACGTGTTGCCTAAACATTGCCTCAAGCGTTGAGAAAAACGGTCAGAATTTTTACACTGTATAATTTTTGGCTGTACAAAAATAACAAAAGAACAGTGCAAAAAAAAACAAAAAAAAACCCCACCCCCAAAAACCCCCCCAACGCACTACACAAAACCACCCACACAAACCCTAACCAAACGAAACCAAAACAAAACAATAACAACAACAAGAAACAAAAACCAAACCCTAAATAACAGGCTACTTATCTTAGGCATATTTCTCTGGGTGTTTTGGTGGTCTAGAGGTAACGTGCCTGCCTAGAAAGCGAAAAGTCCGGGTCGGAAGTGTGCGGTGGTTCGAAACCTGTTTGGGGCAAAAAACTTTTCTCCCATCCATTAGACCACGAGT
>CM054136.1:72057580-72087580 GCA_028751875.1 Rapana venosa | reverse complement strand
CAGCAGCAGCAGCAGCAGCAGCAGCAGCAGCAGCAGCAGCAGCAGCAGCAGCAGCAGCAAGAGCAGCAGCAGCAGTAGCAGTATTATTAGTAGAAGTAGTCCCCTTTTTCAGCATCGTAGTTCATGTCCTGAGCTTTACACAGTTCTTGATTAAACCATTCAGTCCAGTGGTTAATGCAAGGATACTGGATAAAACCTGCAAATGAGAGTGACGGCGTGCCTCTTTGCACACACATACCTTGGACCCTCCTCTAAAATACTGGCATGGGAAACAGTATATTGGTCAGAGAAGGATAGGGGAGGGGGATAGGCAGGGGAGGGGGGATAGGGGGAGGGGGAAGGTAGGAGAAGGGGGATAGGGATAAGGGAGGAGGAGGATAGGAGAGGAGAGGGATGGGTAGGATAGGGGAGGAGGGGTGATAGGGAAGGGGTTGAGAGAGGATGAATGGGGGATGGATAGGTAAAAGGGGAGGGGGGACAGGGAAGGAGGGGGATAGGTAGAGGGAGAAGGGGATAGGTAGGGGAGGAGGGATTGTGAGGGGGGTAGGTAGGTGGAGGAGGGGACAGTTAGGTGGGGAGGGGGACAGGGAGTGGGATAGGTAGGAGAGGGTGGGAGGTGGAATGGATAGGTAGGGGGATGGGTAGTTATCCTTGTATTTATCAGGCTTAGAATGGTAAAAAAATAAATTGCCCATTTCCAGGAATCTTGCATAACTTTACTGTTTATCATAACTCCCAGATTCATTGTTTTCCATGCTAATAATGTTTTTCTCTATGATTGCAAGTATACGTATATAAACCGGCTTGCTGCCACTCTTCATGTCAGAGTTTAATCCTTGGCGGCTGTGCTTAATGATGCTGGAGGCAACAGCAAAGTGAGAGGCTGTATGATCAGTACATTTCTTTCCCACTCATGGAATTTCACTTTACAGCTTAGTCTTTAGTGATCGACTGTGACTAGGAGGCTTGACTTGCACAGTCCTGAAGGCTGCAGCCCTGGGGGCTGGTTGGCCTTAGGAGAACATCATCTCCAACACTGACTGTCCTTATGCCCACTTGGCCGAGAGAGTGGGGATGTACTGTGGGCAAGGCATCTCCACTATAATCGCATTTCTGCCAATTTCCGGAACAGCAGCTGCCTCTTCTGCTGTTTTGGAGGTCATCGTCGAATACGACAGACAAACACATAGCATCATCATCATCATCATCATCATCATCATCATCATCATCATCATCATCATCATCATCATCATCATCATCATCATCATCATCATCATCATCATCATCTTCTGCAAGCAGCAAAAGCAGTAGTAGTAGTAGCTACTGGAGGCAAAGCAGTCAATTGTAGTTACTGCCAGTCCCTGAACATGGCAACATTGTACAAGGTATCAGAAACAATGATACTTGCTAAGAATAAGAAGAAAGGGAAACAGTTCTGGGGAAACCTGTCACTTTGACTGACTGATAGTTGGCCGAAAATAACCAGATGGATGGGTAGGGCAGCAAGCTATTGTGATTGGGTAGTAGTAGTAGCAGCAGCAGCAACAGCAACAGCAGATTCAGCAGCAGCAGCAGTAGCAGGAGCAGCAACAACAGCAGAAGGAGCATCAGGAGCAGGAGCAGCAGCAGCAGCAGCAGTAGTAGTTATAGCTGCAGTAGTAGTAGCAGTAGTAGTAGTAGCAGCAGCAGCAGCAGCAGTAGTAGTAGTAGCAGCAGCAGCAGCAGCAACAGCAGGAGCAGCAACAGCAAAAGCAGCAGCAACAGCAAAAGCAGCAGCAGCAGCAGTAGTAGTAGTAGCAGCAGCAGCAGCAGCAGCAGCAGCAGTAGTAGTAGCAACAGCTGTAGCAGCAGCAGCGGCAGCAGCTGTAGCAACAGCTGTAGCAGTAACAGCAGCAGCAAAAGAAGCAGCAGCAGCAGTAGGAGCAGCAGCAGAAGCGGCAGCAGTAGTAGTAGTAGTATCATCATCATCATCATCATCATCATCATCATCATCATCATCATCATCATCATCATCATCATCATCAAAATCAAAATCATCATCATCATAAGCAGCAGCAGCAGCAACAGCAGCAGCAGCAGCAGCAGCAGCAGCAGCAGCAGCAGCAGCAGCAGCAGCAGCAAGCAGCAGCAACAGCAAGCAGCAGCAGCAGTAAGAGAGTCCCAGCTCAAAAAGTCCCGGCACTATGGATTATGCCTATCATGGGAAGTGAGCCCATGACCTCCTTGCCGACAGTGGCCTGTGCTGACACAGCAAACACGGTTGTCTCCGGGGGGAGAAACTTAATCAGGGGTGAAATGGTGCTGCAATGACCGCCACCCACACAATGGCTAAGACCAACAATAACAACAACAAAAGAAAAAGCACCAGGATGCGCGCGCGCGCGCGCGCGTGTGTATATACGTACATGTGTGTGTGTGTTGTGTGTGTGTGTGTGTGTGTGTGTGTGTGTGTGTGTGTGTGTTGTGTGTGTGTTGTGTTGTGTGTGTGTGTGTGTGTGTGTGTGTGTGTGTTGTTGTGGTGTGTGTTGTGGTGTGTGTGTTGTGGTGTGTGTGTTGTGTTGTGTGTGTGTGTGTGTGGGGTGGAGGGGTGGGGTGGGTGGGTGGGTGGGTGGAGGCATGAGTGTGTGTGTGCATGACTGTGTGTGTGTGTGTGTGTGTGTGTGTGTGGGTGTGGGTGTGGGTGTGTGTAAGTGCGTGTGTTGTGTTGTGGTGTGCTGTGGTGTGGCATGTGTGTATGTGTGTTTGTGAGTTTGTGTTTGTGTGTGTATGTGCAAGCGTTTACATATGTGCGTGTGTGCGTGGCTGTGTGTGTGTTTGTGTGTGTGTGTTTGTGTGTGTGCGCATGAGTGTGTGTGTGTGTGTGTAAGAGAGACAGACAAGACAGAGAGACACACACACAGAGACAGACACAGACAGAGAGACAGTGTGTGTATATGTGTGTGCGTGCGAGCGTGAGAGTATGCCTATCTATCTATCTATCTATCTATCTATCTATCTATCTATCTATCTATCTATCTATCTATCTATCTATCTATCTATCTATCTATCTATCTATCTATCTATCTACTATCTATCTATCTATCTATGTGTGTGTTGTGTGAGCGTGAGAATATATATATATATATATATATATATATATTATATTATTATATATTATATATATGTGTGTGTGTGTGTGTGTGTGAATGTGTGCCCATGCGCGCACGCGCGCTCGTATGTGTGCGAGCGCACGCGCGCGCGCGCGCGTGTGTGCATGTGTGTTGACAGCAGTAAGTGGTTCCTGCTTGGAGCATGATTGATGTCACCTGGCAGAAGGAGTGTGTGTGGATCGAAGGTGACAAGGAGACGGAGGCAGTGGGGCCTTTGATCACAAGCATACACACACACGCCTTGTCAGCACAATTTGGCCACAGCCTAGAAATCGACCTGCACACACATTACACACGCACGCACGCACGCACACACACACGCACACACACACATACACACACGTCTTGTCAGCACAATTTACCCACAGCTTAGAAATCGACCTGCACACACACATACACACACTCGAACACACACGCAATCAATCGGACACACTCGCACACACACATAAACACACTCACACACAGGCGCTTGCACTCACTCACTCACTCACTCACACACACACACACACACACACACACACACACACACACACACACACACACACACACACACACACACACACACACACACACACACACACACACACACACACACACATACACACACACACATACACACACGACCCACCAAAGTGTTGGCATTTTCTTTTCTGTGAAAAAACCATGACTGCTTTACTTATGCATTGTTGACATTTTGGATTTTCAGAGAGTATGTGGCATTGCACTCTCTGCCGAGAAAGCAGCTCGAATTTCGAGTAGAAAGGTCTGTTGTAACTCAAAGTGGAATACAATACAATACAATACAATACAATACAATACAATACAATACAATACAACGCAACACAATACAACACAACACAATACAATAAAACACAATAAATGCAACACAATACAATACAACACAATAAGTAAAACACGACACAACGCAATACAATACTATTAAAAAACCTACAATACAATACAATACAATACAATACAATGCAATGCAATCCAACACAATGCAATACAATACTATACAATACCAATTACTACAATACACTACAATACAGCAATGCTGACCCATGATGATGGAATGCTTTACCTACCCATTGTAGCTATTTTCGGTATCCCTGACCAGTAGCCTAACTGAAGGCTTCACTGTACAATATTTTTCCCCACCCCCAGTCACAATAGCTCACTGCCCTACCCATCCATCTGGTTATTTTCAGCCAACCATCAGTCAGTCAAAGTGACAGCGTTTCCCCAGAACTGTTTCCCTTTCTTCTTATTCTTAGCAAGTATAATTGTTTCTGATACCTTGTACAATGTTGCCATGTTCAGGAACTCGCAGTAAGTACAATTGACTGCTTTGCCTCCAGTAGCTAAGACCGTTTGACTTCAATCCCTATGGGTCGATGAAGTTGTGGGTTCGAATCTCGGCGGCGTCTGGTGAATTAAAGGTGGGTTTTTTTTTTTTTTTACGATCTCCCAGGTCAACTTCAAGTACAGACCTGCCAGTGCCTTAATCGCTTTCATGTGTACATACACATGCAGAAGATCAAATACGCATGCTAAAGATCCCGTAATTAATGCCAGTGTTCGGTGGGTTACGGAAACATGAGCATACCAAGGTACCCATATACAGGTAGCATGTTTAGACACCATCTCTGAAGTCGGAATGCAGCTACCTTCATGGTGGGCAAAAGCGGTAACATATGCAAAACCTCATCACTGTTGAACCTCGGAGTTCTAGTTAAGGAGTTAACCCCCCCCCCCTCTCCCACTGCTTAGCCTAAAAAATTGGCGTTTTATTTTCTGCCAGAAAACATCACTGCTTTACGTGTCCATTGTTGATGTTTTGGATATTCAGAGAGTATGTGGCAATGCACTCTATGCTGAGAAGGCAGCTCAAATTTAGCGTAGAGACATCTGTTGTAACTTAAAGTGGTATACAATACAATGCAATGCAATGCAATCCAACACAATGCAATACAATACTATACAATACCAATTACTACAATATACACTACAATACAGCGATGCTGAACCATGATGATGGAATTCTTTACCCACCCATTGTAGCTATTTTTAGTAGCCCTGACCAGAAGCCTCCCTGAGGGCTTCACTGTACAATGTTTTTGTCCCAGCCCTAGTCACAATAGCTCACTGCCCTACCCATCCATCTGGTTATTTTCGGCCACTATCAGTCAGTCAAGGTGACAGTGTGTTGCCTGCAAAATATTTCCCTCTTTTTTTAGTATTGTTTTCAGCAAGAAGGAAGGTGGCAGCATGGTTAAGACGTTCACCTGCGTAACAAGTAAACGGTGAAGTTCTGGGTTCGATTCCCAGCCTTGCCTTTTCTTCCCAATTTGAGGAGAAAATCGAACTGAATGTCAAAGTCTTTTAGATGATGTTATAAACGGGCGCAGAACGTCTTGCGCACACGTTAAAAACCTGTTCCACATTTTGGAAGAGTAGGTTATTTCGTGCGGGTAGGAATGGATGACAAAAAAAATGTACACAAATGGTATGTTTAGACATCACCCCTGAAGTCAGAATGCGGCTACCTAAATAGTAGGGGATAAACGGCCGAATACGCAAAAATCTCACCATTAGTGAACCTCAGAGCTCTAGTGAGGAACAAAATAAAATATTCTCAGCAAGTATGATTGACTCTGATACCTTGAAACAATGTTGCCATTTTCAGGGACTTTCGGCAAATACAATTAACTGCTCTGCCTAAAAATGTTGGTATTATAGTATCTGTGAGAAAACAACACAGCTTTACCCGTGCACTGTTTATTTTTTGGATACTCAGAATTTATGCAGTCTCTGCTTGCATGCTGGGAGGGCAGTCCGAATTTCGTGCAGAGATGTCTGTCGTGACTTCACGTAATACATACTTCAACACAACACAATACCTGTCAGCACAATGCAACACAATCTAATACAACACAATACAACACAAGAAGTAAACAATAATGAAACAGGATACAAGACTAAAGCGTAGGTCACAATACACCAAGCTACAAGGTCGCTGAACCATGATGATGGAATGCTTTACCTACCCATTGTAGCTATTTTTAGTACCCCTGACCAGTAACTGAGGGCTTCACTCTACAATGTTTTTTTCCACCCTCAGTCACAATAGCTCACTGCCCTACCCATCCATCTGGCTATTTGCGGACACTATCAGTCAGTAAAAGTGACAGTCTCTCCCACAAAATATTGACCTTTTTTAATATCTCAGCATGTATGATCAACTCCAACACCTTGTTCAATGTTATCATTTTCAGGGTATCTCAGTGAATACAAACGACTCTTTGTCTCGGAAAAATATTAGCATTTTAGTTTCTTCGAGAAAACCTCACTGCTTTAATGGTGCATTGTTGAAAATTTTGTTTAAACATGTTTATTCAGAAGAGAACAAGATCATGCACAAATCTATAGGGAGCTAGAACAAGCTAATGACATATAGTGTGTTCCTTTGTTGCCATTTTGGGGACAATCTCTGCAGCTATAGCAGTTTGCTTTATTCATGCATGATGCAATCTTCAGCATTATGTAATTCATTGCTTTATACACGCAACCTTGCCGTCTTGTGTTTTCAGCTGTTACAGTTCACTGCTTCACCCATGAAAAGTTGCTATTTTCGGAAACTTTCAGCAACCATGTTTATCTGTTTACTCACGCAATGTTGTCATTTTTAGGGGTTTTCAGCAAGTATAAGTCACTGCTATGCACGCAATGTAGCTTTTTTGTGTTGGATTTTCAGCAAGTATAATCTACTGCTTTACCTATGCCATGTTGATTTTCTAAAGAATTCTCAGCAAAGGCAACCACAACTTTTTTCTTTAACAGGGTTGTCTTTCAAGAACTGGTCTGTTACCAACTATATTGATGCTGCATGTATTCAAACATCAGTGCTACCCCAAGAAAAAACAACCCAGTAGTTAACTTGGTTTACCTCTTCATCCAACAAGTCTGTTAGTTATCAAATCTCACATATCTGTTACAAAAGAGCTAAGTAAAAGAACGGACTGCTTTGAATGATGGAATTTTCATCAAAAACCCCCCTATCCATTATTGATTGATTGCTTTAACCACATTAGAGCTCCCAGGTTCACCAATGGTGAGATTTTGTGTATGGGACGGTTTTTGCCCACCACCAAGGTATTTATTTATTTATTTATTATTTTATATCGAGGATAATGGAAGAAGCGCTCACGTACTTTTTTACATCCAGTCCCCGTGTGTATGCGGTTTTGTAAATTTTGTCATCTGTTTCCACCGGCACACAATGGCCTACTCTTCCGAAAAGCGGAACAGGATTTTTCGTGTGCACAAGATGTTCTGCATGCGTTCGAACACGGGCCTCGGTTTATAGTCTCAACCGAAGGACTCAACCGAAGATAGCCACATTCAGACTTTGGGAAGTTGAACCACATAATAATGCAGTTTCTATAGGAAACCATCACATGTAACTGACCCAGAGAGCATTGGTAAGTTGAAGACAGCTCTCTGCTTATACCCCCACCCAGTTTTACTATGTTGGGGAATAATTAGTATAGCTGATGACTTTGAACCCCTTGCTATTTTTGAGAACTGATTAGTAGAACTGAGGGCTTTTTATCCACACAGTGCTGCTATTTTGAGAGCCCATTAGTAGAACTGACGACTTTTACCCACGTATTTGACCATTTTGGAGAAGCAATTAGTGTAACTGATGGATTTTACACACACACTGTTGCTATATTTGGGACTCATCAGTATACATGACTTTTACCCACACAATGTTGCTATTTTGAGAAGTAATCAGTGTAACTGACAGCTTTTACACACACACACGCGCGCGCGCACGCGCGCACGCACGCACGCACGCACGCACGCACGCACGCACACACACACAGAGTTGTTAACGGAAGGAATCTAGTTCGCTTGCAAACAAGTTAACCATGAGGTTCTAGGTTCGATTCCCAGCCTCACCCTTTCTTCCCAGTTTGACAAAGAAATCGAACTGAATGTCAAAATCCTTCGGATGAGACTATAAACCGAGGCCCGTGTTCGAATGCAAGCAGAATATCTTGCGCACATTGTTCCACTTTTCGGAAGAGTAGGCCATTGTGTGTGTGGTGGAAACAGAAGACAAAATTTACAAAACCGCATACACACGGGGACTGGATGTAAAAAAGCACATGCGTGCTTATTCCATTATCCTCGATATAAAAGAATAAATAAATAAATAAAAATAAATAAATAAATTTGAGAACACACACTATACTTCATTTGGCATTCCAAAAGCTGCGGGAGTAGGTCCGGTGGGGAGGAGGGGTTGCAGTATGGTAGAGGTAGGTATGGAGATGGGAGAAGTGGTTTAGGGAGAGTATTGCGGGGGGGGGGGGGGGGGGGGGGGGGGGGGGGTGGGGGGGGGGGGGGGGGGGGGGGGGGGGGGGGGGGGGGGGAGGGAGGGGGATCAGTTCCGGGAGGTTAGAGGGGGGAGGTTGGGTCGATGAGGGATATCATCGGGAGGTTATGGGGGGGGGGGGGGGGGGGGGGTGAAAGGGTAGGTCAGATATTATAAAAGGGTGTGTGTGTGTGTGTGTGTGTGTGTGTGTGTGGTGTGTGGTTGGTTATGATGGGGGTAGGTATTTTGACTTTTTTGTCCAGCATTGTTTAAATCCTTGAAGAGAGACGCTTTAAACCAGCAGATGGTCAGAAACGGATGGGCCACAGGTCATCCTAACCCTCTTGGCTCAAGCAGCCATCATGAACTACAATAGGAGATGGAGAATAGGGCTATATAATTTCACTCCATGGAATGTAGGACACTACAGTTTATTGATTGGAAATTTCTCCTGTTGTTTTTTTCTTCTTTATGTGTGTGCTTTTTGTGTGCACATATTCCTGTCCTGCGCTTTCTTTAGGGTCATATTTATTTCAGAAACTACTGAGCCGTTTTATATCTAATGGTTGTATTAAAAAAATTTTTTTAATATGCTTTGAAATGTTATGTTCAATTTGTCTTCAAAATCCCTAGCAATTTCGTTACAAATTCATATCTCACATGGGAAATCAATTTGCATCATCTTTGCGTCTGTCTGTGTAGTTGTTTGGCTAGAAGAGTTGTTGCATTTTCTGCAGAAATTTGCTATGACAACTCTCTTCAAGCTGTGAACTCTTTCACGTGCATAATTATGATCCTTGTTTACTTGTGTTTAGACTTGCAAACAACCAGTGTGTGCCTGATAAAGCTTTGATTCTATTCTATTCTATATGTGTTTGTGTTAGGGGGTGGGGGGGGGTGGGTTAGGGGTGGGAGAGAAGGGGATATAATAAGGGAGGGAGGGGAGATAAGTTAGGGGACGTAGGGGTAATTTAGGGTGGAAGAAGGGGTAGGATATGGAAGGGTAGATGTGGGAAGGGGGAGAGGTTAGGGGAGGGATGGGGATAGGTGTAGGGGCGAGGAGAGGAGGTGAAAAGATTAGGGGTGGTAGAGGGTATGTTTGGGAGGAGGGAGAGGACAGGTTGGGGGTGGGAGGTAGATAAAAGGAAGGAGGGGGTAGGTAAGGGGTCGAGTAGGGGGAAAGGAGGAGGGGTAGATAAGGGAGGCATCAAAATAAGTGGGGAAACAAATGGCCAATATGGTGTATCCCATACCAATATTGTAGAAGAAGGTCCAAAGTATGTGTATGCCAAAAAGGCACGCTGTCACCCTCATTTGCAGGTTTTGCCTAAAATCCTTGCTTTAGCTGGAGAAGAAAAACAAAACAAAACAAAAACGACAGGCACCACCCTTAGCATAAAACAAAACTGGAAAAGGAACTTTAATCAATATCTGCAAGTCTTGAAAGTACAATGGGTATCTACCTATTTAATCAATATCTGAAAGTCTTTACAGTCCAATGGGTATCTACCTAACTCTATATAATCATTTTATTTGGTGTCTTGACTGGTACTCCTATGAATCTTTTACATGCCATCACGTGCACTTTCTAAATCTGATCTAGTCTATTCAAACCCCATATTTATGACAAAGACATTAAAAACTGGCTGAATCTTAGCATCGGAAACCTTGAAAAAGGTATTAACATTCATCTCTTTACACTTTTGCTATGCTTTGTTTAAATCAACGACTGCTTCTTCCCCTTAGTGACTAGATGCTCTGTTCTTAACTTTGCGCTAATCTTTGTTGTAAAACTGAAACCCAGATTGACTGCGATTGACTAATGATTAACGATTGACTGCTTCTAATTAAGCACCCTTATAAAACCACTGCTCATGTGTTGAA
The DNA here is from genome assembly GCA_028751875.1 of Rapana venosa. Taxonomy (NCBI): domain Eukaryota; kingdom Metazoa; phylum Mollusca; class Gastropoda; order Neogastropoda; family Muricidae; genus Rapana; species Rapana venosa. Next base: position 72,077,164 of record CM054136.1, on the reverse strand, counting down.
AGAAATCCTCCTCTTTTAAAGATCTTAACCAGAAATAGTAGTGGAGGAACCAAGTGCAGATAACCCCTTTCAACCTCAATCGTTTTGAAAATGATTTATCAAAGATTCATTAAAAAACCCAGGAAGTCTAGAAAATAAAATTTTCAATGACAGCATTTTAGGTATTTTTGAGTAAGAACCATGCCTTTGGCCTGACCTGACTCGAATTCGGCTCCTGGATGAGCCTTCATCAGAGGTCCTGGCGGTGACTGAAGCTTCACCCTCTGTGGTACCTTACAGCGAGACACTGTTCAGAATTCAGAAGTGTTAGTTGCATTCACAAGAATATTCGATATTCCTGTGGCCTTTTCAAATTCTTCTTTTAAAGATCCTTAATTTAGTTTTATCGATGTTTACATTCAGTTGCATATTATCACACGTGTTTTTTTCAGGATGTTCAACTGATGTAGCAAGCCACCTGGTGATGTTGAAAAGTAAGACATCATCAACAAAAAATAGAATAAACATTTCCATCAATTTTGGCAATAGCTGGATACTGAGCCAACCTCCCTCATTGGCATAAACTGCCAGCTGGTTGATAAACATAGAAAACAGTGTAGGACTAAGCAAACATCCCTGTCTTACACCAATTGGACATTCAAAGAATTCACAGAGAGAGAGAGAGAGAGAAGAGAGAGAGAGAGAGAGAGAGAGAGAGAGAGAGAGAGAGAGAGAGAGAGAGAGAGATGCTTTTATTAATTAAACAGAATAAAACAGGAAGAGTTGAAAGGTGAAAGTGAAGAGCAGAAAAATTGAAAATGATGTAAGTACTCATTTTATTTAGATGAGAAGCAAAAAGCAAGCAAGCAAGGAAAAATTCCAATTCGAACATGTCAGCTATGCCTGCATGCAATATCCTCAGCTAGAAAATGTCCTCGTCATGTCTTCAGCCATCAATAATTAATCGTTCTTCTAATGCACACCACGAGCTATGTGATTAAAGGGCGAAATGAAATCCCCAGTCACTCACATGACGAATGGTCATTTAAACGATTGTTTCAGGAGGACATGGGATGGGGGAGCATCAGCAAACATAAATCTAGCTTCATGGACGTGCTGCGAAATTCCATCCACAATTTAATGAACGAAGCAAAAGAAGAGAAACAACACGATTGTGTATGCCAACAATCCATAAACGATGTTTAAATACGATATAAAGTAAGCTTAGCTATCATATCAAGATCATAGCCTGAGATGGCAACGTAACACAGCAATATTCTGAAAGAAAAATAAAAACGGTGAGCTTGACGAAAGCTCCCTCTGTCTGCTGTTTGTCTATCTTGTTGTGGCTAGCTCATCTTCTTTGATGTTCTTGTCCTGCTGTCCCCACGCCACTCTTTCCGATCTTTCTGCCCTAGGCCTTGCCTTGGGCTCAGCAAAGTCAGAAATGCACGGACAGCTTCCCAATGTTAGGCCACCGTGAAACCACCAGTCAGAGGCGTCCTGCACTGCTGTTGGATTACTGGTGGTGTTTAGGTGTGCCTCTTCTGAACCAGCATACGCAGGATACCATTCGCCGATCCTCCCCATTGACGACAATAATATCTTTGTGTTAAGAATTCCCTCTTTTCTATCCCTCTCTTTTTCTGCCTTGTTCTTTTTCTTCTTGTCACCTCCTTCTTGTCTATTTTCCGCGCTGCCTCAGCGCCTGGGGTTTATCACAGTTCTTGATTAAACCATTGACGCTGGGGGCAACAGCAAAGTGAGAGGCTGTATGACCAGTGGCTTTTCCACTCATGGAATTCCACTTTACAGCTTAGTCTTTAGTGATCGACTATGACTCTCTGACTAGGAGGCTTGACTTGCACAGTCCTTATGTGCTGCAGCCCTGGGGGCTAGTTGGCCTTTGGAGAACATCTCCAACGCTGACTGTCCTTATGTCCACTTGGCCGAGAGAGTGGGGATGTACTGTGGGCAAGGCATCTCCACTATAATCAAATTTCTGCCCAATTTCCGAAACAGCAGCTGCCTCCTCTGCTGTTTTGGAGGTCATCGTCGAAAACGACGGACTAACATATTTTCCGCCTTCTTGGTCCATTCTCTTGCCTTTTTCCCCAGAAAGACTTACAAGATATCAATTCTCTCTCACGCCGAAGTCGGATGCACTGGGCCTGACCTGTCAGGCGCTTAATCAACAGCCGCCATGTCACGCATTTTCGCTCACACGACAGACAACAAATAGTTGCTGTCTGAGCCTTCGATGAAGAAGGAGATTTGATTTTGATTTGATTGGTACAGACGCTAAAACGAACACTACTGGCTGAAGACAGTCATTAAGATGATTTCGCACGTTTTGGTCCTCATCTTTATCCCTTCCAGCATCCCTGCGTTGTCTCTCGTCCTCTCTCTACCCCTTGTGACGTGAATCTGTGACTCACTCATCAGACCCAACTGCCAGCATAGCACAGACTGGGTCGATAGTTCATCCAGTACAACAAGGGGTGGGAGGGGGAGGGGAGGGGGTGTGGCGTGGGGGTGGGTGGGTGGGGTGGAGGGGAGATGGCTTGCTCTGGCTTCCCCTTGTCTATCATCATATTTTTACCCTGCGCATTCTGCAAGGTCTGGTGATTCGTAAACAGGCACCTGCACTGTCTGAAACTATAGCCCGTTTCTATACACCCGACGCGTGTTTTGGAAGTTCTACCCGTATTGTTTCTTAAACACACTTGGCCCACTCACCCACCCTTTTAACCACCCGGCAAGCTAGCTGTGAGAAACAGGGTAGACAGCAGCGATACTGAGAAGGAGGGAGGGAAGGAAGGAAGGAAGGAAGGAAGAGACAGACCACTTTGCGTTTTGCATTTACTTGTCATGACGTCATCAAACGGCGTCAGTATCAACGGGACTGCGTCATTTCCGGGGTGGTAATTCCCCCACCCTGAGATGGAATAGCCACGCAGAGCCATGTCTCAATATAAACTCTGGAACCAGAAGGGTCAATAATTGGTGGCCTTCCCCATCCCCTCCCCCCCCCCCCCCACCCAAGACAGTAGACGTAAAGCGTTTATGTTAGGACTGTAGAGGAGCGAAGGACTAAGTGTTGAAGTTTTCTTGGGTTTTATTTTAGAAGCTCAGATGTTCACTACCCTGTAATATCAAATTATTTATTTATTTTATTCATTTATTCATCTATATATTTATTTATTCTTTTATACCGAGGATAATGCAATAAGCACTTTCGTGCTTTTTTCCCCAGCCAGTCCCCGAATGTATGCGGTTTTGTAAATTTTGTCATCTGCCCTCACCGGCACACAATGGCCTACTCTTTCGAAAGGCGGGACAGGATTTAACGTGTGCGCAAGATGTTCTACGTACGTTCGCACACAGGGCCTCGGTTTATAGTCTCATCCGAAGGACTTTTTGGGAGAGTGGAGTCTGCACTGATGTTAACTCCAGGGGAAAATATCCCCTTGAACATTCAAAGACACTTTTATTTTCTGGTTTATTTTTTGGCGAGGGGAAACAAGTGACACATAACTTAACTTCCATTGTAGAAATATACTGCTTTAGGATAATCATTAGTAAAAAGAACTACTGAAAAATGAAACATTCAAAGCTTACAAAAAACATAATTATGCCAGCCAAACAACAAAAATATAATTAGCAAGATCACAGACCGACAAACAGACCGACAAACAGACCGACGCAAACACAGACACGTTATTACTTTATAGCTATTCAGCTAATGCATGTTCTCTATTTATATAACACCAGCAAGACCCCAAAATATATCCATATCTTCTTCTTCGTCGTTGGAACGCTCAGACAGCAATTACTGTTGTCTGTCACGAGAGCGAAAATGCATTGCGCTGCCGTTAAGCGCCTGACAAATCAGGCCCAGCGTATCCGACGACGGCGTGTCCCCCCCCCCCCCCCCCCCCCCCCCATCTTACTATCCCAAACAATCTGTATCCGCGCACCTCACACCCACTCCCCCCAAAAAAATGACCAAAAAGCCCTAACAAAATTGTTCATCCATTTCTCTGAACAAAGCTAACAATATTAGGCAACAGCCCCCACAAACATGATGGCACTTGCTTCAGAATTGTTTGTTACGCAAGTCTGATCAGAAGGCAGAATAATAATACACCAGCAGAACTTTCGTTTCTCACTTTCACAAGTAAGAAGTAGTTCTATCAAGGCTGTCTATTTTTTTTGTTTAGAGCTGTTTTCATTTAACTTTCAACCACAACCTCTATGTTAAAAGATCTTTTCATTACAGGCCGTGGTGATTTTTTTTCTATGCTTAACACCGTGACCAATTTATGCGTAGCATTTCCTTGAAACGTTTATGATCCTTAAGAAAACATACTGTCTGAGAGAAATGAGACCCCCACCCACTCCCCCCCCCCCCCCCCCCGAAAAAAAAGAAAAAAAAAACTCAAACAAAAAAGAGCACCCCAAAGAGAATCCCCAACAACCCCCCCACCACTAACAAACAAACCAGCAGAAAACAAAACCCAACTAAACCAACCAACCAACAAAACAAAGCCCACCGCCGCCGCCACCACCACCACCACCACCACCAAACACACCTAAAACTTGCTGGCTCACCTCTCATTGCTCATGAAGACAATCTGATCAAGCTTGCTCGTTCAATGATTTCAGATGGCTTACTGTACTGTAATTTCCTTCAATCTTCCCTTACCAGCAATCCTGCCTTGTGCATCATCAATGTCTTCCTCTGCAAGCTCTCCAAACGTTCCAAACTCAAACAACTATGACCTCACCGAGGGCAGTAGCTGGCAGACTTGGTCAGCAGTTCAGCCAAGAAAGAAAACAAGCCATGATGAATGATGATGACATGTAGGGAAAGGACGGAGCAGACAAAAGGGAGAAGAGGAGGGGGAGGAGGAGGAGGAGGAGGAGGGGGTGGGGACAGAAAAAGAAGACAGATAAGAGTATATCCCTGAACTAAGCTGACTCAACCACGGGCATGTGGCAAAACCCTGACCAGTGTGTAAACAGACATCTAAATCGTCTGGGGCTTATGATTGTTTACCTGTTTCCCCTCCCTGACCGCTGTTTCCCTTTCCATACAGTACGGAACGGTTGAGGGCAGTAAGCTCACCCTTCCCTTACATGACAAAGGGAGACAGCAGCCATAGTGTTCGGCGGGAAGAGTTACGGTACCTGATTTCTTGAGCAAGTTTTCCTGTTTGCGCGTTTCTGCTCCGTGCAGATGTTTACATCATTACGTCATTTCCTGATGGAAGGAATGCCATTATGGATATCCAGGATCAGTTTCTGGACAACACCATCATTATGCAGCTGTTATTTGGCGGTTATAAACCAGGGGTTCAATAGCCCTGTTCATGAATGCTGCGCTGTTACTATTTTTGTCTATCAGAGTGCAATACGAAATAGTCTCTGTATTAAATCCCCGAAACTGACAAAAGCAGGGATGGGAGGGTAGATAAGCACCAACAAACAAACCAGTGCTTTTGCTACAGGTGTAAGCCTTCCAAGCATTGGTGGGCAAGAGTTTGCAGCAAACTTACATTTTTTTCTTTGTACCACAGCTCCGAGGTTTACCAATGGTGATATTTTGCGTATGTGCCCGTTTTCCCCCACTATTAAGGTAGCTGCATTCCGACTTCAGGGACTACTAACATTTGAAACTTGGTCTGGATTCACACTGCAATGACACAGATAACAAATTATTGCTGATCTCTGCTACACTGTTATAGATACGAAGCACAATAAGAACAACTGGTAGGAGGAATGGACTTATGTAAAGAAACTGTATACCTTCTACATTTCATAGCGTAGAAAAAAATGTAGAGTGTAAGCCCAGAAAAGTCAGAACTTCCAGATAAGAAAACACCCTACCACAATATGGTTGTGTTTGCCTAATTTAGAAACACTGTGTTGCGCTCGCACTCTTTCCGCAAGGGACGCAATTAGGACCACCCCCATCTCAAAGTGAAAACAACTTCCACCCTGAGAGCTGAATTGTTTGCCATACTCATCACAAACTTAATGGAATAATCAATGTCGTTAAAATCGATACTTTCTTAGAAATCATGCATGTCTTTAAAATCGATATTCCCACAATCTTTATGATATCATGCATGTCTTTAAAATCAATGTTAAGGCTTGCCAGCTAGGTTTAATAAAATGACAAGGTGGATCACACGGGACGGCCTTTTGCTACATGCATACATTTGTATGGTGTGGGTATAAAGATGTGTTTGACTGACCTCAAAGCCTGCCCATATAAATGGTATTGCGACGATAGGAGTAGAGGAAGCTGGTTGCAAAATCTTCAGTGGTGCCCCAACGGTCTACAAGACTATGGGATAGGTGAAGGTGAAGGTGAAGGCGATGTCAATGTGGAAGAGCGCAACAGAAGATGCTCCTGATGCTGCTGATGGTGATGATAATGGTAACCATGATAATGATGAAGATGAACAAAGCGTTTCTCCTTCTTAGAGAAAGTTGTTCCAACCAACTCAGACATACAAACTTACCAATCAGAGATACTTGCCACAGGCAGCAAAGAAAACAACAGCATAGTTTTGCACTGTACACGATGAACTCCCAACAACCCTGGTTTGTGTCGTACCCCTATCCTACTGACGTAAATCCATGATTCATCAGGCCCACAAGGATTGGCATGCAAATTGCAGGATAGGACACAGAAAACAGACCCACCCTTGAACCAGACTTTCCCCAATCATCATGTCACAACCTGCATCCTCTGTAATACCTGGTGATTTGTAAGCAGACACACAGACACCACACATACACACACACACACACACACACCACACACACACACACTCTCTCTCTCTCTCTCTATTTCTGACATCAACTTTGTTTCTGCACCAGATGCTCTGGGGATTTGTAAGCAGACAGACAGACAGACAGACAGACAGACAGACAACACACACACACACACACACACACACACACACCACACACACACACACACACTCTCTCTCTCTCTCTCTCTCTCTCTCTCTCTCTTTCTGACATAATGTTTGTTTCTGCACCAGACACTTGCTTTGTGGCTCACATGTTAATTCAATAGGCAACAGCAATGTACAGGAGGAAGAATTCTGGTTCTGACCGTTTTTGCTTCAGCTGGTGGTTCAAACTCACATAGGACGGCCAATTCTCTCCCTTGCTTTTTTCTCCACCAAATGGCCCATTTATAATTGTAAAATAAATTAAATAAAAATAAACACACACAGTAAGGGATTGAAATTTTATGAATTTATTATTGACATGCTGTTTTAGTAGTACATCCTAAAAGATTAAAGCTCTCAAATGTCATATATATTGGAACTTTGGCTAACATGTAGAAAATACTAATTTTGAACTGGCTTGCGATGCAAAGAAGCTATGTAATACACATGCACATACTTGATACACAAGCTGTGTATATGTAAAACAATGTCGGATACTCCAGGCAACAAAGAATCCCAACACAGTATTGCCCGACAAAGCTAATCATTCGACGTTGGAGAGGGTCACAAATCTATGTTTAGCTGCATGAGTCATAGTCTCACGCAGCCGTCACGTGAAAAATTGTAAACAGTAGAACGGCTATAGCGTTCCATGGTCCAAAAGCACGGCTTAAGACCAGAATGCTATAGGGGTCCTTCGTGTTCTGACACTATTAAAATATTCAGGTATTTAGTAGAATGGAAATCCAAAGTAGATTCAATGACCATTGTGCTTACCTTCTTTAATTAAAACTGAGATTTGTATGAAAATTCACGATGGGAAGAATGCACTACAATATTTTATCATAATCACAGAGAGAAAGAAAATGAATCTAGGAAAACATAGACCAGCAAGGGATTGAATAATGACAGGTAAAATACTCACCTAGATCTCCAACACACACACACACACACACACACACACACACACACACACACACACACACACACACACACACACACACACACACACACAATTTCTTCAAGTATGGTTATTCTTCATTGATGTAGTATCAGCCAGATTCCAGAGACATGATTGTTACCCAATTTACCATCCCCAAATAGTCTTCTTCTTCTTTCTTTTGGAAACGGTAAGAAAAAAAGCATTAATAAATGTTGATCACTGCCCACATAGAGCAAAGAGAACTACGCAATATGAAATCTGACATTGAAAACTGTAGACAAACTTTCCCCCCGTCATATCTTAGCTGAATGTTTTGATTGCTTTTTGTACACCATGGCCTATTTCATAATTGTAAGTGTACGTAAGCAGTAGGAGCATCCGGCACAAAAACAGTTCATGTTTCTCTTGGTCCAACGCTCAAACAGCAACTATTATTGTCTGTCATATGAGCCAATGTGAGCTGAGCTGCCGTTAAGCGCCTGACAAGTCAAGTCCAGCCCCGCCAGACTTCCGCATGGTAGAGAATAATCTTTTAGCCCTTCTGGAAAAAAGGGCAGGAGATTGGACCAAGAAGGCAGAGAATAGACAAGAAGGAGGTGACAAGAAGAAAAGGAACAAGGCAGAAACAAAGAGAAGAGGGAGTTCCTAGCATAGAATCTCCAGAAAGTAGGGGTGCTATTTATACTGACAGACCCCCTCCCCACCCCCCTATATCACCACAGGGGAGTTCATGGTTTCAGAAAGAATCTCCACTTGTAAGTATCTCTGTGATTGTCCAAAAATTAGAATATCTGTTCACCTGTCAAGAGTTTCTATGAAAGTGTGTGGGTTTGTTTCAGCTGCTGGTTAAAATTATTCTAATCATTATAACCTCCCCTTTACCAAAGCATACCTGCAGCAATGTAAGGATAACCATCATTATATTTATTTTGTTATATGTTATAGAAACATTATGCTCACTAGCCCAATGATTATGTTCAATGTTTTTTTTAAGAAGCAAACTGTAAAACCAGAGCTTGCTTGCAGTTGCTTTAAATATGTGTTGATGCATGGGCTGCTTGCTTTATTTCTGAACTAAAACAAATGTGCAAACTAGCGAAATCAAACCAATTATTTTGTAGTTGGTCATAAAAGACCTGCATGAAGAGGGAATGGTATCCTATCCATAAAGTTCGCCAAACATTTAATTAAGAGATTTCATTGAACACTGATGAGACAGACACTACAGCCAGGTGGCAAAGTACCATTCAACTTCAATCCCATAGGTTCATGAAGTCGTGAATTCGAATCTCCGCAGTGTCTAGTAAACTAAGGGCGGCAAATTTTATGATCTCCCAGTCAACTTTTAGTGCAGATCTGCCAGTGCTTTGATTTCTTTCAGGTTCATACATATGCAGAAGATCAATTTTGCAGGTTTAAGATCCTGTAATTCATGTCAGTGTTCAGTGAGTTAGGGACACACGAAAATATCCAGCAGACATCCTCCAAGTTGGAATGGGTCTACTTTCATGGTGGGCGAAAATGATGGCATACCCAAACTCTCTCCATTGGTGAACTTGGGAACTGTGGCTGAGGAAAGAGAAAACACCCAACCCACCCATGACTACTGATGACGAACATGTTGGGATGGCCACGCTTGCCTTTTTGTTCTGTGACTCATTCAGATAAATACCCCTGGACAAAGTGACCCCAGTTCCAACTCTGGGCAGGTTAGAGTGACAGTTCATGAAACAAACAAGGAAATAAGTGATGATAGGGGCCTATAAACCCATTGCAGCAGACACGGGAAGAGATAACAGCGAAGAAGGGTGTTGAGGTACTAGGTTCTTAATCTAGTCTGGCTTCTCTAGACCTATCCTTGCCAAACTGGTCAGCTTGTATGTAGACAGGCTCTTAAATCGTCTGTGATCATGTTTCTTTTCATTTTCTGTCTCTGGTTGTGGCAGAGGAGACAGATTAGGATGCCTTCTGCCTTCCCTTTCCCCCAACTGTTTACAGGGAGATGAAAATAATTGAAATAGTGAAGAGTTATGGTTGCTGACGTTATTGAGAAGGTTGGTCATTGGTGTAGCTTCCCTGCCCAGACCTTTGGGTCACTATGTCTATGTCATGATGTATTTTCTGATATATGGAACACTCTTATCTAAACAGCAAAAGTGGAAACCCCTGTGGTTTTGTGGTGTGAAGCCTGAGAACTTATTTCTGGACTGGAGGAGGCTATTACTGGTAACACTCTTTATTGAAGCCTGTTTATAAATTTTCAGAAAATATGGTTGGGGTAAAAGAAGTCTGGGTGCAGCATGTTGGTGTGGTCCACAAGAGCTTTCTTTCTGGTTACAAGTTTTCACTCAAAAACATGCATTTAGCTGTGAGCCAGTTTACAAACACCCATTCCTCCTCACCACACACACACACACACACACACACACACACACACACACACACACACACACACACACACACACACACACACACACACACACACACTCCAACAACAACAAAAACAGATATCTCCCCCCCAACTTACCAACTAGATTTAGATCTAAACCAAAACATTACAGAAAAGTTATTTGCTTAGATCTTCTCTTATAGACACTCAAATCCCTGATGCCTTTAAAGCTGATCTCAAGAGTTACTTGTACTATGCATTTTACAGATGATCTTATAATCTGAATGACATATGTGCTTGAACATTCTGTTCATGTGTGTAAAATTGTACAGGGAATGCATGCGTGGAGTAATGTTCTTTGAGCCTTTAACGCTGGAGGAATAGATATGGACAGCTTCTTCATGTTTTGTCCTTATTTAAACTTTGTTTTGACCTGTCCATATATCAATAAAAACAATCCTTCCACCTGTGCCTGCTGCAGATAGCTTGGTGGTTAGAGCTTTGTGCTAATGACCTGACCACCCAGGTTGAATTGTGGTTTCCAGCCACCACTGGGACATCCCTTCAAGGGGATTTTCCCCCTGGAATTAACATCAGTGTTTACTACACTCTCCCCAAAGTCCTCAGGATGAAGATATAAACCAAGGTCCTGTGTTTGGGTGCACACAGAATATCATCCACACACGTTAAAACCGTTGCATCTTTCAGAAGAGTAGGTCAATGTGTACCTGTGGGAAGGGGTGAAAAAATTACAAAAGCACATGAACATGGGAACTGGATATAAAAAACCACATGGATACTTATTCACCATTCTTGAATATAAGAATAATCTGATCAATAAATGAATAAATAAAACAAAGTATAAAAAAGCAATGGAAATAACTGAGCATACATGAATTCACCCTCTTCCTGTTTCTAACAGCTCTTGTCTTGTCTGCATCTCTGCCCTTACTTAGGATGTAACTTCATTACTTGTCTGATAACACGGTCAGCATGGCGTGGCATGGCACACATTGGGTCGATAGTTCACACAGTGCACACAGACACAGACAGGCTGACCAGACTTCCCCCCTCCCCTCCCCTCAAACCTTCATGTCTCTGCCCTACCCCTGTCTGCCATGTCAGGTGATTTGTAAGAGACACCAAAAAACTGTCTGAAATTATGTCTGATTGTTTCTGCACAAGACGCTTATTTACTGATCAGCCATCCATTCCCCCTTTATAATATTCATCCCCTTTCCATCCCAATTCTTTTTCGAGAAAGAGTGTGCACTAGAAATCAGGTAAACTGGAGGTTGAAGAGTTCTAGATTGTCATGAATTTACATCAGTCAGTCAGCACTTGACGTCATTACAGGTTATAAATGTCAGCTTAATTGCATTATTTTCTGGAGCAGTTACAAAATCAAATATAGATTAATAACTGGGTAATGCAATGCATTGATAAGCCAGAGGTAAAGAATAGTTTCAATGGTTATTATTGTCTTCCTGGTGGTGATGATGGGAGCATGTGTGTCTGAGTTACATAAGGTTGGGGCTTTTTGTGTTAGAGTATGTGAGGCAGTTAAAAAGTTCAGATATCTGAGATGTAAAAACCAAACAAAATTTGCATCAAAGAAAGTTTCTTTTGAGACTCTCTGTCCACCCTCTTTCTCCTCTCCCCCTTTCTCTATCTATCTATCTATCTATCTATCTATCTATCTATCTATCTATCTATCTATCTATCTATCTATCTATCTATCTATCTATCTATCTATCTATCTATCTATCTATCTATCTATCTATCTATCTATCTATCTATCTATCTATCTATCTATCTACCTACCTACTACCTACCTATCTAATCTATCTATCTATCTATCTATCTATCTATCTATCTATCTATCTATCTATCTATCTATCTATCTATCTATCTATCTATCTATCTATCTCTCTCTCCCTCCCATCCATCCATCCATCCATCCATCCATCCATCCATCCATCCATCCATCCATCCATCCATCCATCCATCCATCTATCTATCTATCTATATATCTATCTATCTATCTGTCTATCTATCTATCTATCTATCTATCTATCTATCTATCTATCTATCTATCTATCTATCTATCTATCTATCTATCTATCTATCTATCTATCTATCTATCTATCTATCTACCTTCATTTGTAGACAAATACAGATGTACTGAATAATGAACAATGCTAGATAATAAAACACAAACACATACATGAAGCTAAATCATGGCTACTTTCATGGTGGTGAAAAAACAGTCCAATACGTAAAATCTCACCATACTTGACCATTGGAACACTAGCACAGGAACTAAAAAAAACGAAAAAGCCCAGTAAAAGCAAGGATGACTACTGATAACGAAAATGTTGGGATGGCTATGCTTGCCTTTTAGTTCTGTTACTCATTCAGATAATTATTTCATGGATAAAGTGACCTCAGTACCACCTATGGGCAGGTTAGAGTGACAGTTCACGAAATGAACCAGGAAATAAGTGATGATAGGGGCCTATAAACCCATTGCAGCAGAGACGGGAAAAGATAACAGGGAAGAAGGGTGTTCAGGTACAAGGTTCTTAAACTAGTCTGGCTTTGATACACCTTTCCTTGCCAATCTGGTCAGCTTGTATGTAGACAGGCTCTTAAATCGTCTGTGATCATGTTTCTTTCCATTTTCTGTCTCTGGTTGTGGCAGAGGAGACAGATTAGGAAGCCTTCTGCCTTCCCTTTCCCCCAACTGTACACAGGGAGATGAAAATAATTCAAGTAGTGAAGAGTTGTGGTTCCTGACTTTATTGAGAAGGTTGGTCATTGGTGTAGCTTCCCTGCCCAGACCTTTGGGTCACTATGTCTATGTCATGACGTATTTTCTGATATATGAAACACTCTTATCCAAAGAGCAAAATGGGAAACCCCTGTGGTTTTTGTGGTGTGAGGCCTGAGAACTTATTTCTGGACTGAAGAAGGCTATTACTGGAAACACTCTTTATTGAAGCTTCGTATATGAATTTTCATAAAATATGGTGGAGGAAAAAGGAAAATCTGGGTGCAGCAGGTTTGAGTCAGCCACAAGAGTCTTCTCCCTGGTTAAATCTTTCCCTTCTTTTAACGTCAGTGTTTACTCCACTCTCCCAAAAGTCCTTAGGATGAGGATATAAACCAAGGTACAGTGTGTGAGTGCACACAGAATATCTTCCACACACCTTAAAACCCTTGCATATTTCAGAAGAATAGGTCAATATGTACCTTTGGGAAGACGTGAAAAAAATTACAAAACCACATGAACATAGGAACTGGAGATAAAAAAGCACATTAATACTTATTCATCATTCTTGAATATAAGGAAAATCTGATCAATAAACGAATAAATAAAACAAAGTATATAAAAAAGCAATTAAACAACTGAGCATATTTGAGTTCTCCCTCTTCCTGTTTCTAACAGCTCTTGTCTTGTCTACATCTCTGTCCTTGCTTAGGATGTAAATTCATTACTTGTCAGATAACACGGTCAGCATGGCGTGGCATGGCACACATTGGGTCGATAGTTCACACAGTGCACACAGACACAGACAGGCTGACCAGACTTCCCCCCCCCCTCCCCTCAAACCTTCATGTCTCAGCCCTACCCCTGTCTGCCATGTCAGGTGATTTGTAAGAGACACCAAAAAAACTGTCTGAAATTGTGTCTGATTGTTTCTGCACAAGACGCTTATTTACTGATCAGCCATCCATTCCCCCTTTATAATATCCCCCCTCCTTTCCATCCCATTTTTTGGGAAAAAGAGGGTGCACCAGAATTCAGGTAAACTGGAGGTTGAAGAGTTCTAGATTGTCATGAATTTACACAGTCAGTCAGCACTTGACGTCATTACACGCTATAAATGTCAGCTTAAATGCATTATTTTCTGAAGCAGTTACAAAATCAGATATAGGTTAATAACAGGGTAATGCAATGCATTGATAAGCCAGAGGTAAAGAATAGTTTCAATGGTTATTATTGTCTTCCTGGTGGTGATGATGGGAGCATGTGTGTCTGGGTTACAAAAGGCTGGAGCTTTTTGGGTTAGAGCATGTGAGGCAGTTAAAAAGTTCAGATATCTGAGATGTAAAAACGAAACTAAGTTTGCATCAAAGAAAGTTTCTATTGATCCTCTCTCTGTCCACCAGTCTTTCTTCTCTCCCCCTATTCTCTTTTTGTGCCAACTTTTCTGTATGATCTATCTATCTATCTATCTATCTATCTATCTATCTATCTATCTATCTATCTATCTATCTATCTATCTATCTATCTATCTATCTATCTATCTATCTATCTATCTATCTATCTATCTATCTATCTATCTATCTATCTATCTATCTATCTATCTATCTATCTATCTATCTATCTATCTATCTATCTATCTGCCTACCTTCATTTGTAGACAAATACAGATGTACTGAATAATGAACAATGCTAGATAATAAAACACAAACACATACATGAAGCTAAATCATGGCTACTTTCATGGTAGTGAAAAAACAGTCCAATACGTAAAATCTCACCATACTTGAAAAAAAATCCCAGTAAAAGCAAGGATGACTACTGATAACGAAAATGTTGGGATGACTATGCTTGCCTTTTAGTTCTGTTACTCATTCAGATAATTATTTCATGGATAAAGTGACCTCAGTACCACCTATGGGCAGGTTAGAGTGACAGTTCACGAAATGAACCAGGAAATAAGTGATGATAGGGGCCTATAAACCCATTGCAGCAGAGACGGGAAAAGATAACAGGGAAGAAGGGTGTTCAGGTACAAGGTTCTTAAACTAGTCTGGCTTTGATACACCTTTCCTTGCCAATCTGGTCAGCTTGTATGTAGACAGGCTCTTAAATCGTCTGTGATCATGTTTCTTTCCATTTTCTGTCTCTGGTTGTGGCAGAGGAGACAGATTAGGAAGCCTTCTGCCTTCCCTTTCCCCCAACTGTACACAGGGAGATGAAAATAATTCAAGTAGTGAAGAGTTGTGGTTCCTGACTTTATTGAGAAGGTTGGTCATTGGTGTAGCTTCCCTGCCCAGACCTTTGGGTCACTATGTCTATGTCATGACGTATTTTCTGATATATGAAACACTCTTATCCAAAGAGCAAAATGGGAAACCCCTGTGGTTTTTGTGGTGTGAGGCCTGAGAACTTATTTCTGGACTGAAGAAGGCTATTACTGGAAACACTCTTTATTGAAGCTTCGTATATGAATTTTCATAAAATATGGTGGAGGAAAAAGGAAAATCTGGGTGCAGCAGGTTTGAGTCAGCCACAAGAGTCTTCTCCCTGGTTAAATCTTTCCCTTCTTTTAACGTCAGTGTTTACTCCACTCTCCCAAAAGTCCTTAGGATGAGGATATAAACCAAGGTACAGTGTGTGAGTGCACACAGAATATCTTCCACACACCTTAAAACCCTTGTATATTTCAGAAGAATAGGTCAATATGTACCTTTGGGAAGACGTGAAAAAAATTACAAAACCACATGAACATAGGAACTGGAGATAAAAAAGCACATTAATACTTATTCATCATTCTTGAATATAAGGAAAATCTGATCAATAAACGAATAAATAAAACAAAGTATATAAAAAAAGCAATGAAACAACTGAGCATATTTGAGTTCT
This sequence comes from Rapana venosa, assembly GCA_028751875.1. Classification (NCBI taxonomy): domain Eukaryota; kingdom Metazoa; phylum Mollusca; class Gastropoda; order Neogastropoda; family Muricidae; genus Rapana; species Rapana venosa. The sequence goes on along the minus strand of CM054136.1, from coordinate 72,061,220 downwards.
CCCTCTTCCTGTTTCTAACAGCTCTTGTCTTGTCTACATCTCTGTCCTTGCTTAGGATGTAAATTCATTACTTGTCAGATAACACGGTCAGCATGGCATGGCATGGCACACATTGGGTCGATAGTTCACACAGTGCACACAGACACAGACAGGCTGACCAGACTTCCCCCCTCCCCTCCCCTCAAACCTTCATGTCTCTGCCCTACCCCTGTCTGCCATGTCAGGTGATTTGTAAGAGACACCAAAAAAACTGTCTGAAATTATTTCTGATTGTTTCTGCACAAGACGCTTATTTAGTGATCAGCAATACATTCCCCCTTTATAATATCCCCCCCCCCTTTCCATCCCATTTTTTGGGAGAAAGAGGGTGCACCAGAATTCAGGTAAACTGGAGGTTGAAGAGTTCTAGATCCTGATAAATCTACCTCAGTCAGTGAGCACTTGACGTCATTACAGGCTATAAATGTCAGCTTAATTGCATTATTTTCTGGAGCAGTTACAAAATCAGATACAGGTTAATAACTGGGTAATGCAATGCATTGATAAACCAGAGGTAAAGTAGAGTTTCAATGGTTATTATTGTCTTCCTGGTGGTGATGATGGGAGCATGTGTGTCTGGGTTATAGAAGGTTGGGGCTTTTAGGGGCTAGAGTATGTGAGGCAATTAAAAATTTCAGATATCTGACATGTAAAAACCAAACTAAGTTTGCATCAAAGAAAGTTTCTATTGATCCACTCTCTGTCCACAGGTCTTTCTTCTCTCCCCCTTTTCTCTTTTGTGCCAACCTTTCTGTATGATCTATCTATCTATCTATCTATCTATCTATCTATCTATCTATCTATCTATCTATCTATCTATCTATCTATCTATCTATCTATCTATCTATCTATCTATCTATCTATCTATCTATCCGTCCATCCGTCCATCCGTCCATCCGTCCATCCATCCATCCAACCATCCATCCATCTATCTATCTATCTATCTATCTATCTATCTATCTATCTATCTATCTATCTATCTATCTATCTATCTATCTATCTATCTATCTATCTATCTATCTATCTATCTATCTTCATTTGTAGAGAAATACAGAATTACTAAATAATGAACAATACTAGATAATAAAACACAAACACATACACGAAGATAAATCGTGGCTACTTTCAAAGTGGGGCAAAAACAGTGAAAATCGTAAAATCTCACCCTACCTGAAGATTGGAACACTAGCACAGGAACTAAAAAAAGCAAAAAAAGCCCAGTAAAAGCAAGGATGACTACTGATAACGAAAATGTTAGGATGGCCATGCTTTCCTTTTAGTTCTGTTACTCATTCAGATAACTATCCCCTGGACAAAGTGACCCCAGTTCCAACTGTGGGAAGGTTAGAGTGACAGTTCATGAAACAAACAAGGAAATAAGTGATGATAGGGGCCTATAAACCCATTGCAGCAGAGACGGGAAAAGATAACAGCGAAGAAGGGTGTTGAGGTACAAGGTTCTTAAACTAGTCTGGCTGTGCTAGACCTATCCTTGCCAATCTGGTCAGCTTGTATGTAGACAGGCTCTTAAATCGTCTGTGATCATATTTCTTTTCATTTTCTGTCTCTGGTTCTGGCAGAGGAGACAGATTAGGATGCCTTCTGCCTTCCCTTGCCCCCAACTGTATACAGGGAGATGAAAATAATTCAAGTAGTGAAGAGTTATGGTTGCTGACATTATTGAGAAGGTTGGTCATTGGTGTAGCTTCCCTGCCCAGACCTTTGGGTCACTATGTCTATGTCATGAGTATTTTCTGATATATGGAACACTCTTATCTAAACAGCAAAAGTGGAACCCCCTGTGGTTTTTGTGGTGTGAGGCCTGAGAACTTATTTCTGGAATGAAGGAGGCTATTGCTGGTAACACTCCTTATTGAAGCTTCGTTTATGAATTTTCATAAAATATTGTGGGGGTGGGGGGATGAGAGGAGGACTTCTAGTTGCAGCATGTTGGTGTCATCCACAAGAGCTTTCTTTCTGGTTACAATTTTTCATTTCAAAACACACATTTAGCTGTGAGCCAGTTTACAGACTCCACCCCCCCTACACACACACACACACACACACACACACACACACACACACACACACACACACACACACACACACACACACACACACACACACACACACACACACACACACACACACACACACATACATCCCCTTATACAAAAAGAACAACAAACAAAAAATGCAGCTTACCAACAAAACCAAAACATAGACAAAAGTGACTTTCTTAGATCTTCTGTTATAGACATTGGAATTCATGATGCCTTTAAACCTGATCAGAAGACTTACTTGTGCTGTGCATTGTACAGCTTATCTCAATAGCCTTAATGAGAAAATGTACGTGACCAATCTATTCACATGTGTAAGATTGTACAGGGAATGCATGTGTGTGTGTAATGTTCTTTTACCCATTAACACAGGAGGAATAGATATGGGAAGCTTGCTCATGTTTTTCTTTTTCTTTGCTAAACTTTGATTTGACTTGTCCATATATCAGTCCAAAACTCCATCCACCTGTGCTTGCTGCAGATAGTCTGGTGGTTAGAGCATTGTGCTCATAATCTGACCACCTGGGTTCCAGTGTGGTTTTCAACCACCAAAGGGACATTTGTTCCAGGGGATTTTCCTCCTGGAGTTAACATCAGTGTCAACTCCACTCCCCAGAAAGTCCTTCAGATGAGGCTATCAACTGAAGTCCAGTGTGCAAATTCAAGCAGAACATCTTGCACACACGTCAAAACCGTTAGGAAAAGTAAACCACTGTGTGTGAGTGGGAATGGATGATGATGTTTACAAAACCTCACATGCACATGAGGGATTGGATGTTAAAATAGAAGCACATAAATACTTACTCATTATCCTTGAAAATAAGAGAGTTTAGATAAAAGAATGAATAAAAACGAAAGCAACAGCGATGACGGAACAAGTTTGAGTTCACCTTCTCCCCATTTGAAACAGCTCTTATCTTGTCTATATCTCTGCTCTTAGTTAGAATGTAAATTCATGACTTGTCCCATAACAGGGTCGGTTGTCATGGCACACACACACACACACACACACACTGGGTCAATAGTTCACACAGTGCACACAGACACAGACAGGATGACCAGACTCCCCCCCCCCCTTCCCCGCCCCCCCCCCCCCTCCCAACGTCATGGCCTGTCTGTCATATCTGGTGATTTGAAAGAAGACACCAAAAACTGTCTGAAATTATGTCTGATTGTTTCTGCAGAAGATGTTTATTTAGTGATCAGCAATCCATTCCCCCTTTATAATGTCCCCCCCCCCCCCCTTCTATCCCATTTTTTTTTGAGAAAGAGGGTGCACCAGAATTCAGGTATACTGGAGGTTGAAGAGTTCTAGATCCTGATAAATTGACGTCAGTCAGTCAGCATTTGAGGTCATTGCATGCTATAAACGCCAGCTTAATTGCTTTATTTCCTGATGCAGTTACAATATCAGATATAGGTTAATAACTGGGTAAAGCAAAGCCTGATAAGCAAGAAGTAAAATAAAGAGTTTCGACTGGTTATCATTGTCTTCATGGTGGTGATGGAGGGAATGTGTGTATGTATGTGTGTGTGTGTGT
>CM054136.1:72032580-72055080 GCA_028751875.1 Rapana venosa | reverse complement strand
AGACAGAGACAGAAACAGAGATTATTTAAATTTTATTTCATTCTTTTATTTCGAGGATAGTGGGATAAGCACTCGTGTGCTTTTTTCATCCAGTCCCCGTGTGTATGTGGTTTTGTCAATTTTGTCATCCGTTCCCATCGGCACACAATGTCCTACTCTTCCGAAAAGCGGAACGGGTTTAACGTGTGCGCAAGATGTTCTGCGAGCGTTCGCACAGGGGACCTCGGTTTATAGTCTCATCCGAAGGACTTTTGGGGAAAGTGGAGTCTGCACTGAACCTCTTGAACGAGAATCGAACCCGGGTCAGCAGATCCCGAATACAACCCTCTAACCACCAGGCTATCCTGTCTGATATATATATATATATATATATATATATATATATATATATATATATATATATATATATATAAAGAGAGAGAGAGAGAGAGAGAGAGAGAGAGAGAGAGAGAGAGAGAGAGAGAGAGAGAGAGAGAGAGAGAGAGAGAGAGAGAGAGAGAGAGAGAGAGAGAGACTCAAACTCGAACTCTCAAACTCGAATATTTTATTGACGGTAAATGAATAAGCCAGAGGCTTTTTTTTTTTTACACCAGATCCGAGAGAGAGGGAGACGGAGAGGGAGAGAGAGGGAGGGAGAGAGAGAGAGAGAGAGAGAGAGAGAGAGAGAGAGAGAGAGAGAGTCTTTTAAAATTAATCTAAAGAATGATAAAATAAGATTCAAGAAAACTGTATCATCTTCTTATTCGTCGTCGAACGCTCAGACAGCAACCATTGTTGTCTGTCATATGAGCGAAAATGCGTTGCGCTGCTGTTAAGCGTCTGACAAGGCAGGCCCAGCGCATCCGACTTCGGCATGACAGTGTCATCTCATAATGGAAATTTGCTATGTTAGCCTCCAAATTACTCCTTATGGATATTTCTATAAAATTACCCTACTCTTAAAAAAATATACGCTTGATCAAGGGAAGTAAAGAGCAAGAAATTTTTAAAGTTTATTTTTAAATCATCAAATCAAGATTTCCATCTTGGGGAGGCCAGGAGTCTGTCAGTTAAATAGAATCCCCACCTTCTGGAACGTCTGTGCTGGGAATTCCCTCTTTTCTATCACTTTCTTTCTTTCTGCCTTGTTCTTTTTCTTCCTGTTACCTCGTGGTCTTTTTTTTCTGCCATCTTGGTCCATTCTCTTGCCTTCATTTCCAGACAGACATAAAAGAACAATCATCTCCCCTGCCGAAGTGAGATGCGCTGGGCCTGACTTGTCAGGCACTTACTGGCAGCACAACGCATTTTCGCTCATATGACATACAACAATAGTTGCTGTCGACGAAGAAGAAGAAGATCTACAGATCATCTTGAATTGGTGGCTTCCTTATTTTAGCTTTCTTTTTCAAATTACTTCCGATTACAAATAATCATGACCTTGCTGTCAGCACATCAGATTCGTAGCTTCTTTACTTCACCATCCAATGAATAATAGGAAGTTGCCATAATGGTAATAATAATAATAATAGTAATAATAATAATAATAATAATAATAATAATAATAATAATGTATGGAATTTATATAGCGCTGAATCTTGTAAAGCAACAAATCAAAGCGGTCAGATTAAAAAAAAACAAAAACGTGTGTATGCGGTTTTTAAAATTTTGTCATCTGTTCTCACCGGCACACAATGGCCTACTCCTTCGAACAGCGGAACAGGATTTAACGTGTGCGCAAGATGTTCTGCATGCGTTCGCACACGGGGCCTCGGTTTATAGTCTCATCCGAAGGACGGATGAGGATTTTGTATTATAATGTATTATATACCATTTTTAAAAAATTCACGCCAAATTTCTGTGCTTGAAATTCAGACTGCCCTCCTTTGGGAGAGTGCGTCTCCACAAGAGAAGCGGTACGCATTTACTTTTCTCCTTTTCCTGTCTGTCTGTAGATTTCTTTCCCTATCAGAGTGACATGTTTTTGTCATGTTTTTCTTTTTAATGTGAAGTTACTTGTGATATTTGCATTGATTGTGCTGATGATGTGTTTCATGAGATGTGTTTGAAAATATTGTTGTGTTGTGGTTTTGCTTTGCTATTCTTAACCTTTTACTGGTGTGTGCGTGCGCACGCGCATGCGTGTGTGTGTGTGTGTGTGTGTGTGTGTGTGTGGATGTGTGTGTGTGTGTGTGTGTGTGTGTGTGTGTGCGTGTGGATGGGTGGGTACGGGTGTGTGTGTGTGTGTGTGTGTGTGTGTGTGTGTGTGTTGTGTGTGTGACGTAGATTGTTGTCGGCTTTTAAAATATTATGTTATTTCTTAATCTGTATTGTTTAACAATGCATGCTGTGTAATAATAATTTTAAAATGCCACTCATAATTTCTCTAGTTGAGACATTAAAGTAATCTTGAGTCTTGAGTCTTTTTTTCTACAGAATTTTGCCAGAACGCTCTTGTTGCCGGGGGCTCTTCTACGTGCGCTAAATGCGTGTTACATAGTTACGGGACCTTGGTTTATCGTCTCATACGAAAGACTAGCACCCAGACCACCACTCACGGCCTAGGGGGTTAGGGGAGGGAAGTTTCGGGTACAATCGGGGATCGAAACCACAAAACACTTTAAACCCGGAGTTTTCGCTTTCTAGGCAGGTGCGTTACCTCTAGATCACCGATCTTCCAAATAGCACCCAGACCATCACGGTTTATGGGATTGGGGTTGGGGTTGGGGGGAGTTTTGAGTACAAACGGAGGATTGAACTCGGACGTTTCGCTTTCTAGGCAGGTGCGTTACCTCTAGACCACTGATCCATATTAAATTAGAGAGGGGACGGGGGTAAGGGGGGTGGGGGGATGGGGGTGGAGGAAGAGCAAGGAGGCAGCTAGCTGAGAGTATCATTCTGACCCACTGTGACTCAGCAAGGTCTGTCCAGTTTATAAACAGACCCCTAAATCTCCTGTGTCTCTGTCTGCAGTGTTTTTGGTTTTGTGTTTTCTTTTCTGTTACTCCTTTGCCTCTCAAGCAGACTACATATTGTAGAGCACTTAACCTATTGTCTCTCCGCTTCCATTTTCGGTTGTTTTTGTTGTTGTTGCCGTGCAGGAACGTGAAATATGCAATATTGGGAGAAAAGTTGTTGTTCTTACTATGATTAATCAATTAATTAATAATAAAACAATGTTGGTCATTGGTGTCGCTAATAGCCTACACCCGACACTTGCTTCTTCTAGGCATTTCCTGACAGGAGGGAAAGAAACCCCCAAAGACCAACTTTATGGCAGAAAATATTAAAGAATGGTATGAAAACCATAAAAACATTATTAAACACAAATACCTTTTGAATGAAAATACCACCCCCCCGAAACCCCCCAACCCCACACCAAACAACCAACACTCCCTTCCCCAACCCCAAAACTAGACTCAGAACTGTACAGCGATAGGGATTGAGGGGCCTAAGATCTTACAAGGATGCTGTTGTGATGGCAGACTTGATTTATTAAAAACAAACAATTCGCTGTTGGGTGGTTGCAAAATTTAAGGGGGGGTGGGGTGGAGGGGGAAGTATTCTGGGTGCAAGCAGACACGTATCACATCACAGCTACTTGGACCTTCCCTCTTGCTACATATTGTGTTTCATACATTTAGCAGTGCCTCATGAGATGTATTGAAGAACTAAAAGGTAAAGGTAAAGGGTGTCACATAACATATAAGTTCGGGGGGTGGGGGGGTGGGGGGGTGAGGCGTCAGAGACCTCACTTCTCTAGGGCCAGCGTATTGAGGACGGCGCCCATCTCCTCTCCCTCGCTGCTTTACCTTCCCTGACCCTAAAGAGGGCAGGTACCCACCCATTTACAGCTGGGTGAACTGGGGGTACTGTACTGAAGCCAAGGCGCGCAAACGGTCACCCATCCAATTGGTAACCACGCTCGACGCTGCTTAACTTGACTGGGGGGAAAGCGAGTGATCTGTCCGCCAGAATACAAATTCTCAATATGGTGTACTCTCCCCGAAGTCGAAATGCAGCTACCTTAATGGTGGGACCCCCCCCTCCCCCGGGTCGCATAGGCAAAATTCTCACCACTGGAGAACCTGGAGCTCTAGCCGAGGAACGAAAAAATTAATTCGTAGCAAATCAGTGGCCTAGAGGTATTAATGGGGCCTGAAAAAATCCTGCCGAAAGACTAGCATCTCGGACCTGCCTAAAAAGAGAAAAGTTCCAGTTCGAAATGTGTGTTGGTTTGATCCCCGTTTATACTCGACCCCCCCCCCCCTCCCATCCTCTTCTAGACCGTGAGTGGTGGTCTGGATGCTAGTCTTTCGGTTGAGACTTTACTAAATCGAGGTCTCGCGTGTAACAAATTTACTGCACGTGAAAAAACCTACGGCAACAAGAGAGTTGTCCCTGGGCAAAATTCTTCTTGAAAAAAAAAGCCACTCTGAAAGGGAAGCAAATACACATGCGGACAGGAACAGAAAAAAAAAATGGGTGGCGCTGCTCTTGTGGTGACACGCCTTTCCCGAGGGGGTGGGGGTGGGGGGGGAAGGGGGGGTCGGGGGTCGGGGGGGGGGGGGGGGTGAGCAGCCCGAATGTCACGCAAAGAACTCTGCTGTAACTTAAAGCGACTTAAAAGCGGTGTACAGTACACTACAAATCTCAAGACTTTTCTCTTCTTTGAAAGCGACACCTTTTGATAAATCCTATCGTGTTTTTAAATCGTTTACTAAACATTATAGCCTTGCGGAGATCTCCCCACTCTCTTCGGTGGGAAATGATCTCTGTAGTCAACACCTCGCTGCATTTATTGATATGGGGTGTTTTATCACCCGAAGTCGGAATGCGGCTACCTTCATGGTGGGCCAACACCCCCTTCCACCAACCCCCCAAACAAAAACAGAAAACGGTCGCATACACACAAAAAAATCTTATCATTTGTGAACCTGGGAGCTCTAGCCAAGGAACGAAAACAAAAACTCCATTCCAAAACAAACAATAAAGAAAAACAAAAACAAAATATTACCAAGTGGGGATTTTTTAAAAAACGTTTTTTTTCTTTAACGTTTTATTTCTTTTACTCTTGACTACTGGGTTTATTTTATATCTTTTTTATTTATTTTATTCTTTTATATCGAGGATAATGGAATAAGCACTTATGCGCTTTTTTACATCCAGTCCCCGTGTGTATGCGGTTTTGTAAATTCTGTCATCTATTCCCACCGGCACACAATGGCCTACTCTTACGAAAAGCGGAACAGGATTTAACAGGTGCACAAGAAGTTCTGCGTGTGTTTGCACATGGGGCCTTGGTTTATAGTCTCATCCGAAGGACTTTTGGGGAGAGGGGAGTCCGCACTGATGTTAACTCCAGGGGAAATTATCCCCCTTGAACGGGAATCGAACCCGGGTCGTCAGATTGCGAGCGCATTGTTCTAACCACTAGGCCATCCCGTCCCCCTGGGTGATCTGCTGAGAAACTGGGATATGATGGGAGACTGAATTCTCAGATTGGGTTGATTTCTGTTGATACAGGGTACACAGGAGTCAAAAGCTCAGAAAGTTTTAGGGCCTGAAAAACAAATATGTGTTTGTCTTTGGCTCCCAGTGAGAGTGGCGTGGATTGTATTTATGTTATCGTTATTAGGTTTTAACGGGAATATTTCTTGTGATAACTCTATTTTTGCCACGGGTTTATTTTTAAAAGTTGTGTTAAAATGTACAATTGAAACACAACGTGAGTTTCTTGTCTCATCTGAAAGACTAGTGCCCAGACCACCACTGATGGTATGGGTGATTGGGGGGAAAATTTAATTGTTCCATCTGAAAGACTAGCACCCAGACCACCACTGATGGTCTGGCTATTTGGGAAAAATTATTGTCTCACCTGAAAGACTAGCACCCAGGCCCCACCTATGGTCTGGAGATTGGAGAAAATGGATTGTTTCACCTGAAAGACTAGCACCCAGACCACCACTGTTGGTCTGGTAACTGAGAACGAGTTTCTTGTCTCATCTTAAAGACTAGCACCCAGACCACCACTGAGGGTCTGGTGGTGATTGGGGAAAAAGCCTGGCTTCGGAGAGGAACTGAACAGGGGACCTCTCATTTTCTACATGGATGACTTTAACCACTAAACTATGGATTTACTTCTGTTTTCTTATACTCACCCCCCCCCCCCCCCACCGCCCTCACACCGTGACAACCAATTGTAAAGTAAAAGACAAAACCGCTTGTTCATATATGTATAGTTGTGAAGTTGTGTAGGGCAAGTATTTACATTTGATCAGTGTTGTTTGACTCCATGCTAATGATGGTGATAGATGACCCCCATGATATTATAATGATGATATTGATAATGATGATGATGATGATGATGATGATATTGATAATGATGATGATGGTAATGACAACACTACTACTACTACGTGACTGCTGCTGCTGCTGCTGCTGCTGCTGCTGCTGCTGCTGCTGCTGCTGCTGCTGCTGCTCCTGTTGTTGCTGCTGCTGGTATTACTACTACCACTACTGCTGCTGCTGCTGCTACTACACTACTGCTGCTGCTGCTGCTGCTGCTACTACTACTACTACTGCTGCTGCTGCTGCTACTACACTGCTGCTGCTGCTGCTGCTGCTGCTGCTACTACTACTACTACTACTACTACTACTACTACTACTACTACTACTACTACTACTACTACTGCTGCTGCTGCTGCTGCTGCTGCTGCTGCTGCTGCTGCTGCTGCTACTACTACTACTACTGCTGCTGCTGCTGCTACTACTACTACTGCTGCTGGTGCTGGTATTACTACTACCCATACTGCTGCTGTTGCTGCTGCTGCTGCTGGCTGCTGCTGCTGCTTACTACTACTACTACTACTACTACTACTACTAACTACTACTACTACTACTACTACTACTACTACTACTGTTGCTGCTATGACTACTACTACTGTTCCTGCGGCTGCTGCTGCTCCTCCTCCTCAATTTCTGGTCCATTGATGTGGAATGATCTCTCCCCCCCCCTCTCTCTCTCTCTCTCTCTCTCTCTCTCTCTCTCTCTCTCTCTCTCTCTCTCTCTCTCTCTCTCTCTCTCTCTCTCCGCCAAAAGCCTTCTTATGACACTTTTAAATCCAGTCTCAAGACATAATTATTTCAAACCTAAGATTTTCCTCTCCTGTTTCATTTAATAGTTTTTCCCTGCCTTCAACAGCCAATATTCTATTGCCCTGCCAGGGTGTGTGACCTGTGTGTGTGTGTGTGTGTGTGTGTGTGTGTGTGTGTGTTGTGTGCGCGCGCGTGTGCATGCTGCACATTTGGACTTGATAGAACTATTACTTGTTACTGGTTGTATGACTGTGTAAGAATGAGTTGAGTGCAAGCGCTTTGATTTGTCTCTGCAAGATATAGCGCTATATAAATTCCATTTATTATTATTATTATTATTATTATTATTTTTATTACCACCACTGTTATAATGATAAAAAGAAACTATAGTAATAATAATGGTAATGATGATGATGGTGATGATGACGATGATGATGATGACCACCACCACCACCACACCACCACCACCACCACCACCACATCATCATCATCATCATCATCATCATCATCATCATCATCATCATCATCATCATCATCAAACTAGTATTAATAATAATGCATTTTTTTCAAGCTAAAAGTTTAATAATTATTTGATTAACCATGGCAATTACATTTACAGTAATACTTCCACCCATGGCTGCTTCTGTTGCTGTAGACGCATAGTAAGGCAACTGCACGTTTTGTCTCCATCCTCTTTCTCTTCCAACACCTCCCCCACCCCCTGTCTGTACTTATCTCCCAAACGCTCTCTCCCCCCCCCCCCTTCCCTTCCTGTATGTCTATGTGTATGTGTGTCAACCCGTGACTAATCGGAACCAACTATCAGCAACACACGCTGGACTGGTCACTCACGGAGTATACAGGAAAACAGAAAACTAAACAACAGACCGCTTGGCCAGACTGGATTCCCCCGAAACCATTATGTCTAACTTCTGCACTTTGTGTAATGCCAGGCGATTTGTAAGCAGACACCCACACTGTCTGCAATCATGTCTGACTGTGTCCGCCCCAGACACACATAATTTTATGATCATACACCTCCCACCTTCCTTGGTCATTCTCCTTTCCACCCCCCCTTCCCCCCCTCTTCCAAATATTCCTCACCCCCCCCCCCCTCCCCTGCTCCCTTCTTCGTCCTTTTCTTGTCTGTGGTGAATCAGGGGGCACAAGTAAATATCGAGGACGAAGAGTTCTGGTTCCTGACCATTTTGTTGTCTGACGTTGTCAATGTATTCACGCACACGTTAATTATCTAGTTGGCGTCGTTTTCTAGTGTATTAGCAGCGATCATGATTTTTGTGTGTGGCCCAAACCCCATCTTAAAACAAAACGCACGACAAGAAGATTTATGGGTCTTTTTTGTTCTTTGTCAAGGCAATAGGTCTCGGGTTCTGTTTGGTTTTGTTCAGACTGTAAGTTCGTCTGGAGTATGTGTGTGTTTTAAACTCCCGCAGACATCAGTCAGGTCAGTGTCACCTTATTCAAATCTGCTATCATGTTCTCTCTTGAGCAAGATAAGGCTGGCACAACCTACCCATTCACAGCTGGCAGATTGCACGATGGGCATGTCCTGTATCATCCACACCACGGGCCATAGCCGCTCTCGTCTATAACAGAGAGGCCATTTTCTTCTTCTTTGAACGCTCGGACAGCAACTGTTGGTGTCTGTCATAGGAGAGAAAATTGCGTTGCACTGCCGCTAAGCGCCTCCTGACATGTCAGACCCAATGCATTCGACTTCGGCATGGGATAGAACTGTTATCTTTGAAGTCTTTCAGGAAAAACAGGCAGGAGAATGCACCAAGAAGGCAGAAAATAGACAAGAAGAAGGTGGTGACAGGAAGATAAGAAACGAGGAAAGCTACAAAGAGAGGTCAAGAAAAGAAGGAATTCCTTGTACTGAATTTCCAACAGATGTGGGGGGGGGGGGGGGGGGATGCTGTTTATGCTGACAGGCCCCCCACCTCCCCACTGGAGGGAGGGGGGAGGGAAGTGATATTTAACCTGGCCACAGTTGTTAGTTAGTTGTGTATATGTGTGCACAGAAGCTCTCATTTTACAGATTAATTGAAGGGATTTGAGGAGGGAAGAGAGTTGAATCACAGTCGACTTCACGGGGAAAATCCATTCCAATGGACAGACAGCTCAGCAACGACTGTATCCCTTTCCTTCAGGCTGCTTTAGATCACAAGGTTCACACTTTAACCAACATGCTATACCATCCCTGGCGGGATGGGGGGACGGGATAGCCTAGTGGTTAGAACATTGCGCTCGCAATCTGATGACCCAGGTTCGATTCCTGTTCAAGGGGATATTTTCTCCTGGAGTTAACATCAGTGCAGACTCCACTCTCCCCAAAAGTCTTTCTGATGAGACAAAAAACTGAGGCCCCGTGAGGGAACGCACGCAGAACATCTTGCGCACACGTTAAATCCTGTTCCACTTTTCGTAAGAGTAGGCCATTATGTGCCGGTAGGAACGGATGACAAAACCGCATATACACGGGGACTATATGTAAAAAAGCACATACTTGCTTATTCCATTATCCTCGATATAGAAGAATAAATCCCTTGGGGGACGGGATAGCCTAGTGGTTAGTCCTTCGGATGAGACTATAAATCGAGGCCCCGTGTGCGAACGCACGCAGAACATCTTGCGCACACGGGTCCATTTTTTGAAAGAGTAGGCCTTTGCCTTTGTGTGCCGGTGGAAACAGATGACAAAATTTGCAAAACCGCATACACATGGATGTAAAAAAGCACACAAGTACTTATCCCATTATCCTCAATATAAAGAATAAATAAATTTATCCCTAAAATAATGTCTGCCTTCAAAAGTATCTTTCTATCAAATAACGTGGTCATCTTCACTGCCTTCTTCTTCAATGCTTAACTTTCACCACCTCTCCTCTCCGAGATATTTTTTGTGAAAAGTTTTTAAAAATCTTTAGATTGTAAATATTGATGCAGAAATAGTAGTGGAAGAAAACAAGCGCAGGTAAGTTAAGCTACAACTTCTCAATCACTTTTGAAAATGACTTTCAAAGATTCATAAAAATTGCTAGAAAACATCATTTTTCAATGTCAGCTTAAAAATATTTTAAGGCATTTTTGTTTAAGAACCATGCAGACCTGATTATAGTTTCGGTTCCTGGATGAACCTTCATCAGAGGTCCCGAAAGTGATTAAAGTTTCACCTGATGTGGTACCTTACAGCCAGACACTTCGGAATTTAGAAGTGTCAATTGCATTCACAAGAATATTTGATATTCTTGTGGCCTTTTTAAAGCTGCCATCAAAAGACGATTAATAAAAAGAGAAAGAAAATATGCTTCAAATATATGTTACAAAAAAAGATATATATATAATAAGAGAAAATACCACCGAGTGAATCTTTGTGCCTTATGATTGGGGATCCTATTGAAAGGATGCAAGGGAGGTCATAAGGTTTGTTATTCAGCCAAGTGGTCAGCCGTAGCTAGATAATAACCCACACATTTGCTTGTAAATATTTTGGGAAAAAACCCTGAAGTTTTTCTTTTCGACATCATTTTAACACAAGCGCAAAAAAACACCCATAAAATGATCTAGTCTTCAGATTGTTCCCTAACCAAGAATTCTAGCTCCTGGTATTTTTGTTGTTAACGATCTGCAAAAAAATGGTCTCATATTGACACTGTGAAGATTGGGATGCCAGCCAGTTCATGAAACACATTACAGAATGAACCATGGAGGATTGCAGTGTTGGGAGCAGATAGAACAGAATGAGTTGTTGTTGTGTTGTTGTTGTTGTTGTTGTTGTTGTGCGTTCCACAGATTAACACTCTGGGGGTCACCCAGAGTGTGCACTCTCATTCACTCATCCCACCTGGGAATCATTGTGCGATTGAAATTGCGCACTGAATGAGAAGTTTGTGTGAATGACTTGTTTTTAAGTATCTCGCCATATAGGCAGCCATACTCTGACTTCAGAGGATTATTTTTCTCCTTTAAAGGAGAATGCAGGTTGTTATGTTTAGAGCTTTTCATGGCTGAAGGCAATCTCAACACAACATTTTACAAACATAACAACATTTTAGCGCAGGCCTTGGCAATTAGCTGACATCAATAACTGGCATGGCCAGATCAGAATGAGTAGGGTGAGCAGAAAAATGTAGTCAAGAGGGTGGTGCTGAACTCTGCCGGATCAACAAGCCACACATTCTGTCAAGGCTGTTCAGCTTGTCCACAGACACCAGCATCATCCGAGGTTTTGTCTGTCTTTGTAGTCCTCCTCCAACGTCAAATCAGTCCTACTGTATTGGAGCGGAGACATGGAGGACAACAAAGACAACCATCAAGAAAGTGCAGACCTTCATCAACAGCTGCCTGAGACGAATCCTCCAGATCCACTGGCCAGACACCATCAGCAACGCAGACCTGTGGCAACGTACCAACCAGCTGCCAGCCGAGAATGAAATCCGGCGCAGGAGATGGGGAAGGATCGGGCACACCCTGAGAAAGCCATCCAGCAACATCACAAGGCAGGCACTATCATGGAACCCCCAGGGAAAACGAAAAAGAGGATGGCCAAGAAGCACCTGGCGACGTGACCTTGAGGCAGAAACCAAGAAGATGGATATACCTGGAGACAGCTGGAGAGAATAGCCCAGGACAGAGGACTCTGGCGGACTGTTGTCGGCGGCCTATGCTCCAGGGGGAGTGATGGGCCTAAGAAAGTAAGTTGTAGTCCTCCCCTATCCCCTTCAGGCTAGTCATCTAATCCCTTTATTTTTTAAAAACTTTCTTGTTCCTGGGCTAGAAACTCTGAGGTGAGATTTTGCGTATGCGACAGTTCTGGCCCACCATGAAGTTAGCCATATTCCGACTTCAGGGATGTATGCTGGTATATTCGTGTTTCTGTAACCCACCAAGCGTTAACAAAAATTATGGGATCTTTAACGTACATATTTGATCTTCTGCATGTGCATAAACACGAAAGGAACTAAGGTACTAGCAGGTCTGTGGTTGAAGTTGACCTGGGAGATCGTAAAAATTCCCACCCTTAATTAACTAGGTGCGGCCGAGATTCGAACCTACGACTTCATGGACCCATGAGATTGAAGTCAGTCTTGACCCTTCGGCTATAGCCTCTATCAAGCCATTGACAACATAGCCATCTCCAACTCTACAGAGAGATGGCAAGAGCAATACTGAGAGTAAGAGCTATAGTCCCTGAAATTATAAGGTGTATTGAAGTTATTGGCGTGGCTTCATTGCGAAAACGGGTTTCATCATCACCATATTTCCTGATAGGAAAAATATCACTGCAAACACTGCTATCAGCTGACTGGTGAGAGAGAGAGAGAGAGAGAGAGAGAGAGAGAGAGAGAGAGAGAGAGAGAGAGAGAGAGAGAGAGAGAGAGAGAGAGATCACAGCAACCTCTAAACACAGAGTTCAAGACAAAGAAAGATGGGATTAGGTTGGTTACATGCAGGGAAAAGGTCAACAACAGAAAGAAATCTTGATGTACCGATCTTCCAGAATGTCTTGTTACTTTATCACAAATTATCGACATATATATGTCTATATCTATATCTATATATCTATATAATTATATCATACAGAATGTGGTGTCATTTATGAAAATTATGGACATATATATCTCTCTCTCTATATATATCTGTATGTATCTTCCAGAATGTCTTGTTACTTTATGAAAAGTTATCGACGTATATGTATATATATCTATATCTATACATATCTTCCAGAATGTCTTGTTACTTTATGAAAAATTATCAACATATATATATATCTATATATCTATATATATATCTTCCAGAATGTCTTGTTACTTTATGAAAAATTATCGATATATATATATATATATATATATATATATATATAATATATATATATATATATATATATATATATATATATATATATATATATATATATAAACATACAAAACAAGCTTGTGGGCAACATTGCCACAACCCACTCCAAAAATGTCAATCCAGAGCACTTCATATCACAGTGGTCTCTCGCGTGCGTGCACACACATACACACACACACACACACACACACACACACACACACACACACACACACACACACACACACACACACACACACACACACACACATGCCAAAAGCTAAAACAACAAAGCAAACAATCTACAAAAATAGTCAGTATCTTGCGTCTTGATCTTCCAACATCGCGTGACATGCTGTGTGTAATCAACAAGTCTAATTTTACCCCAAAACCACCCTTGTCAACAACATTGCCACATAAGCCACGCCAACCCAGAACACTTCATATCACAGCTGATTGGCCACAGACAGAGCCAGAAGCATCAGTTACACCCCACAGCCTGCAGTGTGACAGGTCAGGTCAGGTCAGCTTCACTGCCAGATGCAGCGCTCACTGGTCCCCCAGTTGTCGTCATCCATCATGTCTCTCACAGCGTCAGCCTTGCTGCCCATGGTGGACAATGCCTTGATGAGGTCAGGGGTGGAGGCAACAACAATGCCGGCTCTAGTCATTGATCCTCTGTCGTCTGATTACACGCCCACGCCAAACAGCCACACAGAGAATTGAGACACATTCTGAAAAAAAAAGACCAGGAACAAGTGAGAGAGAGAGAGATCTCAAGAGAGCAAGAGAGAGAGAGAGAGAGAGAGAGAGAGAGAGAGAGAGAGAGAGAGAGAGAGAGAGAGAGAGAGGAGAAGAAGAAGAGAGAGAAAGAGAGGAGAGATAGGTAAGCAACAGAGGATAAAGAGAGAGAGGAGAGAGCGAGAAAGATACAGAGGAGAGAAGACAGAGGAAGATACAGAGGAGAAAGAGAGGGAGAGAGACAGAGGAGAGACAGAGGAGACAGAGAAAGAGAAAGAGAGGAGAGAGACAGTGAGAGATACAGAGGAGAGAGACAGAGAAAGATACAGAGGAGAAAGAGAGGGAGAGACAGAGGAGAGACAGAGAAATAGAAAGAGAGGAGAGAGACAGGAAGATACAGAGGAAAGAGAGAGGAGGCAGAGGAAGAGAGAGAAAGAGAGAGACAGAGAGAGAGAGAGAGAGAGAGAGAGAGAGAGAGAGAGAGAGGAGATGGAGAGGTAAAAAATCCAAGAGAGAGAGAGAGAGAGAGAGAGAGAGAGAGAGAGAGAGAAATGAATTCCAAAAAAATGTATTGGAGAGAACCTGACGAATACCTGTCAACACAAAGTTTCAAAAAAGAAAATGGGACTAGGATGGCTCTCTCTCTCTTACACACACACACACACACACACACACACACACACACACACACACACACACACACACACACACACACACACACACACACACACACACACACACACACACACACACACACACACACACACACACACACACACAACACACCACGCACGCACGCACGCACGCACATGCACACATACACACACAAACACACACACAAATACAGGCATACACACACTCATCAGATGCTGACACCACAAATCAAAGAGAGAGAGAGAGAGAGAGAGGGAGAGAGAGAGAAAGAGAGAAAGAGAGAGAGAGAGAGCACGCGCTTGTGAGAGAGAGAAAGAGAGAAGAGAGAGAGAGAGAGAGAGAGAGAGAGAGAGAGAGAGAGAGAGAGAGAGCGAGAGAGCGAGAGAGCGAGCTAGTTAGAGAGAGAATGAGAGAGAGAGCGCACGCGCGCGCGCGCGTGAGAGAGAGAGAGAGAGAGAGAGAGAGAGAGAGAAGAGAGAGAGGGAGAGAGAGAGAGAGAGAGAGAGAGAGAGAGAGAGAGAGAGAGAGAGAGAGAGAGAGAGAGATTGAGAGAAATCGAAAACAAAATCAGAATCGGAATTGGAATCAGAATCGAACTATTCTTTCTTCAGGGAAACAAATGACCAGACACAGCTAGCTACCACCCCCTCCCATATCCAGCGATCGGGAAGAAGTAAATTAATAATATCAAAGAGCAAATCAATGACATCAATAATAAATCATGCCAGAACGACAGAAGCGAACAAAACATGTGCATGATGACAAGGCAACATCTTCTTATCAGAGAGAGAGAGAGAGAGGGGGGGGGGGGGGAGAGGGAAATGAAATGGAGAGAGAAAGAGAGAGAGGATGGACATAAGATGGAAAGAGAGAGAGAGGAGGGACATGAGATGGAAAGAGAGAGAGAGAGAGAGAGAGAGAGAGAGAGAGAGAGAGAGAAGAGAGAGAGAGAGAGGAAGAACATACGATAGAGAGAGGACATAAAGGAGGGAGAGAGAGAGAGAGAGAGAGAGAGAGAGATAGAGAGAGATGGACACAGGAGAGAGACAGAGAAAGAAGCAAAGGAGAGAGACAGAGGAGACAGACAGATGAGACAAATGAAGATACAGAGGAAACAGGCAGAGCAGAGAGACAGAGTAGAGAGACAGAGTAGAGAGACAGAGGAAACAGAGGAGAGACAGGAGACAGACAGAGGAGACAGACAGATGAGACAGACAGAGGAGAGACAGGAGACAGAGGAGAGAGACAGAGGAGACAGACAGATGAGACAGACAGAGGAGACAGACAGAGGAGAGAAACAGACAGAGGAGACAGACAGAGGAGACAGACAGAGGAGAGAAACAGACAGAGGAGACAGACAGAGGAGAGAAACAGACAGAGGAGGCAGACAGAGGAGAGAAAACAGACAGAGAAGACAGACAGAGGAGACATAGAAGACAGACAGAGGAGACATAGGAGACAGACAGAGGAGACAGAGGAGACAGGAGACAGACAGAGGAGACAGACAGAGGAGACAGACAGAGGAGACAGACAGAGGAGACAGACAGAGGAGACAGACAGAGGAGACAGAGGAGACAGACAGAGGAGACAGACAGAGGAGACAGAGGAGACAGACAGAGGAGACAGACAGAGGAGACAGACAGAGGAGACAGACAGAGGAGACAGACAGAGGAGACAGAGGAGACAGGCAGAGGAGACAGACAGAGGAGACAGAGGAGACAGGCAGAGGAGACAGAGGAGACAGACAGAGGAGACAGAGGAGACAGACAGAGGAGACAGAGGAGACAGACAGAGGAGACAGACAGAGGAGACAGAGGAGACAGACAGAGGAGACAGACAGAGGAGAGGACAGAGGAGAGACAGAGGAGAGAGACAGATGAGAGAGACAGAGGAGAGAGACAGAGGAGACAGACAGGAGAGAGACAGAGGAGACAGACAGAGGCAGATAGAGAGAAGGCAGACAAGGGACGAGAGAGAAGAGATGGAGGAGTAAAAAATCAGAGAGAGAGAGAGAGAGAGAGAGAGAGAGAGAGAGAGAGACAGACAGACAGACAGACAGACAGACAGACAGACAGACAGACAGACAATCAGACTGACGGACGGACGGACAGACAGACACACACTGGAAAAAAAACCCTCACAAAAGAAACAGAAAAGGCAAATAGGAAGAAAACCAAAAAGAAGGAGGCACACAAACACACTGACACACAGAGACAAGCAGACACACATACAGAGACACACAGACATACATACAGAGACACACAGACACACACAGACACACATACAGAGACACACAGACACACATACAGAGACACACAGACACACACAGGCACACATACAGAGACACACAGACACACATACAAAGACACACAGACACACATGCAGACACACAGACACACATACAAACAGACACAGACACACAAACACACATCATCATCATCATCATCAGACCCGTGACCTTGGCGGTCGTGGGGGAGACATGAAAGACGATGCCGTGGTAAGCCTCCTCCATCCATCTCGGTCCTCGGCTCTGCGCAGTAGTGCCGAGTCATTCATCCTGGTCCATTCTCTGATGTTGTCCATCCATGACTTGTTCTGTCTTCCCCTCCTTCTGCCACCTTCGAGTGTTCCCTGCAGTACTGTTTTGGGCAGAGTGTTGTGGCGGGTGACGTGGCCGAACCATGTCAGCTTTTTCTTCTTGACGATGGTGAGAAGGGGTTCCTGTGGACCTGCCAGCCGTGTTATTTGACTCTTGACAAATTCATTGGTCTTTCGTTCTCTCCAGGATATGCCCAGTAGTTTTCTATGGCATTTTGTTTCGAATGACTGGATTCGCTCATACATACAGACACACAAACACACACAAACACATACAGACACACAGACACACACACAGACACACACACACATACAGACACATACAGACAGACACATACAGACACACACAGACACACACAGACACACAAACACACACAGACACATACAGACACACACATACAGACACACACAGACACACAGACACACATACAGACACACACACACACAGACACACATACAGACACATACAGACACACACAAACACACATACAGACACACACAGACACACATAGAAAAATACACACACAAACACACATACAGACACACACAGACACACATACAAACACACACACACAGACACACATACAGATACACACAGAGAGACACACCCAGACACACACACAGAGACATACACACAGACCCACACAGACACACACAGACACACACAGACACACATACAGACACACACACAGACACATACATACAGACACACACAAACACATACAGACACACATACAGATACAAACACACACAAAACACACATACAGACACATACAGACACCCACAGACACCCCCACAGACACACGCAGATACACACACAGACACATTTAGATACACACACACAGACACACACACACAGACATACACAGAGAGACACATACTGACACACAAACACATAAACACGGACACACACAAACGCACACAGACACAGACACACACACAGACACACATACAGACACACACAAACACACATACAGACACACACAGACACACACATACAGACACACACAAACACACACAAACACACACAAACACACACAAACACACAAACACACACAAACACACAAACACACAAACAAACAATCAAACAAACAAATAAAAAAAACCCACACCCAACAACAACAAACAACCCAGGAACCCAAAAAGACGGACCAAGACACAGACACACACACACACACACACACACACACACACACACACACACACACACACACACACACACACACACACCACACACACACACACACACACACACACACACAGAGCCAGGCACTAAGGGAGGCAATCGATGTCTTATTGATCCACAAGGCAACCGGATACTGATTTATTCCACCCACAATTCCACTTCCGTTCCATAGGCTAGCGCCGCCTTGGCAGGGCCACCTCTGGACAGGGTCAGCCGCTGTCAGATTGGCTGATAAAACACACAGGGCGCAAACCTGTCTGTATGTCTGTGTGTGTGTGTGTGTTGTGGGTGTGTGTGTGTGTGGAGTGGGGTGGTGGGTGGGGTTGTGGTGTTGGTGTGTGTGAGGGTGGGGTGGGGTGTGGGGTGTTGTGTGTGTGGGGGGTGGTGGGGTGGGGTGTGTAGTTGTGTGTGTGGGGTGGGGGTGTAGGGTGTGGGGTGGGGTGTGGGTGTGGGGTGGGGTGTGGGGTGTGGGGGTGGTGTTGTGTGTATGTGTTGGGGTGTGAAGGTGGGGGTGGTGGTGGGGTTGGGGGTGGGGTGGGGTGTTGTGTTGGTGTTGTGTGTGGGGGGGGTGGGTGGGGTGGGGGTGGGGTGGGGGGTTGTGTGTGTGGGGGGGGGGGGTGGGAGGGAGGGGGAGGAAGGAGGGGTGTTGGTGTGTGTGTGTGGGGGGGGGGGTGGGGGTGGGTGGGTGTAGTGTTGGGGGTGGGGTGAGGGTGTTGTGTTGGTGTGTGTGTGGGGGGGTGTGTGTGGGTGGGGTGGGGGTAGGGTGGGGGTGGGTGTGTGTGTGGGGGGGGGGGTGGGAGGGGAGGGGGAGGAAGGAGGGGTGTTGGTGTGTGTGTGGGGGTGGTGGGTGTAGTGTTGTGGGTGGTGGGGTGGGGTGGGGTGGGGGGTGGGGGGGAGAGGGAGGGGTGATGTTTGGTGTGTGTTGGGTGTGTGTGGAGGGGGGGGGGAGGAGGAAGGGGTGTTGTGTTGTGTGTGTGTGGGTGGGGGATGGGGGTGGGTGTTGTAGTGTTGGTGTGTGTGTGGGGGGGTGGGGTGGGGGGTGTAGTGTGTGTGTGTGGTGGGTGTGGGTGGAGGGTGTAGTGTTGGTGTGTGGGGGGGGGGGGTTGGGGTGGGGGTGGGGGGGTGTATGTGTGTGTGTGTGTGTGGGGGGGGAGGGTATGTGTGTGTGGGGGTAGGGGGGAGGGAGAGGGAGGGGGTTGTGATGCGCTGGTGTGAGCGTGTTGTGTGTGACGTGGGGGGGGGGGGGGTTGTGGTGTGGTGTGTTGTGTGGTGTGTTGTGTGTGTGTGTGTGTTTGAGTTGTGTGTGTATTTGTGTGTGTGTGTGTGTGTGTGTGTGTGTGTGCGGTTGTGTGTGTGTGTGTGTACGAGGGGGTGTGTGGAGTGGTGTGGTGGTGTGGTGGTGTGGAGTGGTGTGGTGGGTGGTGGTGGTGTGTGTGTGTGTGTTTATTTATTTCTTTATTTATTCTTTTATATCGAGGATAATGGAATAAGCACTCATGTGCTTTTTTACATCTAGTCCCCGTGTGTATGCGGTTTTGTAAATTTTATCATCTGTCCCACCGGCACACAATGGCGTATTCTTCCGAAAAGCGGAACAGGATTTAACGTGTGCGCAAGATGTTCTGCATGCGTTCGCACACGGGGCCTCGGTTTATAGTTTCATCTGAAGGACTTGTGTGTGTGTGTGTGTGTGTAGTGTTGTTTTTGTGTGTGTTGTGTGTGTTGTGTGTGGGTGTGTGTGGTTGTAGTGTGTGCTGTGTGTGTAGGGATGTGTGTGTGTTTTGTGTGTGTTTGGTTGGTCTTTTGTGTGTCTGTGTGTGTGTGTTTGTTTTGTGTGTGGGGGGGGGGAGAGGACTGTTATGGTGTGGTTTGTTTGGTGTGTATGTGTGTACGCACAAGTGAGTGCATGTGCATGTGCGCGTTTATTTTTTTAATTTTATTTTATTTTAATCTTTCATCTCGAGGATAATGGAATAAGCACTTATGTGCTTTTTTACATCTAGTCCCCTAAATTCGATTTTGTAAATTCTGTCATCTGTTCCCACTAGCACACAATGGTATATTCTTATGAAAAGCGGAACAGGATTTATCGTATGCGCAAGATGTTCTGCGCATATGTATGTATGTGTGTGTGTGTGTACGCACAAGTGAGTGCATGTGCGCATATGTATGTGTGTGTGTACGCACGCGCATGTACGCACTGATAACAGGAGACCTGATTAGGAGATAAAACATACCACCACATGGCGGCAAAAGATGGAAGACCTAATATCGAGACCGTGTGTGTGTGTGTGTGTGTGTGTGTGTGTGTGTGTGTGTTGTGTGTGTGTGTGGTGTGTGGTGTGTGAGTGTGTCGTGTGTGCTGTGTGTGTGTGTGTGTGTGTCTGTGTGGTGTGTGTTGTGAGTGTGTGTGTGCGCGCGTGCGCGCGTGTGTGTGTGTAAGTCAGTTAAAGTCAACGTCAAATGTTCATTTCCAGAGGGTACATTGATTGAATAAACAATGCATTTGCTTTGTATATTATATATATATATATATATATATATATTAAAATATTTATTTTATATATTTATATATATATATAATTATATATTCTTGTGTGTGTGTGTGTATGTGTACGTGTACGTGGTGTGTGTGTTTTGGCATGTTATGTTCCAAATTTTGTTTATGTTGTCTGATATTCTTTTCTAGATGTTCTTCCCCTCCATTATTGAACTGTAAGGCAGTTTTGCACTTTGCCAGACATAAAGGAAAGGGACATGGTCAGTATGGCCTGACCTTTTGTGTCGTCAGCAGATTGTTTTGACTCAGCATCTTCGATTTGCATCTTAGAAGAAAGTGATGCAGGAGCAATGAGTCAGAAATTGGCAAAGTTCCCTCCCGTTCTTCTCCCCCTACCTCCTTCCCTCTCCCTCCTCCTACCCCCTTCCCTACTCTCATCACCACCACGCCTTTCAGCAGTATTCTTTCTTTATTGGTCAAATATACAGACTCTCTTGTTTTTAAAAAAAAAAGGTTGTTTTTAATAGTTCAGGCATGAAACTTATGGGTATGATATGGAGAATAGTTCCTCTGGCGATTGAAACATCATCGCTTACGTAACAGAATCTTTTCCTGCTGCTGCAAATCAAAGTAAGTGAAAGCCTTTCCCTCCTCCCCCTTAACAGCATGTAAAATGTAGCATCTCTCTGTTTACGTTTCAAGCATTCTTAGCATCCTCTTTTCCGAACTCCCATTAGGTAACGAGGTTTTAATCTAGATAAGTAATCAGTTGTCGTGTTGGGCAGATATGGAGGAAATCAATCAATCAATGGTCGAGTGTCTGGGTTCGTTTGTTTTGGCTTGGCTTTGGTTTGCATTGGCCTTGGGATATATGTCTTAACTCCATGGCATGATCTTGAAGTGCATGGCCTAAATATTTGGGCAGATTTGAACAAGGGGATTTTGCTGACATGATGTAGTTGTTGTTTCTCTTTCCCATCTCCTTTCTCTTGGCCTTTGTGTGCTGATGGGAACGGATGACAAAATTGAAAAAACAGCATACACACGGGGACTGGATGTAAAAAACACACGAGTGCTTGTTCCAGTATTCTCGAAATAGAGAAATAAATAAACATGATTCCTGTGTCACTGTTCAGTTCTGCCACACAGATTGTGAAGAGGGCATGTCACAGACAAGTCTGTTGTCATTAATACTGCAGAGACTGTTATAATGACACATCACAGAAAACTGCTGTCATCTCTTATACAGAGACTTATGAGAACACGTCACAGAAAACTGCTGTCATCTCTTATACAGAGACTTATGAGAACACGTCACAGAAAACTGCTGTCATCTCTTATACAGAGACTTATGAGAACACGTCACAGAAAACTGCAGTCATTTCTTATACAGAGACTTATGAGAACACGTCACAGAAAACTGCTGTCATCTCTTATACAGAGACTTATGAGAACACGTCACAGAAAACTGCTGTCATTTCTATGACACAGACTGTTATAAGGACACGACACAGAAAACTGCTGTCATTTCTACAACACAGACTGCTATAAAGACACGACACAGAAAACTGCTGTCATTTCTACAACACAGACTGCTATAAGGACACGACACAGAAAACTGCTGTCATTTCTACAACACAGACTGCTATAAGGACACGACACAGAAAACTGCTGTCATTTCTACAACACAGACTGCTATAAGGACACGCCACAGAAAACTGCTGTCATTTCTACAACACAGACTGCTATAAGGACACGACACAGAAAACTGCTGTCATTTCTACAACACAGACTGCTATAAGGACACGACACAGAAAACTCTGTCATTCCACACACAGACTGCTATAACATCGACTAGCGAAAATCCTCGTCATTCTATCAACAAG
>CM054136.1:72020080-72022580 GCA_028751875.1 Rapana venosa | reverse complement strand
AAACATCTCGCATTCTAAACCTCAAAACCTGACATTTTGAACCTTTCGTAAATACAAGCAAATAACCACCCCCAAACAACAACGACAACTCCCCCAAAAAACCCCAAAACAAACAACAACAACCCAACCAACAACTACAACCCAAAAAACAAAAACAAAACGAGATCAATCTATTCAGCAATAATAACCTTGTTGTTAACTTATCTAGGATAACGCTGCCCTCTTGTCCCTTTTTCTGTTCCAGTACAAGCGGAGGTGAAGGGGTCACGCGGAAGGCAAGGGCAGGGCATAACCTTGATGGTGCCTTCCCTTTGTTTTGGGAAGAAAACGTGCTGGGCTTGATCTTGCCCTCTCTTGCAGTGTAAAAGGTTATGACATCGGTTAAAGTGTTGTGGAGTGACACAGAATCTTACGAATCCAGCAATTGTTGCCGAAGAATGACTCAGATATGCAAACAAACGAACAAGCAAAAAAGGTAAAGGCACTAAGAAAGAAAGAAAGAAAGAAAAAACAGAGCTTGTCACTGAGAACATAAGGAAGTAGCGGTGAAAAAAAATAGAGATTTATTTTTATAGTTGGTTTTGTGTGCATTATAAAGAATGAGCAATGTTTTTGTCTTTCTTATTTTCTTTTCTCTTCTTCTTCTTCTTTGTCTTCTCCCGCGTTCCCTGGCTTTTTAATCATTTCAAAGGTTATTCAGAAATTGATTTTTTAAGGACAAATATTCACAAGAAACAAATAAATAAAGGAAGACAAAAATATTGTTTAAAAAAAAAATATATATCTTGTTGAATAATTATTATTGAGAAAATAATAGTGAGGAAAAATTTTTCAGGTGACCACTTTCAACTTCTCCATCATTTTGAAAATGATTAAAGAATCAATCCCCCAACAACAAATTCTAAAAAGAATTATCTGTCAGTGACAGCATTTTAGACTTTTTTGAGTAAGAACCATGCCTTTGGCCTGACCTGACTCGAGTTTCGGCTCCTGGATGAGCCTTCATCAGAGATCCTGGCTGTGATTGAAGCTTCACCTGCTGTGGTACCTTACAGCGACTTTTCAGAATACAAGTGTCAAAGGCATTCACAAGAATAGTTGATACTCCTGTGGCATTTTCAAGCTGTCATCGACCGACAGACTGTATTGTATAGTTATTATGGTCATCGTTTTCTTCTCTCTGGCAATATCTGTTTCCTTTCCTGAAGATTCCCTCTGAAATAAAGCTATCCAGATGATCCAGAACCTATCTATGATGGACGCTATAGCCGAGTGGTTAAGACCGTTCGACTTCAATAATCCCACGGGTCCATGATGTCGTGGGTTTGAATTTTGGTGGCGGCGTCTGGTGAATCAAGGGTGGTGATTTTTTTTCTTCCCCAATCTCCCACGTCAATTTCTAGTGCAGACCTGCCAGTGCCTTAATTCCCTTCGTGTATATACGGGATAGCTCAGTGGTCGGAGCACTCGCTTTCCCCCAGCCAAGTTAAGCAGCGTCGAGCGTGGTTACCACTTGGATGGGTGACCGTTTGCGCGCCTTGGCTTCAGTACAGTTCCCCCAGTTCACCCAGCTGTAAATGGGTACCTGCCCTCTTTAGGGTCAGGGAAGGTAAAGCAGCGAGGCAGAGGAGATGGGCGCCGCCCTCAATACGCTGGCCCAGAAGTGAGGTCTCTGACCCCTCGCTCCCCTACGACCTTAATATAGGTTATGGGACACCTTTACCTTACCTTTATATACACATCGTCACCGTCACCGATCCCTCAGATCCCTTCGAAGCTTTGTCAACTACCTTCTCCAGCCCTCTCGTCTCTCAGCCGCCCTCAGGGTGTCTCTCAGCTCCATGTCTGTCCACTCTCGAATGTTGTCCTCCCATCTCTTCCTTTGTCTGCCTCTTCTTCTTCCTCCCCTCACTGTGCCTTGTAGGATTGTTTTAGCAAGACCAGAGGAGCGCGTGACATGACCAAACCACTTCAGTTTTCGTTGTCTGACGAGTGTTTGAAGGTCAGTATAGGGTCCAATTTCATTGCGGATGCGTCTCTTGACTTCTTCTTTCGTGATGTGGTCTTTGTATGAGATGCCTAAGAGTCTTCAGTAGCACCTCATTTCTACAGCTCTTATTCTTCTCTCTAAGTTCGCTGTGAGGGTCCATGATTCACATGCGTATAAGAAGATTGACATGACCAGAGAGCGCATCAGTCTGATTTTGGAACTGATGGCGATTTTTCTGTTGTTCCAGGTGGGTTTGAGCTTGGTCACTGCGGCTGTGGTCTGGGCAAGTCATGCAGAAGATCAAATATACACGTAGACGATCCCGCAATTCACGTCAGTGTTCAGCGGGTTACAGAAACGTTAACATACCCCAGCATGCATCCCCGAAGTCGGAATGTGGCTCCCTTCATGGTGGGCAAAAATGGTCACATACGCGAAATCTGACCACTGGTTGAACCTCGGAGTTCTAGCCGAGGAACGGAAAAAACAGTTTGTTCATCTGTTCAGTCC
>CM054136.1:72005080-72015080 GCA_028751875.1 Rapana venosa | reverse complement strand
CATGGCATAATCCTAGAGGCACAAGTTGGCTTTCGGAAGAGCTATTGCACAATTGATAATGTCTTTACTCTTCAGATTCTTGTCCAGAAATATCTCACAAAGCAAGGAGGTCGATTCTATACTCTTTTTGTAGACTTCTCTAAAGCCTTTGATTGTGCAGATAGGGGAAAGTTGTTGTTTTCGTTATTGCATAAAGGTATTTATGGAAAAATGTTTTCGACGCTACAAAGTATGCATGAAAGGGTGAAAGGGTTAAAGTCGGTAACAATATTACAGAGTATTTTGACTGCTTGTCTGGAATGAAACAGGGATGTATTTTGAGCCCTTGTTGTTTTCAAAATTTCTTTCTGAATTAGAAGTTCAAATAAATTTGCGTGGTGCCCACGGCATAGATTTATGAACAGCCAGCTCAGCGTATTTCTTTTAATGTATGCTGATGACATTGCTTTGGTGTCAGATTCTGTTGGTGATTTACGAAAGAAAATCAATTGTCTTCAAGGGTACTTGCACAAATAGGGTCTAAAAGTAAACGTGGACAAAACAAAAGTGCTGGTTTTCAAAAACGGTGGATTAAAAAAAACAACTGTGAAAAATGGTACTATGCAGACAAGCAAACCATGACAGAATCTGTTACAGTTAAATCCAGGAATCATGTTTGGATCTACCTTGATTTAGTCAAACTGTATTAATAACTTATCTGGCAAAGCTCTCAGAGCAGTTTCAGGGATTAAAAGACTGTATTTTAGGTTTTCTCTGTTTCGTGCTAGTCAGGTCTTTCACCAGCTGATATGCTTTCTTGCTATTTGTTTTTCTTGATGTTCTCTTCAATGTCTTGGCACTGCTCACCGATCCATTTCTCTTTGCCTCCGTCATGGACTTCCTGATTCTTTTGTTGACTGCCCTATATTTGTTTGCTCTTTCTTTTGTTTCTTTTTTCTTTTTCTTCAACTCTCTACGCTTGTCGCATAGTTGTAGGATGTTAGGTGTGACCCATGGTCTTTTGACTGGTCGGTGTTTGCCAAGAAGCTCGTTTGCTGTTTCGGGTCACTGCTGTATTGAAACTATTCGTCAGTGTATCTATGTCTGAGTCTATCACAGTGAGTGCTGCAAACTTTCCACCTATCCTTGCTTGAAAAATTTCTAATACCTCTGGGTCCTTCAGCTTCTCGAGGTCAAATTTGATCCTGATGTTGTTCCGCTTGTGGATTTTCTTTAGACGTAGTCGGAAAGTCATCATCACAAGATCATGATCACTCCCTATGTCTGCTCCTGGAAAACTTCGTGTCTGTGCGATGTTAACGCTAGACTGAAACCGTCTTTTCACCATGATGTAATCTATTTGGTTGTGGTGTTTCTCCATTTGGGCTATGCCATGTCCATTTTCTGGATTTCTTGTGTGGGCCAAGTGTATTCACTAGCTGGAGGTGGTTGTTACTGGCAAACTCCAGGAGTCTCAAGCCTCTTTCATTTGATTGGTTATTACAATGTGGCCCACAAACGCCCTTCCAGTCTTTCCATGCATCTTCTCCTACCTTGGCGTTCCAGTCACCTTGCACAACGAGGATGTCTTTCTTGGGAGTTTGATTCAGAACCTCTTGTAGCTGGTCATAAAATTCTTCTACGGCTTCATCTGTCCCAGTTGATGTAGGGGCGTATGCCTGTACTATAGTTATGTTAAAGGGGGTTGCTCTCAGGCGGATGGTAATAAGTCTGCTGGACACAGGCTGGCAGCTCATGACGGTGTTCACGGTGTCTTTGTGAACGAGAAACCCCACGCCGTGTTCATGTTTATCCTGTTTTCCACTGTAGTATAATTTGTGGTCTTCCTGGGTCGTTTTTTCTCCCATGTTTTTCCACCTGACTTCGCAGAGCCCAAGGATGTGCCATTGATATCTGGACATCTCATGTGTCAGTTCTTCCACTTTGCCTGCAGCTCTTAGTGTCCGTACATTCCATGTGCCAATGATGGTGTTGTTTCTGGCATGAATTTTTGCTGCGTTTTACATCAGTAGCATACTTTCGACATCTGTCCTGATGAGCAACAGAAGGCGCGGTCCTTGGTAACCCGGGCAACGACCGATCCGGGTATGGAGATTCTGGCTGTCTTTTTCATGGGTGTATCTTGGGCAAATCAAACCTGGCGGAGCCCATCCCTCTCCAGGTCGGATTTTTTGATTGGGTTTACTCCCCACATGTGGCAGGTGGTACTGGGTTACATGGTTACCAGTAGCAGAGGGAGTCTCTGACCTGACTTAAGGTTTAACAATCCAAGACAAAAATGGGAAGTGTCTCACTGACGACCAGGATATTCTGAACAGATGGACAGAATACTGCTCCGACCTGTATAACTATAGAACCGCAGGAGATCCAGAAGTCCTTAATGTACCCGAAAGCAAAGAACAGACAGTCACCCTATCCTCCGAGAAGAAGTGGAAACAGCAGTCCGATCGCTGAAAAAGGGGAAGTCAGCAGGGGCTGACAACATTCCAGCTGAGTTGGTCCAAGCTGGAGGGGAAGCCATGATCAGCGCCCTACTAAGAATCTGCAACAAGATCTGGCAGACAGGAAAATGGCCAACACCATGGACACAGTCACTCATCATCACCCTCCCCAAGAAAGGAATCTACAAACAATGCCATAATTACCGCACAATCAGCCTCATATGTCACCCAAGCAAGGTCATGCTGCAGATAATATTGAATAGACTGAAGCCACAAGCAGAGACCATCATTGCTGAGGAACAAGCAGGTTTCAGAGCAGGCACAGCACAACAGAACAGATATTCAACCTCAGAATACTATGTGAGCGGTACCTTCACATCAACAAGACCTTTACCACGTATTTATCGATTTTAAGAAGGCATTTGACAGGGTGTGGCATGCAGCTTTGTGGGCAACCATGAATTTGTACAGCATCAATGCAAACCTGATCAGAGTCATCAAACAGCTGTACAGCGAGGCCACCAGTGCAGTGTACTGCAACAACAACATTGGAGAATGGTTTCGAACAACAGTTGGAGTAAGGCAAAGGGGTGTCTACTCTCACCCACTCTTTTCAACATCTTCCCTTTAGAGAATCATAGCTGATGCACTGGAACATCATGAAGGATCAGTCAGCATTGGTGGCAGAACGATCACAAACCTCCGCTTCGCAGATGACATTGATGGAATAGCAGATCAGAAAAAGAGCTTGCCAGCCTAACAGAACACTTGAATAAGGCCTCCAAAACATACGGCATGGAAATCAGTGCAGAGAAGACCAAACTGATGACTAATAACACCAACGGCATTAGCACTGATATCAGGGTTAATGACCAGAAGCTGGAAACAGTTCAAAGCTTCAAGTACCTGGGAGCCAATTGTATCCGACCAGGGGTCCAAGCCAGAAGTAGTATGCATGACTGCACAGACAATAACAGCTTTGTCAAAACTAAACACCATCTGGAGAGATAAGAATATCTCACTTATCTCCAAGATCAGACTAATTTCGCTCCCTTGTCATAATCCATATTTCTGTATGCCTGTGAATCATGGACCCTGACTGCAGATTTGGAGAGAAGAGTACAGGCAGTGGAGATGAGATGCTTTCGGAGACTCCTTGACATCTCCCACAAAGACCACATAAGCAACGAAAGCGTGCATAACAGAATCCCAAAAAACCATTGGACCCTATTAAACCTTCTAACGATCGTGAAAAAGCGTGAACTTAAATGGTATGGGCATGTCACAAGATCCCAAGGAATTACAAAGACAGTTTTGCAAGGCACTGTCCAAGGAGGAGAAGAAGAGGCAGACCAAGGAAGAGCTGGGAGGATAACATCAGCGAATGGACAGGCCTAGAACTCAACAAAACCCTGAGAAAAAGGGAGAACAGAGAGAGGAATGGAGGGAACTGGTTGTTGAGTTTTTTGAGGGTGCCCCCACGGTCGTCAGACTACGGGACAGATAGATAGATAGATAGATTTTAGGTTTAAAAAACCTGCCTGTCACTACTGTGTTAAGAATTTTTGACACCTAGAGGCACAAGTTGGCTTTCGGAAGAGCTATTGCACAATTGATAATGTCTTTACTCTTCAGATTCTTGTCCAGAAATATCTCACAAAGCAAGGAGGTCGATTCTATACTCTTTTTGTAGACTTCTCTAAAGCCTTTGATTGTGCAGATAGGGGAAAGTTGTTGTTTTCGTTATTGCATAAAGGTATTTATGGAAAAATGTTTTCGACGCTACAAAGTATGCATGAAAGGGTGAAAGGGTTAAAGTCGGTAACAATATTACAGAGTATTTTGACTGCTTGTCTGGAATGAAACAGGGATGTATTTTGAGCCCCTTGTTGTTTTCAAAATTTCTTTCTGAATTAGAAGTTCAAATAAATTTGCGTGGTGCCCACGGCATAGATTTATGAACAGCCAGCTCAGCGTATTTCTTTTAATGTATGCTGATGACATTGCTTTGGTGTCAGATTCTGTTGGTGATTTACGAAAGAAAATCAATTGTCTTCAAGGGTACTTGCACAAATAGGGTCTAAAAGTAAACGTGGACAAAACAAAAGTGCTGGTTTTCAAAAACGGTGGATTAAAAAAACAACTGTGAAAAATGGTACTATGCAGACAAGCAAACCATGACAGAATCTGTTACAGTTAAATCCAGGAATCATGTTTGGATCTACCTTGATTTAGTCAAACTGTATTAATAACTTATCTGGCAAAGCTCTCAGAGCAGTTTCAGGGATTAAAAGACTGTATTTTAGGTTTTCTCTGTTTCGTGCTAGTCAGGTCTTTCACCAGCTGATATGCTTTCTTGCTATTGTTTTTCTTGATGTTCTCTTCAATGTCTTGGCACTGCTCACCGATCCATTTCTCTTTTGCCTCCGTCATGGACTTCCTGATTCTTTTGTTGACTGCCCTATATTGTTCTGCTCTTTCTTTTGTTTCATTTTTCTTTTTCTTCAACTCTCTACGCTTGTCGCATAGTTGTAGGATGTTAGGTGTGACCCATGGTCTTTTGACTGGTCGGTGTTTGCCAAGAAGCTCGTTTGCTGTTTCAGTCACTGCTGTATTGAAACTATTCGTCAGTGTATCTATGTCTGAGTCTATCACAGTGAGTGCTGCAAACTTTCCACCTATCCTTGCTTGAAAAATTTCTAATACCTCTGGGTCCTTCAGCTTCTCGAGGTCAAATTTGATCCTGATGTTGTTCCGCTTGTGGATTTTCTTTAGACGTAGTCGGAAAGTCATCATCACAAGATCATGATCACTCCCTATGTCTGCTCCTGGAAAACTTCGTGTCTGTGCGATGTTAACGCTAGACTGAAACCGTCTTTTCACCATGATGTAATCTATTTGGTTGTGGTGTTCTCCATTTGGGCTATGCCATGTCCATTTTCTGGATTTCTTGTGTGGGCCAAGTGTATTCACTAGCTGGAGGTGGTTGTTACTGGCAAACTCCAGGAGTCTCAAGCCTCTTTCATTTGATTGGTTATTACAATGTGGCCCACAAACGCCCTCCCAGTCTTTCCATGCATCTTCTCCTACCTTGGCGTTCCAGTCACCTTGCACAACGAGGATGTCTTTCTTGGGAGTTTGATTCAGAACCTCTTGTAGCTGGTCATAAAATTCTTCTACGGCTTCATCTGTGCAGTCTGATGTAGGGGCGTATGCCTGTACTATAGTTATGTTAAAGGGGGTTGCTCTCAGGCGGATGGTAATAAGTCTGCTGGACACAGGCTGGCAGCTCATGACGGTGTTCACGGTGTCTTTGTGAACGATAAACCCCACGCCGTGTTCATGTTTATCCTGTTTTCCACTGTAGTATAATTTGTGGTCTTCCTGGGTCGTTGTTTCTCCCATGTTTTTCCACCTGACTTCGCAGAGCCCAAGGATGTGCCATTGATATCTGGACATCTCATGTGTCAGTTCTTCCACTTTGCCTGCAGCTCTTAGTGTCCGTACATTCCATGTGCCAATGATGGTGTTGTTTCTGGCATGAATTTTGCTGCGTTTTACATCAGTAGCATACTTTCGACATCTGTCCTGATGAGCAACAGAAGGCGCGGTCCTTGGTAACCCGGGCAACGACCGATCCGGTATGGAGATTCTGGCTGTCTTTTTCATGGGTGTATCTTGGGCAAATCAAACCTGGCGGAGCCCATCCCTCTCCAGGTCGGATTTTTTGATTGGGTTTACTCCCCACATGTGGCAGGTGGTACTGGGTTACATGGTTACCAGTAGCAGAGGGAGTCTCTGACCTGACTTAAGGTTTAACAATCCAAGACAAAAATGGGAAGTGTCTCACTGACGACCAGGATATTCTGAACAGATGGACAGAATACTGCTCCGACCTGTATAACTATAGAACCGCAGGAGATCCAGAAGTCCTTAATGTACCCGAAAGCAAAGACACAGACAGTCACCCTATCCTCCGAGAAGAAGTGGAAACAGCAGT
The DNA here is from genome assembly GCA_028751875.1 of Rapana venosa. Classification (NCBI taxonomy): domain Eukaryota; kingdom Metazoa; phylum Mollusca; class Gastropoda; order Neogastropoda; family Muricidae; genus Rapana; species Rapana venosa. Next base: position 72,008,639 of record CM054136.1, on the reverse strand, counting down.
CCGATCGCTGAAAAAGGGGAAGTCAGCAGGGGCTGACAACATTCCAGCTGAGTTGGTCCAAGCTGGAGGGGAAGCCATGATCAGCGCCCTACTAAGAATCTGCAACAAGATCTGGCAGACAGGAAAATGGCCAACACCATGGACACAGTCACTCATCATCACCCTCCCCAAGAAAGGAAATCTACAACAATGCCATAATTACCGCACAATCAGCCTCATATGTCACCCAAGCAAGGTCATGCTGCAGATAATATTGAATAGACTGAAGCCACAAGCAGAGACCATCATTGCTGAGGAACAAGCAGGTTTCAGAGCAGGGCACAGCACAACAGAACAGATATTCAACCTCAGAATACTATGTGAGCGGTACCTTCAACATCAACAAGACCTTTACCACGTATTTATCGATTTTAAGAAGGCATTTGACAGGGTGTGGCATGCAGCTTTGTGGGCAACCATGAATTTGTACAGCATCAATGCAAACCTGATCAGAGTCATCAAACAGCTGTACAGCGAGGCCACCAGTGCAGTGTACTGCAACAACAACATTGGAGAATGGTTTCGAACAACAGTTGGAGTAAGGCAGGGCTGTCTACTCTCACCCACTCTTTTCAACATCTTCCTTGAGAGAATCATAGCTGATGCACTGGAACATCATGAAGGATCAGTCAGCATTGGTGGCAGAACGATCACAAACCTCCGCTTCGCAGATGACATTGATGGAATAGCAGGATCAGAAAAAGAGCTTGCCAGCCTAACAGAACACTTGAATAAGGCCTCCAAAACATACGGCATGGAAATCAGTGCAGAGAAGACCAAACTGATGACTAATAACACCAACGGCATTAGCACTGATATCAGGGTTAATGACCAGAAGCTGGAAACAGTTCAAAGCTTCAAGTACCTGGGAGCCATTGTATCCGACCAGGGATCCAAGCCAGAAGTAGTATGCATGACTGCACAGACAATAACAGCTTTGTCAAAACTAAACACCATCTGGAGAGATAAGAATATCTCACTTATCTCCAAGATCAGACTAATGCGCTCCCTTGTCATATCCATATTTCTGTATGCCTGTGAATCATGGACCCTGACTGCAGATTTGGAGAGAAGAGTACAGGCAGTGGAGATGAGATGCTTTCGGAGACTCCTTGACATCTCCTACAAAGACCACATAAGCAACGAAAGCGTGCATAACAGAATCCAACAAACCATTGGACCCTATTAGAACCTTCTAACGATCGTGAAAAAGCGTGAACTTAAATGGTATGGGCATGTCACAAGATCCCAAGGAATTACAAAGACAGTTTTGCAAGGCACTGTCCAAGGAGGAAGAAGAAGAGGCAGACCAAGGAAGAGCTGGGAGGATAACATCAGCGAATGGACAGGCCTAGAACTCAACAAAACCCTGAGAAAGGCAGAACAGAGAGAGGAATGGAGGGAACTGGTTGTTGAGTTTTTGAGGGTGCCCCCACGGTCGTCAGACTACGGGACAGATAGATAGATAGATAGATTTTAGGTTTAAAAACCTGCCTGTCACTACTGTGTTAAGAATTTTTGACACAATAGTCAAACCAACTCTGTTGTACGGTTAAAAGATTTGGGGATATAGTAGATATGACAACATTGAAAAGGTGCATATACAAATTTGTAAAATGATTTTAGGTGTTGGTAGAGATATAAGGAATAACATTGCTTTGGGTGAATTCGATAGATACCCAATGTGCATTGACACTTTTACAAAAATGATTAAATATTGGATCAGACTTCTTGCCATGCCTGAGAACAGATATCCCAAACAGTGTTACTTCATGTTGCTCAAGCATGATCAGATGGGCAGAAGAAACTGGGTAACTCACGTAAGATCTGTCGTATGTTCAAATGGTTTTGGATTTGTCCGGGAAATGAAAGATACTGGAGATGTTTCTTTGTTTATCAGAACTTTCAAACCAAGACTTTTGGACACATATCGCCTGGAATGGCATGATACATTGATGTATTATCTACATTATTTGAATTACCATCCTGAGATATGTAGAGCAAATTATGTAGGACTTCCGGTTTCCTCTGGACACCGCTGTGTGCTTTGCTCATTAAAAAGGTCATACACTGCCATTGAAAGGCATTCCACGTTATAAGAAAACACCTGTAAATCCTTATTGTGTTCAGTGTGATGGATCAGCCATTGAAAATTAGTGTCATTTTTGTTTATGCCCAACATATTATAGTTTTGTGTAAACTTTATATCCCCCTTTATTATCACAGTTTCCATCAGGCTTTAAGGTTCAGATGTTGTGTTCAAATCCTTCTGACAAACTGATTATGAACTTGACAGTTTATGTAATTGAATGTCTAAAGATCAGAAACGTGTAGCTCTTTCCCTGCCTGCAACAAAGCCAGCCTGCTTACTGTATTATATCATCTCGACTGCTCCATGGTTGCTTTTTCATATTCTATGTTAATATGAGACTTATAATAATAATAAGATATGGAATTTATATAGCGCTGAATCTTATGGCCTGCAAAAACCGACTAGATATGATTGATTGATTGATTGACTGATTCACACACATACACACGAACATTCATGTACGCATGAACTCGTGCGCGCGCGCGCACGATCTGACGGCCCGGGTTCGAACCCAAGTTTGAGCCACAAACGAGATGCCCGTTGGAAAGAATTTTTACTCTTCGAGTTAACAACAGTGCTGACTCCACTTCCCTGAAAGTCCGTAAAATGAGACTATAAACTGACGTTTCATTTGCCAACGTACGCATAACGTCTTGCACACAGGGTAGAAAACTGTCCTGCCTTTTGAAAGAGTAGGCCATTCATTCTGTGTTGGTGGGAACAGATGACTAAATTTACAAAACCGAATATACACAGGTACCGGATGTAAAAAAGCACACGAGTGCTTATTCCATGATCCTCGAAACAAAAGAATAAATGAAAATTTAAAAAGCAGAATATGTGCGCAGGCACGCGCGCGCACACACACACACACACACACACACATGCGCACGTACGCGCGCGCGCATGCACGTACACACACACACAGAACATCTTGCGCTTACGTTAAAACCTGTTCCACTTTTCGGAAGAGTAGGCCATTGTGTGCCGGTGGGAACGGATGACAAAAATTTACAAAACTGCATACATACGGGGACTGGATGAAAGCACGCATGCTTGTGCACACACGCACACACACGCACGCTCGCACGTGCACACACACATACGCACACACACACTTTTTCTCTCTCTCTTTCTCTTTGTTACCCTCCCCCTGTCTGTCTGTCTGTGTCTGTGTCTGTCTGTCTGTCTATGTGTCTGTCTATGTGTCTGTCTGTCTATCTGTCTGTCTGTCTGTCTATCTGTCTGTTTATTTGTCTGTCTGTCTGTCTATGTGTCTGTCTATCTGTCTGTCTGTCTGTCTATCTGTCTGTTTATCTGTCTGTCTATCTGTCTATCTGTCTATCTGTCTGTCTGTCTATCTGTCTGTCTGTCTATCTGTCTGTCTGTCTGTCTATCTGCCTGTCTATCTGTCTGTCTGCCTGCCTG
>CM054136.1:71985080-71995080 GCA_028751875.1 Rapana venosa | reverse complement strand
AATAATGGTTTTCATAGTGTTTGCACTAGCAGAATCCCACAGGGTTGAAGCATAAAACTATTGAGGATTGTATATAAAACTTGAAAGAATAGTTTTCTTGAATGAAAGTCAAGAAAATGTTTGATTTTAGTCGATGGTATACTCTTTGAGACATGTATTTGCACAGATGGGATATGTGATGGTACCAGCTGAGATTTTCATCAATTGTTTACTCCCAGAACTTTGTGGTGAGAGGGTTGTTCTATTGTTTTCCTTTTCAATATGGATTGAGAAAATTATCAGTAGATTTTGTCGCTTTTGTCTGGTAGTGATAAGCATGCATTTTGTTTTTTGGGGGTGTATAGACATGTGATTTTGTTCAGTCCATTTGACAAGATCATCTGTGCTATTTTGCAATTGTCTTTGCAAGAGAGTTAATGTCAGTATGGATTGTATGTATGTTGTGTCGTCAGCAAAAAGTTCGCATTTAGATTTGATATGGAGAGGAGGTCATTTTATGTTTTAATGAAAAGAGAATTGGTCCTAAGATGGATCCTGTTGGTTACTCCATAATGGATGGGTTTTTAGTGTTGTATGTGGACGTAGCTATTGAAACACATTGTTGCCTGTTTGTAAGATAAGAAGCAAGAAGTTCAAGGTATTTGTAGAGAGATTCTATAAGTCTAGCTTTTAAATGAGAAGTCTTCGGTCAATTGTATCAAATGCTTTTTTTGAAATCTACAAATAAACTCCACAAAATTTATTGCATTTAAGTTAGAACAGCCAATTGTCTACAAGACTATGTTAATTTGCCGTTATTGCACGAGTGATTGTTTTTTAAATCCAGACTGATTTGGGTGAAGTAAGTTGTTAATATCTATATGATGGACTATGTGTTTTTTCATATGTTTTTCAAAGGGTTTTGAAAGGTAAGATAAAATAGAGATTTGCCTATAATTTGAGGGATCAGAAGTGTCTCCAGACTTGTGGATCGGATCAACCTTAGCGTTTTGAAGGCGTTTGGGGAAATATTCTTATGAAGACAAAGGTTTTTATAGATATGTTTTCAGGTGTCTGTAATAACTGGAGCTGAGAGTTTCATATTCTGCCATCTATTCCATCAAGACCCATCGTACTTGATTGTTTGAGGTGGTCAGGTAATCGTAGACCCAGAAACAGATATGAATGGTATGTGGAGTTTTGATGGAATACAGCTTTTCTTGCAGGCAATTGTTTTAGTTCATTGAGATCATTTGGACTTCGATTATTCATTGTTAATTTATGTTACATGAAATATTAATGAATGATTGTTTTGTTTTTCAGCATAGAAATATCTTTAATTACGTTAGATTTGGAAGACATTGATTATTTGTTATTTGATTGATTGCCTTCCATACAGTCTTTGATTTTTGTTTGGATGAAAGTAGAATCTTGGAAATATTTCCTTTTCTCTCGCCGTTTTTGTGAATTTATGGCATTTCTTAATGTTTTTGCCTCCTCATAATATTTATGTTCTTTTAAGAAATCTCTAAGATAGCATGCTTCTTCTAGTTCCTTTGTAAACCCAAGGTGGTTTTGCGGACAATGTTTGATCCTTATGGTTTTTAATGGGGCATGTTTGTTATAGATTTCAGTAAAAACTTTTATCCAGAACTCAATGGCCAGGTCTGGATCAGTAATATTGAATGTTTCCGAGAGCATGGAACTGTGCTTTAACTCTAGTAAGAAAAAAGCTGCTCATTAAATTTTGCAAAAGAGCGATAGGTTATAGTTTTATGGCCAGGTTTAGGAATTTTTGTTCCTTTTTTTTGACCATGTGGTACAGACTGGGTAGTGGTCGCTACAGTTGTGTACAGGGATACAAGTTTCTATGATGTTTTTAGGGTCTGATACATAGATGTGATTCAATGATTGTGTTTAGAATTTGATGTGACTCTTGTGGGTGAAGTTACTAATTGGTGAAGATTGAATGAGTTAATAATACTTGGGTCCATTGGTTGTTTACTTTTGCTAGGTCAATATTAAAATCACCTAGTAAGATAATTTCCCTTAGATTTAATAGGACTACGTTCAATCATGGAGTCAAACTTGTCTATCCCAAATTTTTCTTTCTGTTGGATTTCTGTAGCAGAACCCCATTATAATAGGGCGCTGCACCTTTTATAGCTACTTCGATCCAGATGGATTCTACTCATAACGTTCAAGATGGAAAAGACGTTTTGAACGTTACAGACTCACTATATTAGATTAAGAGACCTGTTTCCTTTGGGCTTTTGCGGATCTTTTCGATGATTTTATATCCTGGAATGGAAATGTCAGTGTTGGTTATGTTTCTGTAAGTCTGATCGGAAAAAACCTAGATTTGAAAAGGTTTGCCTTTGGTTTGTGATGAGTCTTGTTATATCTTCGATTTTATTGACTGCATGGTTTATATTTAGGTGACAAATTCGTAAGCCATCCTTGGAGGGCCATGAATTGTGTCTTGAATACATCTATTAAAGTTAGTTTTGTGAGGAAAGTATTAATGTGTACAAGAATGGTGAAGATAAGGAAGAAAAGAGAGACAATGAATAATAATAATAATAGGAGGGGGGAGTGAATACTTGATAGGGGTATAGTGGTGGAAGGGTGAAGAGAGGAGTAAAATCAATTACCACTCTGTAGCACACAATGTGTATATAACTCAATCAGTCTGACAGTAGTCTGACGAGAAAAAAAAAAAAGAAGAATAAACCGAAGAGAGAGAGAGAGGAAGGTCATTCCAGATCGATGGACCAGAAACAGAGAAAGGGCGACGGTCGACTGTGGATTGGTTGAATCAGGTATTGTAAGGACAAGGTATCTGCAGTAGTGCTAAGCTGTATTGAACGAATAGAATTTTGCTTGAACCATTAAAAAAACAAACAAACAAACCCAAAGACACACAGGCACAGATACTGACATACACAAACAAACCCACATTATTGCATGATGATCAATGATAATGGAGATGACGAAATACTGCTGCTGTGGAAGTGCATATGCTTTGAGACTACTTGACAGGGTTGTACTCTACGCTTACTATCATAATATATCCCGGCGTCAACCAGCCCCGAGAGATACAGACACCCTGCAGTGTCGGTCAGGTAATTTGAGCAACACTCTAAAAACTTACATCCATAAAGTGGATGAAGCTCGACTGTGTGTGTGGTCCCAGTCTTCCCAAATGAGCCCCCAGCACACTCACTCTAGCTAGGAGCTGGCTAGAGTAAAAACAAGAAAAAAAATTCCCTATGACTCTTATGGGATTTGAACCCGTGACCTTCCAGTCCGTAACCCAAGGTGCTAACCACTGCTACAAGGCAGCTGGTGCAACTTGAAGGCTTTGTATGAATAAATTGACCGATTTTTTTGTTTGGGGAGAGAGAGAGAGAGAGCGAGAGAGAGAGGGGGTTGGGTGGGGGTTGGCTGAGGGGTGGGGTGGGGGTGTGGGGTGTGAGGTGTGGGGTGTGAGGCAGACACAAAGGGTAACAGTCGGTAACACTGCGGGCTATGTAATAGCAGGAAGACATCTCCTTGGAGCTGTGTGAGCATGGTACGGAAGGAAAACTGATCAGTGCACTGCGCCTGATAAAAAGCTAGGGGTGTGTGCACCGCTCGCTACCTCTCTCTATGTCTGTCTGTTTGTCTGTTGGTCTATTTGTCTGTGTGTCTGTTGGTCTGTCTGTTGGTCTATCTGTCTGTATGTGTGTCTGTCTGTCTGTCTCTGTTTGTGTGTATCTCTCCTTGGCTCTCTCTTTCTGTCACTCTGTATCTTTGTCTCTGTGTTGTCTCTCTTTGTTTGTGTCTCTCTTTGTTGGCACTCTCTTTGTTGTTGCTTTCTTTGTTGTCTCTCTCTGTTGTCTCTGTGTGTTGTCTCTCTTTGTTTGTCTCTCTTTGTTGTCACTCTCTTTGTTGTTGCTCTCTGTTGTCTCTCTCTGTTGTCTCTGTGTGTTGTCTCTAAGTGTTGCCCGTCTTTGTTGTTTCTTTGTGATCTCTCTTGGTTTGTCTTTCTTAGTTTTTCTTTGTGCTGTCTCTGTGTGTGTTGTCTTTCAATGTCTCTCTCTCTTGTCTTTTTCTGTGTTCTCTCTCTCTCTCTATCTCTCTCTCTCTGTCTCTCTCTCTCTCTCTCTCTTCTCTCTCTCTCTCTCTCTCTCTTTGTGTCTTTCTCTTTTGTCTCTTTCTATGTTGTTTGTCATTGTGTTGTCTTTCTCTGGTCCCTCTCTCTCTATTGTTTCTGTTTCTGTTGTCTCTTTCTCTGTTGTCTCTCTATGTTGTTTATATTCTCTCTCTCTCTCTCTCTCCTCTCTCTCTCTCTCTCTCTCTCTCTCTCTCTCTCTCTCTCTCTCTCTCTCTCTCTTAATCTCTTAAGCTCTCTCTGTTATCTCTCTTAAGCTCTCTCTGTTTTGTCCTCGGTCTTGCCTTGAAAGACTGTCTTCATAAGGTCAGTCTCTTGCTTTCGTTGTACATGACCTACACATCTTAATTTCCTTCCATTTACTAATGATGGAAGTTGTTGTTGTTTCCAATTGGTGTACTATACTTTCATTTGTTTTTCGATGTGTCCATTTAACTGACTCTGAGGAAAAGGGGCAATAAACATGTTACTGATGCTTCAAAACATCATAGAAAAGGTGAACAATACAAAAGAAGAACTTGTTAATCACCTTCTTAGACTATAGAAAAGTGTTTGATAGTGTAAACCACCAGCATCTTTTGGACACAATGTGTAAAATGGCCTTTTTAAAACACATCAGCTTATTCATTTTTTCCCTTTATATAGATCAAAAGGGAACTATCAGATGCAGCAACCAAAAAAATGTGGATGCTTTCACCTTTTGAAAGGAGTAAGACAAGGAGACATTCTCTCACCTCACCCTTTCAACATACACACAGAACAAGCAATTGAAGAGTCTGATATTGAAGACATGGGTCTTAAGATAGGTGGAAGAAATAGAACAAATCTGTGCTACACTGATGGCACAGCACTACTAGCCGATAACGCTTCTAGCATGAAGAGATTTTTACACAGAGTAGATGTAACAGGAAGAAGAGCCGGTCTCAAGCTCAATGTTTAAAAGACAAAAAGTTGCTGCATGTTGCCAGAACCAGCTGACAAACATAGCATGGAATAAAGGTTGACAAACCTTCTTAAGAAAATGTCATGACTTTAAATATCTAGGCTCAATCAAAACAAAAGATGAGTCATGTACCAAAGACATAAATCAAGAATAGGCGAGGCTACAAGAAAAATCTCCTTTCCCTTGAGAGAGAAGATGGGCGCCGTCCTCAATATCCTGGCCCTTGGAGAAGCTGAGGTCTCTTTGACACATCGCTCCCCAACGACAGTTAGGTAGGTTATTGGGAACACCTTTACCTTTTTTTTTTTTAACTTCCAAAAGCAGAATGATCCAACTAAAACAACATCTGGAAAGATCGCAACATTCCTTACCATCTAAAAACAAAAAAAATAATGAAATGTCTAGTAAGACCCGTTAAGTTAGATCGGCGCAAAGTCTGAACACAAAGAAGAGATGTTGACAAAAGGAAGCAGCCAAGATGTCTTCCCTTTAAATTTTTTTTTTTAAAAGGTGGATGCTCAGGGTGAGGGTCTTTTATCACTCACACCTGTCTCACCTGTCGGCGTTACCGGGTACGGGTGTTACCCGCCCCACCCACTGACACGGACATGATCCTCCTCCTCCTTCATTCGTGCCGGTCTTTGTTGGCCCTGCTGATTTCATGCATTTCCAACCTGCTCGCTCCAAAAAAACAAAACAAAACCCAGGCAATTTCTATGTGTTGCCACATCCTTTGATACTTTGCCTTGGGCACAGATACTCTCCAAGCTTCTTGAAAATAAATCAGATCATATAACTGCAAACCCTTTCACAGCCAAATCTGGGAACAAACAGCCTCCCCGCTTTACTTGACAATTGGGAACAAGAGGGCCTTTTGAGCATCAACCGTTTGTTTTGAATTCTCTCCCTTTGACCATACGGGTTCATACGGTTCCTGTGCCTGGCCATACGGGTTCTGTTCCGGTCCACATTCTGCTGTCTGCAGCGAGTACGGGACGGGATAGCCTAGTGGTTAGAACATTGCGCTCGCAATCCGACGACCCGGGGTTCGATTCCCGTTCAAGGGGGATATTTTCCTCTGGAGTTAACATCAGTGCAGACTCCACTCTCTCCCCAAAAGTCCTTCGGATGAGACTATAAACCGAAGCCCCCATGTGCGAACGCACGCAGAACATCTTGCGCACACGTTAAATCCTGTTCCGCTTTTCGTAAGAGTAGGCCATTGTGTGCCGGTGGGAACAGATGGCAGAATTTACAAAACCGCATACGCACGGGGACTAGATGTAAAAAAGCACAAAAGTGCTTTTTCCGTTATCCTCAATATAAAAGAATGAAATAAAATAAATAAAATTAAATAAATAGTATCTGGCTCGGAACAAGAAAATGTGGTTCACATTTCACCGTTTGTAGTTTCTTAATCCTTTTTATTTTAAATCACTTTTTTATGTTTTAAAGTACATTTATCTCTGAAAAATAATGCAATTACAACGAAAATTAATAGGCATGGCTATGTAATGTATGTAAACATTGCATCTGCAATTAACACAACTAAAGATAATATTCTGATCATTTTTAACAAGTAGAAGAAATCTAAAGTGTTCATCATAGTGCTTTTTTTGGGCACACATTTGACTAATTCTGAGTGTAAAAGCTCCAGTTTGTAAACAGAACATAATTATAAGAAGATGAATAAGCGTGATGATAACTTTGCAAGACAGTCTGTCTGTCCTGCCTGTATGTCTGTCTGTCTGTCTGTCTGTCCTGCCTGTCTGTCTGTCTGTCTTTTTTTTTTTTCCTTCTTCTTTGTCGAACGCTCAAGCAGTAACTGTTTTTGTCTGTCATACGATCAAAAAATGCATTGCACTGCATGCCGTTAAGCGCCTGACAAATCAGGCCCAGCGCATCGGACTTCATTCAACCAGTCTGTCTAAATATCCCCCTCCCCCCTTCCCCACAAAATAATAATTAATACTCTCGTGTTTTCCAGTCATTATCACATTCTCTCTGCACAGCCAGTAACTAATCTCTGATCTACTCCAACCCTTAGCCCGTTTATTTATTATTTATTTATTTTTTATTTATTTCCACAACTTTAAGCCACGGCAGATTTCTCTGCTTGAAATTCGGGATGCTCTCCCCCTGGGAGAGCGCGTCGCCACAAGAACAAGGCCACCGTTAATTTTTTTTTCCTGTCTGCATTTGTATTGGTTTCCTTCTCAGAGTGACTTTTTTTTTTTACAACAAGAACCAAACAACAAATCAATAATCAATTATCTGAAAGAAAACCAGTTACACAGTACTATCAATACACACATAGGAAAACAACAACAGCAACAACAACAACAATAACAACAACAACACCCAAACAACAAATAAATATTCAAAGATCTTTAACAAAAATAATCTACACAGTAATCAACACAACACATAGCAACAAAAGCAATCCATTTACTACCTTACTACCCCCCCCCCCCCCCCACACACACACACACACGACGCATCACACTCATTCAGCCATGAGAGAGTTTTAAGTCATAAACTTTAAAAAAGCTACAACATTCACGCTTACTTTGTAAAGTCAATGAACTGTTGTTAAAAAAAAAATAAAAGGTACACTGCGTCCTCTCCCTTGTTTCAAGTGTTCCTTGCTTACCCCCTGAACTGAAAACACAAACATTATTAGGCAAATACTGATTAAAAAAACCAAAACAACAGGAAATGTAAAAAAAAGGCGCATTAATGGTTGGGGCGTGTTTGGTCTTCAGTATACGTCTCTTTCAAAACTGATATTAGCCATAACGTTGAGTGCTTGGTACATGTAAGGCGTGTGTTAGTGTTTAAATAATAACAATAATAATAAAAGAATGGAATTTGTATAGCTAATATCTTGCAAAAAAGAAATCAAGCGCTTGCATTCAAACGACCCCTACACATTCAAACCCAAAAACATTAACAGAGTTAACAAATTCAAATGTTACAACACGGCACATTAACCACACACTACACACACACATAACACATGCACGCATGCACTACACACTACACACACTACACACAAACACACACAACACACAAAATATCACTTAGAGTGAACAGACGTTAAATTGAAGACAACAACAACACACAAAGGTTATGCACTTTGGCAGGGTGATGGCATTTTGGCTGTTTTAGGCAGGGATAGATTTAATAATAATAATAATAATAATATATGGAATTTATATAGCGCTGAATCTTGTAAAAAACAAACAAATCGAAGCGCTTACACTCAATCATTTACAGGCATGCAACTCTCCTTAAACATAATGAGCAACAGATTTCAAATCCATGCCCGCGCACTACGCACGCACACGCACGCACACACACACACACACACACACACACACACACACACACACAGGTGAAAGATGCTGTTGAAAATTAGGGACAGATATGTGGGGGGAAAGTCTCAGGTAGGAAATAAGTGTGTTTTGAGGCTGGATTTGAAGGAATCAAGTGAAGGCTTTTGACGAAGTGAAAGAGGGAGGTCATTCCAGGTGGATGGACCAGAAACAGAGAAGGAGCGACGGCCAACAGTGGTTTGTTTGAATCTGGGTGTTCGAAAGCACAAAGTATCTGCGGCTGAACGAAGGGAACGGGATGGAGTGTACAGGTGAAGACAGTTACAGAGATAAGAGGGTGCAGATTTGTGGAGACATTTGAAACAGAGGGTATTGATTTTATACTCCAGTCTTTGTGAGACAGGCAGCCAGTGAAGAGATCGCAGAAGAGGAGTGATGTGTTCAGATTTTTTCTTTCTTAGGACCAGTCGAGCTGCAGAGTTTTGTATGCGTTGAAGAGAGTGGATAGATGATGCTGGTAGGCCAGCCAAAAGAGAATTACAGTAGTCTAAACGTGAAAAAATGAGAGATGTGACAAGCTTGGAAGTTGCATCAGTGGACAGATACTTGCGAATCGCGCTTATGCGCCGTAATTGATAGTAGCAAGACTGGCAGGTCTGGGTGATGAATTTTTTCATAGAGAGTGTGTTGTCAAGAACTACTCCTAAGTACTTCACAGAGTTGGACAAAGATTTGAGATGAAACAAGAGGGGGAAAAATCAGATTTGGAATAAATATGTCTTGAGGCTGGATTTAAAAGCGTCATAAGTAGGCTTTTGGCGAAGGAAGAGAGGGAGGTCATTCCAGATTGATGGACCAGAAACAGAGAAAGAGTGACGGCCAACAGTGGATTTACACTGTGTGTTGTGATTTACACAGTGGGTTTACATGCTTGTGTAAGTGTAGATAGTGCTTGCGCTCAAGCACATAATTTTTTGTACCAATGTTTCTCTCTCCTCTCTCTCTCTCTCTCTCTCTCTCTCTCTCTCTATATATATATATATATATATATACATATATGTAAGTATACCTGTGCCTCGTATGTGTGTGTGTGTGTGTGTGTGTGTGTGTGTGTGTGTGTGTGAAATATCTACATGCACAGACTAATCTCATACTGCTAAAAAGAAGATGCTGAGGGCAATGTGGGAAAACAGCCTAATGCAACCAATGTCACTAACAGTAATTCAATCGAATATGATGATATAACAAGTGAAACAGCAAAAACATATTGCAAATTAAAATAGTGAAATTAGAATACAATACAATACAATGTACTGCAATACAACACAATGCAATACAATACGATAACTACAATACAATAGAATAAAATAGAATACAATACAATGTACTGCAATACAATACAGTAAAACACAAAGCAATACAATGCAATACAAAACAATGTATGTATGTTAGTCCGTCGTTTTTGACGATGACCTCCAAAACAGCAGAGGAGGCAGCTGCTGTTTCGGAAACTGGGCAGAAATTTGATTATCGTGGAGATGCCTTGCCCACAGTACATCCCCACTCTCTCGGCCAAGTGGGCAT
>CM054136.1:71977580-71980080 GCA_028751875.1 Rapana venosa | reverse complement strand
TGTGTGTATGTGTGTGTGGTGTGTGTGGTGGGGATTTTTTTGGTGGTGGTGGGTGGGGGGGGGGGGGGGGGGTGGAGGGGGGGGGGGGCGGGGCGGGGGACCAAGCTGAAATCACATAAGTTTTGCTTTGTCGATTTCTACAGGGTGTCTTTGCGTAGGGATATTATGTAATGCATTGAATTATGTTGCATTGTTGTGTGTGTGTGTGTGTGTGTTGTGTGTGGTGTGTATGTGTGTGCGTGTTTGTGGTATGTGTGTGTGTGTGTTGGGAAGGGGGGTGTGGGGTGGGGTGGTGGATGGGCGACCAAGTGTGTGTGCGTGTGTATGTGTGTGTGTGTGTTTGGGAAGGGATGGGGGTGGGGTGGGTGGGGCGACAAGTTTGTGTGTGTGTGTGTGTTTGTGAGTGGGTGCTGTTGTGTGAGGTGTTGTGGTGTATGTGTGTATGTGTGTGTGTGTGTTTGGGAAGGAGGGTGTTGTGGGGGTGGCGGTGGGTGGGTGGGGGCGACAAGTTTGTGTGTGTGTGTGTGTGTGTGTGTGTGTTGTGTTTCTACGGTTGTCTTGCGTTCGAAATATTATGCAAGGCGTTGATTTGTGTTGCATTATGTGTGTGTATGTGCGTGTGTGTGTGTGTGTGGTGGTAGTGTGTGTGTGTTGGGTGTGTGTGTGCGCGTGTGTGTGTGTGTGCGTGCGTGTTGTGTGTGTTAGTGTGTGTGTTAGTGTATGTGCGGTTAGTGTGTGTGTGTGTGTGTGTTAGTGTGTGTGGTTAGTGTTAGTGTGTGTGTGTGTTTGTGCACGCGCGGCGCGCGCGCGTGTGTGTGTAGTGAGTATTCGTAGGGGATAATATGCAATATTGTGTGGCATTGTTACGAGAGGGCATTTTTTGGGATGTGTTTTGCATGAGGTTTTTTTGGTTTTGTTGTTGTTGATCTTTTTGCGCTGTATTGTATTGCATTGCATTGCTTTACATTGCTAGTCATAGATGATTTCTTTAGCTGAAAGTAAGGTCAGGGGCCCTTAGTTCAGCGCTAACCACGTGTGTGTGTGTGTGTGTGTGAGTGTGTGTGTAAGTGTGTGTGTGGGGTGGGGGTGGGTGGGTTGGTGGGTGTGAGTTGTGTTGTGTGTGTAAGTGGGTTGGTGGGTGTAAAAGAGTGTGTGTGTGTGGTGGGTTGGTGTGTGTGTGTGTGTGTGTGTGAGTGTGTGTGGTGGGTTGGTGGGTGTTCGTGTGTGTGTGAGTGTGTGTGTGTGTGAGTGGGTTGGTGTGTGTGAGTGTGTGTGTTTGTGTGGTGGGTTGGTGGGTGTGAGTGGTGAGTGTGTGTGTGTGTGTGTGGTGGGTTGGTGGGTGTGAGGGTGTGATGTATTTGTGTGTGTGTGTGGAGGGGTTGGGGTTGGTGGGTGTGAGTGAGTGAGTGTGTGTGTGTGGTGGGTTGGTGTGGTGGGTGTGAGGGTGTGAGTGTGTTTGTGTGTGTGTGGTGGGTTGGTGTGTGTGTGTGAGTGTGTGTGTGTGTGTGTGTGTGTGTGTGGAAAGTTGGTGGGTGTGAGTGAGTGTGTGTGTGTGGTGTGTTGGTGGGTTGGTGGGTGTGAGGGTATGTGTTGTGGTGTGGTGTGTGAGTGAGTGGTGGGTGTGAGGGTGTGAGTGTGTTTGTGTGTGTGTGAGTGGGTTGGTGGGTGTAAGTGAGTGTGTGTGTGTGGTGGGTTGGTGTTGTGTGTGTGTGTGTGTGTGTGTGTGTGTGGAAAGTTGGTGGGTGTGAGTGAGTGAGTGTGTGCGTGGTGGGTTGGTGGGTGTGAGTGAGTGAGTGTGGAAAGTTGGTGTGTGTGAGTGTGTGTGTGTGGTGTGTGTGTGGTGGTGGTGGTGTGTGTGAGTGTGTGTGTGTGTGGGTGTGTGTGTGGTGGGTTGGTGTGTGTGTGTGTGTGGTGGGTTGGTGGGTGTGAGGGTGTGTGTGTGTGTGTGTGGAAAGTTGGTGGGTGTGAGTGATGTGTGTGTGTGTGTGTGTGTGTGTGTGTGTGTGTGGGGGGTTGGTGTGTGTGTGAGTGTGTGTGTGGAAAGTTGGTGGGTGTGAGTTGTGTGTGTGTTTGTGTGTGTAAAGTTGGTGTGTGGAGTGAGTGTGTCTGGTGGGTTGGTGTGTGTGTGAGTGTGTGTGTGTGTGTGTGGTGGGTTGGTGGGTGTGAGTGTGTGTGTGTGTGCGTGCGTGTGTGCGTGCGTACGTGCGCGCGCGCGTGTGTAAGTGTGTGTGTGCCAAACATACCATCTCTTTTGTTTTAGTGTCCTGTTTGAAAGACTTGAACCCAGGCATCATCGATAATCGATCTGCTGGGATGATTGGAAGAAGAGGCTAAAGACTGTCTGGGTTTTGGACATTGTCCGTCTATCTATTGCAACAGGTTAGGATGTGGCTCGGTGGTCTAAAGTTAACGAACCTGCCTAGAAAGCAAAAATCCGAGTCGGAAGTGGTTCGATCCTCGTTTGGGCCCGAAACTTTTCCACCCTCCATTAAACCATACG
>CM054136.1:71955080-71962580 GCA_028751875.1 Rapana venosa | reverse complement strand
GTTCTTCATTAAACCATTGACGCTGGGGGGCAACAGCAAAGTGAGAGGCTGTATGACCAGTGGCTTTCTTTCCCACTCATGGGATTCCATGACTCTCTGACTAGGAGGCTTGACTCGCACAGTCCTTATGTGCTGCAGCCCTGGGGGCTGGTTGGCCTTTGGAGAACATCTCCAACGTTCACTGTCCTTATGCCCTCTTGGCCGAGAGAGTGGGGGATGTCTGTGGGAAAGGCATCTCCACTATAATCAAATTTCTGCCCAATTTCCCAAACAGAAGCTGCCTCCTCAGCTGTTCTGGAGGTCATCGTTGAACAGGACGGACAAAGATATGTCCAGTGATGATCAATATGATTACACATATCGGTATAATGCTATTCCATGCTGTGGTAGCCACTCCATGTTGGTATTCGCTACTCCTCTCGAGTATTCAAAATGTTTCTGGATTGTTTGTTTTCTCGCCGGCCTACTGGTCTGTCCCCTTGTGAAAGGCTTTTCACAGCATACCACATTCACACCAGTTTGCGTACTGCATTTGCATTCTCTGTCTGTTGTCTGTCTCTGTCTGTCTGTCTGTCTGTCTCTGTCTCTATCTGTCTGTGTCTTTCTCTCACTCACTCTGCCTCTGTCTATCTGTCTGTTTGCATGTCTGTATGTATGTTTCTGTCTTGTCTATCTCTGTCTCTCTGTCTGTATCCGTATCTCTTTTCCTCTCTCTCTCTCTCTCTCTCCTCTCTCTCTCTCTCTCTCTCTCTCCTCTCTCTCTCTCTCTCTCTCTCTCTGTCTGTCTGTTTGCATGTCTGTATGTATGTTTCTGTCTGTCTATCTCTGTCTGTGTCCGTATCTCTCTTTCTCTCTCTCTCTCTCTCTCTCTCTCTCTCTCTCTCTCTCTCTCTCTCTCTCTGTGTCTCTGTCTCTCTCTGTGAGTGTGTGCGCGCACGTGTGCATACGGGCATGCGTGCGTATGCGCGCGCGCGTGCGTGTGTGTATGTATGTATGTGTGTGTGGGTGGGTGGGTGGGTAGGTGTGGGTGTATTGGGAGGGTGGGTGGTTCAGTCTCATTAGTTCGTAATTGTGTCCCTTCTCTACTTTATCTTCATGCTTGTCTCTTCTTTTATTGTCAGCCTTGTACCTCTTTCTCTTTCACTGGGAACAGGATGTTCAGTGGTCACAGCACTCGCTTTCCCAAGCTAATAGGTTAAGCAGCATCGAACGTGGTATTTTATCCCATTTTTTTTTTTTAGTGGTGGTGATCCGATTGCGCGCTTGGCTTCAGTCAGTCCCCACTTCACCGCTGTATATGGTGTACTGTCTGTTTAGGGTTAGGGGGAAGGTTAAAGGCGAGGGGATGGCGTCTGTCTGGCCTGGCTGAGTCTCATCTCATCTCGCTACTCTTCCTTTCCCTTTTACTTTACTCTTCTCTGTTTTTTCTCTCTCCTCCCTTCTCCTTCTCTGTCTCTACGCACCTACTTCTTAGTCCTCTCACCTCCTTTTCATCTATTGTATTAAGTTTTGGGGTAGACTGCTGTTATCACTGGTTGTTGAAAGTGCCCTCTTCGTCTTTACCCTCACTTATATCCCACTTGGCCTTCTCTTTGCGTCCGTCTCTGAACTCTTGGTTGGAAAAAGAGTAAGCGAGGGAGAAGGATGGGGGGAGAGATGAGAGTAGAGGAGGTGTGAGTGAGGTGGAGGAGAGATAGTAGTAAAGGGGTGGTGGAGATTGTCGATGTTCAGCACGACTACATTCCGCAGTGAGGAGATGAACTTTTTGAGGAGGAGAAGGGAAAGACACAGAGAAGGAGAGAGGGGAAAGATAGACAGGCAGAGAGAGGAGAGATGCCATGAACAGACAAGGACAAGAGAGGTCACCTTCAGTTTGAGCCGTTTGCTTCTCCTGAAGAATCAAAGCCTGACCTGATTCAGGAGAAGAGATGAGGGAAGCGAATAGCAGAGAGATGGAGAGAGAGAGGCAGAGAGACTGAAGACAGTAGTAGAGAGAGAGGGAGGAAGACGAGAGAGGAAGAAGAGGACGGGAAAGACAGGTTAGAGAGAGAAGATGGGAAAGACAGAGCAGAGAGAGAGAGAGAGAGAGAGTAGCAGAGAGACGTGATAGAGAGAGAGCAGGAAAGCAGAGGGAGAGAGAAGAGAGAGAGAGAGAAAGGGAAGACAGAGATGAGAGAGAGAGGGAGGGAAAGAAGAGAGAGGAGAGAGATGAGAGAGGAGATAGACAGAGACAGAGAGAGAGAGAGAGGAGGGAAAGAAGAGAGAGAGAGAGAGAGAAGGAGAGAGAGAGAGAAGGGAAGACGAGAGAGAGAGAGAGAGAGGAGGGGAAGACAGAGAGAGAGAGAGAGAGAGAGAGAGAGGAGAGATAGGGAAAGACAGAGAAGAGAGAGAGGAGGAGGGAGGGAAGAGAGAGAGAGAGAGAGGGAGAGAGAGAGAGAGAGAGAGAGGGAAGACAGAGAGAGAGGAGAGGGAGAGGAAGAGAGAGAGGAGAGAGAGAGAGAGAGAGAGAGAGATAGAAGGGAAAGAAGAGAGAGAGAGAGAGAGGAGAGGAAAGACAGAGAGGGAGAGAGGGAAAGACAGAGAGAGAGAGAGAGGGGGGGAAGACAGAGAGAGAGAGGAGAGGGAGAGAAGAGAGAGAGGAGAGAGTGAGAGAGAGAGAGAGAGAGAGGGAAAGACAGAGAGAGAGAGAGAGGGAGGGAAAGACAGAGAGAGGGGAGAGGGGAAAGACAGCAGAGAGAGAGAGAGGGGGGGGGGAAGACAGAGAGAGAGAGAGAGGAGAGAGAGAAGAGAGAGAGGAGAGAGAGAGAGAGGAGAGAGAGAGAGAGGGGAAAGACAGAGAAGAGAGAGAGAGAGGGAGGGAAAGGGAAGAGAGAGGAGAGGAGAGAGGAGAGACAGGAACAGAGAGAGGGGGGGGAGAAGACAGAGAGAGAAAGAGAGGGGAAGACAGAGAGAGAGAGAGAGAGAGGAGAGAGAGAGAGAGAGAGAAGGGAAAGACAGAGATAGAGAGAGAGAGGGAGGGAAAGACAGAGAGAGGGAGAGAGGGAAAGACAGAGAGAGAGAGGAGGGGGGGGGAAGACAGAGAGAGAGAGGGGAGGGGAAGGACAGAGAGAGAGAGAGAGAGAGAGGGAGAGACAGAGATAGAGAGAGAGAGGGGGGGAAAGACAGAGAGAGGGAGAGAGGGAAAGACAGAGAGAGAGAGAGAGGGGGGGGGGAAGACAGAGAGAGAGAGGGGGGAAAGACAGAGAGAGAGAGAGAGGGAAAGAAGGAAAAGAGAGAGAGAGAGGAAAGACAGAGGAGAAAGAGAGGAAGACAGAGAGAGAGAGAAGAGAGAGAGGGAAGAGAGAGAGAGAGGGAAAAAAGAGAGAGAGGAGGGAAAAGACAGAGAGAGAGGGAAAGACAGAAGAGAGAGAGGAAAAGACAAGAGAGAGAGAGAGAGAAGAAGAGAGAGAGGGAGACGGGAGAGAGAGAGAGGGAAGAAGAGAGGAGAGAGAGAGAGAGGGAGAGAGAGAGAGAGAGAGAGAGAGAGAGAGAGAGACAGACAGACAGACAGACAGACAGAGAAGCGATATTAAGAGGTATTGAGGGCGTGAGGAGCGGAAGAAGGAGGAGGAGTAGGAGGAGGAGGAGGAGGCGGACAGTGTTGAAGAACAGAGGAGTTCAGTGGGTGGGAAAGGGTTGGAATGTGTTGTTGATATATCACACAAGATACTTAAGTGCTCTCGCCCACAACTTTTCCATGGTAAAAAAAGAAAAGAAAAAAAGTTGCAGATTAAATCACCTTATATAATATATACTGCTTTGGAACTGTGGTTTGCTCATTGGTTATCTGTTTTCAGGGTATGAGTTCAAACCCCCTCAGATGCATTTTTTTTCGCAAGGGGGTGGGGTGCGGGGGCCGGGGGTGGGGTGGGGGTGGGGGGGGGGGAGAGGGTTCTGGCTATGGCTGACTCACATCCCAGGTCAAGTTTGCTCTATGGATTTTATACAAAGACTGGGTCTAGATATTCAAGACCAGCAAATTCTAAATCATAGATTCCAGTTTAGGACTTGTACCGTGACCATTTAACAAGCCCCACAGTGTCTGTATCTCTCAAGCTTGACTTAATGCCATGCCAGGACACTGTTTATCATGACAAAAACAAACTGTAGGGTACAACCATGTCCTTCACCTTCACCTTCACCTCCTTCACCTACCCCATAGTCACGTGGAACGTGGGGGCACCAATGAAGATTTTGCAACCAGCTTCCTCCACTCCCCGCGGTTCTCTGCTTTCCGTAGCAATTCGTTCCACTCAAGGCCAGTCCACTCTCTGATGTTGTCTTCCCGTCGTTTTCTCTGTCTGCCTCTTCTTCGTCTCCCTCCTTGTACTGTTCCCTGTAGGACAGTCGTGGCTAGTCTATAATTATGTTAGTGTGACGTGCCCATAACCACTGTTGAATCTAGTTGGACACAGGTAACAACATAGTTACGCCCCTCCATGATCTCTGATCCTCATGTAGTCAAAAGAACGAGTTATGTCATCGCTAATCATCACGGCCAAGACTGTCCTACAGGGAACAGTACAAGGAGGGAAGACGAAGAGGCAGACAGAGAACAGAAAAAGAGGGGAGGAATTAAGGCAACATCACAGAGTGGACTGGCCTTGAGTGGAACGACTTGCTACGGAAAGGTTAAAACCACGAGGAGTGGAGGAAGCTGGTAGTAAAATTTACTCTACAGTGGTGCCCCACCTGTCTACAATACTAAGGGATAGGTGATCGTCATGCAAATCGAAGTACACCAAGTTTTGTCATTTCTGATTCTCATGCGATCGGTCTTGAACAAGTTTTTGATCACCTCTGATCCTGGAGGCCTCGTGGAATCAAAGAACGAATGGCATCATCTCTGATCATCATGGCCATGACTGTTCTACAGGGAAAAGTACCAGGAGGGAGAGGAAGAGGCACACAAAGGGAGGGGGAGAGAGAGAGCGAGAGAGAAGGAGAGAGAGAGAGAGAGCGAGAGGGAGAGAGAGAGAGAGTGAGAGAGAGAATTTGTTTTTATTCTTTTACTTCAAGGTTAATTGAACAAGCACTCGTGTGCTTGTTTTCTTTTTACATACGGTCCCCGTGTGTATGCGGTTTTGTGAATTTCGTCATTGGTTCCCACCGGCACACAATGGCCTACTCTTCCGAAAATCAGAACAGGTTTTTTAACGTGTGCGTAAGATGTTGTGCGTGAGTTCGCACACGGGACCTCGGTTCATAATGTCACCCGAAGGACTTTTGGGGAGAGAATGGAGTCTTCGCTGATAGATAGTAACTTCAGCAGGAAAAATCTTCATGAACGGGATTCGAACCTGGGTCAGCAGATCACGAGCACAATGCCAACACACTTAACCACCAGGCTATCCCGTCCCCATGAGTGAGAGAGAGAGCGAGAGAGAGAGAGAGCGAGAGAGAGAGAGAGAGAGAGAGAGAGAGAGAGAGGGAGGAGGAGGGGGAGGAGAGGAGAGGAGAGAAGAGGAGGAGAGAGAGGGAGAGAGAGAGAGAGAGAGAGAGAGAGAGAGAGAGAGAGAGAGAGAGGAGAGGAGAGAGAGAGAGAGAGAGAGAGAGAAGAGAAAGGAGAGAGAAAGAGAGAGAGGGGGGGAGAGAGAAAGAGAGAGAGAGAGAGAGAGAGAGAGAACTCTGAACTCTGAACTCTGAACTCTGAACAGTTTTAATATGTACATTGGCCTTAGGCCACAATACACGGAGTTTGGGGGAAAGAGGAAAACCAATATATTGGTATGCAAATTTTGATCACACATGGAAAACAACCGATCCTTTGAGGCTCATATCTCGAACAAGGTTAGCATTTGATACACATTCATGACATACTGCATCAATACTTTAGACAGTAGACATCAAAATCAGTATCAGTCAAAATGCAACATTAAAATTCAGGATCTGGATCATACATGTGCATGCGTGCGTGGTGGGGGGCACGAGTGTCGCATATTATGGATCGGTAGTCTAGAGGTAACGCGCCTGTCTAGAATGCGAAAAGTCCGGGTCGGAAGTGTGCGGTGGTTCAAATGCCGTTTTGGGCCCGAAACTTTCCCTCCCCCCATCCATTAGACCATGAGTGGTGGTCTGGGCGCTAGTCTTTCGGATGAGACGATAAACCGAGGCCGCGTTTGTTGCACAAAATTATTCAGCGCCCGTAAAAGAACCCACGGCAACAAGGGAGTTGTCCCTGGCAAAATTCTTAGAAAAAAGCCAGTCTGATAGGGAAATAAATACAGATGCAGACCAAAAAAAAAAAGAAAAAAGAAGATGTTCTGCATGCGTTCGCACACGGGGGCCTCGGTTTACAGTCTCATCCGAAGGACTTTGACATTCAGTTCGATTTTTTTTGTGTGGGGTCAAACTGGGAAGAAAAGGGCGAGGCTGGGAATCGAACTCAGAACCTCACGGTTTACTTGTTTTGGCAGGCGAACGTCTTAACCCATCCTGCCACCTTCCTTCCTTCCTTTTATACGTACGTACTCTTCTGATGGCATTTGGCATGCCAGACAGACAGACATGCAGGCAGGCAGACAGACAGACAGGCAGGCAGGCAGGCAGGTTGGTGAGTGCCGTGGCCTCAGAATGCACTCTTGACACTTGAAGCCACGTTGCTTTCTCCTTGAAGATGAGCGCAGCCTAACCCTGATATGACAAGAGATCTGATGTGATCTAGGCTACTAGGGAAGGAGAGGGTGGGGGGTGGGGTATGGGGTAGGGTGGGGGTGGGTGGGTTGGGGGTTGGGGGTGGGGTGGTGGGGGGTGGGGGGGGTGGGGGGGTGGGGGGTGGGGGTAGGTGGGGGTGGTGGGGGTAAAGGATGGAATGAACCGCTGTTCTTTTTCTTGTTTGTTTGTTTGTTTGTTTGTTTGTTTGTTTGTTGTTTGTTTCTTTTGGGTTTTGATCTCTGTGACTATGTGCGTGTGTATGTTTATCGGTCTGTTTATCTATCTTTTTTGTCTCTGTGTCAGTGTCTGTGTTTCTGTCTGTCTGTCTGTCTCTCTCTCACTCTGTGTGTGTGTCTCTATATCACTGTCTCTGTCTGACTGTCTGTTTGTCTCTCTCTCTCTCTGTCTATGTGTCTGTCTCTCTCTGTCTCTGTCTGTCTGTCTCTTTCTATCTCTCTCTCTTTATCTCTCTGTCTCTCTCTGTCTCACTCTGTCTCTGTCTTTTTATGTCTCTGTGTCTCTTTGTGTGTCTCTCTCTATGTCTCTTGTCTTTCTTCCTCTCTGTCTATCTCTCTGTCTTGTCTCTCTTTTTTATCTGTCTCTGTCGGTCTCTGTCTCTCTGTGTCTCTCTGTGTCTCTGTCTGTCTGTCCGTCCGTCCGTCTGTCTGTCTGTCTGTCTTGTATGTCTATGCCTCTATCTACGTCTGTCTGTTTGTCTCCCTGTCTCTCCCTCCCTCCCTCTCTGTCTCTGTCTGTCTGTCTGTCTCTGTCTGTATCTCTGTCTGTCTGTCTGTCTCTGAGCCTTTC
>CM054136.1:71940080-71950080 GCA_028751875.1 Rapana venosa | reverse complement strand
AGGAGGGTAGGGTGGGGGGGGGGGGGGGGTAAGATGATGGTGGTGGTGGTGGTGGGGGGGGGGGGAATAAGGAGAGAAGGGACGTGATAGGGGTAGGGTGCAAGGGGTTAGGGTGGGGTAGGGGTGGGGTGGGTGTGGGTGTGGGTTGGGAGTTGGGTGCAGCAGGTCTCTCATCAGCTTGTTAAGCACTCACTACAAGGGCGCCCGTGGTTCGAAAGGGTCTGGAACCAACCGTTTGAACCCACACACCAGCATCAGCACCAACATCAGCATCAGCATCAGCACCAGCATCAGCATCAGCATTAGCACCCAGCATCAGCACCATCAGTCTTGGCCAGTCCAGATGTTCGTGTGACGTGCGCGAACCACTTTAGTTTGCGCATTTTCAATGAAGTCAGGAGCTTTTCATATGGTTCAATGGCGTTTTAAATTCCGGCCTTCACTTCCTCATTAGTGATGTGATCTCTGTATGAGATACCAAGGAGTTTGCGAAAGAACCTCTTCTCCATTGCCTGTATCCTTTTTTTTCAATGTCTGCTGTTATGGTTCACGTTTCACATGCGTATTAAAATATGGACATGATCAGGGAACGCATCAGTCTGATCTTGAAGCTGATGGCGATGCTCTTGTCGTTCCAGAGGACTTTCAGTTTGGTCATTGCAGCTGTGGTCTGGGCTATCCTGGGTAGAATTTCAGGTTTTGATCCTTCATCCGATACTCTAGCTCCCAGATATTCTAGCTCCCAGACATTCTAGCTCCCAGATATTCGCACTACAATCGCTCTCGTAATCATGGAAACTCCGATCCCCGCCATTATTTTATCCCATCATAAAGTGTACCCATGTGTGTGTGGCTAAAAGTGTTATGTACGGAAACCCATTTTCACCTCGCTCTGAAGTCTATTGCAGCGTCAGTTAGCAGCGGCAGCAACAGTAGAAGTAGTAGTAGCAGTGTGTGTGCGTGCGTGTGAGTGTGAGTGAGTGTGTGAGTGTGTGTGCGCACGTGTGCATGAGCATGTGTGTGTCTGTGTAAGTGTATATTTTGCGCGCGCGCGTGCGTGCGATGTACTACTCTAGTAAACCAGACATTAAGCGTACTGTGGACGAATAATACACACGAGTAACAATATTGACATACGGACCCCCTGAAATAGCCCCAGTATTGTGATGGAGAGCTACCAAAATACCCGCTTCCAGCAGTCCTACTTTGACAGAGCGGCTAAAGCACATTAGGGCTGTGACTGGAAAAGGCGTGGACATTGTCCTTCACGCTACTACTAGTTGTAGGCCGTGCATACGAAAAGGTCACTCGGCGTGTGTATTTGTTTGTTCAGGGACTAATGGATGTGATAGTGCACACTCGCAGACCAGTGGGGGGAAACAGGCTTTTGAAGTCTATGGTCGCAGGTTTTTAACGTCATAAGCTTTTATGGAAGGAGTATTCGTGAGAATTATTTTAGGATACCCTCTGATCAACTTTTGTTTCCGTCTCGTCAGTGTTCTAAGCATTCTGCTCTGATGATGAATCTTCGTCTTGTTCAAACGCTCAGGCAGCAACTATTGTTGTCTGTCATATGAACAAAAAATGCGTTGTGCTGCCATTTAAGCACTTGGCAAGTCAGGCCCAGCGCATCCGGCTTTGGCATGGTCGAGAATTGTTATCTTTGAAGTCTTTCTGGGAAAAAGAGGCAGGAGAATGGATCCAAGAAGGCAGAAAATAGACAAGAAGGAGATGACAGGAACGAAAAAAAAGGCAGAAACAAAGAGGAGGATAGAAAAGAGAGCATTCCTTGCACAGAATTTCAAGAAGGTGGGGATGCTATTTATAATACCAGGCCCATGGTATTCCCCATGGGAGAGTTCTGGTGAATGAAGCTGCCTCTCTTTAGTTGTCTCTTGGTTGTTTGGGACAGTCTTCCTTTCATGGGGTGGTCTTGAAGCCTTTTGAATTTGGCAGCTTGGATGAGAATGTTGGTGTCGTAACGATCTTCACGACACTGGAGTCCTGTGATGGTCTCAAGGTCTGATATTGGCATTGGTTTCCTGGCTGATGAGATGATGTGGGTTGCCTGATTCTGCACCTTGCTAACTCAGTCAAAGTTGGACTTGGCAATAATTCCTCATACTGTGATGCCACCTTCAAGTACTGATCTGATTCTGCCAGTGTAGAGCCTCTTGAGAGTTGTGGCCTCTGCATCCTAGGTTGTTCCTGCCAGTATGTTTTCATGAGGGCAATCCTTACCTTGGCATTGGCTTCTGTTTTGGGGGTGTGTGGCTTCCACCTCAGCCATTCAATGAAAGTCACCCTCAGGTAGATGGGGTTTTCCTCAGCAAGGAAGGTCTGCCCATTTGCATATACGTTGGTATTTTGTTGTTTTGTTGGGAGGCTGAAGATGGTGTACTTTGTCTTTAATTTTCACAAGCCATTGTTTTGTCCATGCTTCAAGAATGCTCAGTGCTTGCTGCAGTCTGTAGTTTCCAGTCTTAAGCTATTCCTCTGAGCTCCCCAGGGGCAAGGTCATCAGCATATATGGATACATGGACTTTTCTCTTCAAATCCCTAACAGCGTCATCAAATGAAATCAACCAGGTATAGGGAAGGGTTAAGATACCTCCCTGGGGTCTCCCTCTCAGTGTCTGCTTCCAGGTGTGTGCTTCATTAATGCGGACTCGAGCTTTATAATTGGTCAAATACTGGGAGATCCACTGGCACACACACACTCTTCTGGAGTTTCCAGTGGAGCCCAACCTTCCAGACCTAATCATAAGCCTTCATCATATCTCCACGAATTTCAGCTCTGCTCTGTACTTACTAGCATTTCGTGGATCGGTGGTCTAGAGGTAACGCGCCTGTCTAGAAAGCGAAAAGTCCGGGTCTGAAGTGTGCGGCGGTTCGTACCCCGTTTGGACCGGAAATTTTTCCCCCATCCATTAGACCATGAGTGGTGGTCTGGGCGCTAGTCTTTCGGATGA
The DNA here is from genome assembly GCA_028751875.1 of Rapana venosa. Lineage (NCBI taxonomy): Eukaryota > Metazoa > Mollusca > Gastropoda > Neogastropoda > Muricidae > Rapana > Rapana venosa. Next base: position 71,947,108 of record CM054136.1, on the reverse strand, counting down.
GACGATAAACCGAGGTCCCGTGTGTTACACGTAATTATTTAGCGCACGTAAAAAAACCCACGGCAACAAGAGAGTTGTCCCTGGCAAAATTCTTAGAAAAAAGCCACTCTGATAGGGAAACAAATACAGCTGCAGAAAAAAAAAGGGTGAAAGGGTGGCGCAGCGCTAAGTGGCGACGCGTTCTCCCGCTCTCCCCGGGGAGAGCAGCCCGAATTTCACGGAGAGAAATCTGCCGTGACTTAAAGTGGTATGAAACAAAATCTGAGCGCTTTGATTTGTTGCTTTACAAGATTCAGCGCTATATAAATTCCATACATTATTATTATTATTATTATTATTTCCTTAGCTGAAACGCTTTTAATGGCAAGTATCAGCACACCTCCTTTGCGTCTTCCCTCCATGACCTTCCTGAAGGTTTGGTTTCCTCTGATGATAATCCTGTGGTTGGGATTCAGATGTGTCTCCTGGATACAGGCTATGTGTATGTTCTCTTTATGAAGTCTCTCTGTCAGTAAGGTCTTCTTGTTGTAGTATGGAAGCCTTCAGTCTTGGAAGGCTATGGAGTTGCGCTCTAGGTGTACATTCTGGTACAGCAACGGTTGTGGCTGGCCAGTCCGACACTGGAATGACAGTCTCTTTGGCAGAAAGCACAGATGAAGTCTGACGCTGGTCTGTCTGCCTGGGCTGCAGCCTTTCTTCTGTCTCTTTGCTGAGCAAGTGTCTTGTTGTAGACACCCTCTGCATTCCACTGACAAACGTTTATCGGTCTTGGAGTTTCACTTGGGTCAGGTGTTCCGGATAGGGCCAGTAGCATTTCCCTTCGATCTCCACAGCCTGACTTCACACAAGGGGACGGGGTGACCCCCAGTCATATGGCATGGACCGTTTTGAGGCACAGGGCCTGGCACTCTACCTATACCACCTGGGCTTTATCCCAGTTCTTGATTAAACCATTGACGCTGGGGGCAACAGCAAAGTGAGATGCTGTATGACCAGTGGCTTTCTTTCCCACTCATGGAATTCCACTTTACAGCTTAGTCTTTAGTGATCGACTATGACTCTCTGACTAGGAGGCTTGACTCGCATAGTCCTTATGTGCTGCAGCCCTGGGGGGCTGGTTGGCCTTTGGAGAACATCTCCAACGCTGACTGTCCTTGGCCGAGAGAGTGGGGGATGTACTGTGGGCAAGGCATCTCCACTATAATCAAATTTCTGCCCAGTTTCCAAAACAGCAGCTGCCTCCTCTGCTGTTTTGGAGGTCATCGTCGGACACGACGGACAAACATATATATATAACCTATACCAGGCTGACCAGGCTCTGCAAGTAGAACACTATGGCGTCAAACTGATGGGTTGTCTATCCATCTGATGTAAAATGCGTTGTACTGCCGTTATGCACCAGAGGTGTAGTACATCAAAGATGGGAAGAGTGATGATGATGATGATGATGATGATGAAGTTGTTAACAAGAGAATTGTTACTTTTGAGACTTTCTGAATAAAAGGCAGGAGAATGGACCACGAAGACAGAAAAAGTAAAAACAAGAAGAGGATTTCAGGAAGACAAAGAACAAGGCGGAAACAAAGAGAGGGATAGAACAGAGGGAATTATTAGTACAGAATTTTCAGGTGGGAATGTTATTGATACTGACAGCACCCCCCCCCCCCCCCCCCCGACAAGTGTGTGTGTGTGTGTGTGTGTGTGTGCGTGGAAGACAGTGTTAACAATTTACACACAGCTGCGGGGCACTTGTCTGTGAGAGTGCTCACTCGCTATGTGAGTGTGCACGCGGTAGTGAATTGGTGCAAGTGGAATAGAGATTGCACGCCTGTGCGCACATGTGCGTAAGTGTGAGTGTGTATGCATGTATACATGCACGTGTGGCATTACGCGAATTCCCTTTCAATAGCGGAACAAAGATAAATAAAAAACCCCACCAACAACCAAAAAAACCCCCAGAGTCGTACTGATGGTAGAACGGAATCACGTTTACATCATCCCCCTCTTCCAATCCAGTTCACCGACCTTTATTGACTGTTGCTGGGTTTCTATTTCCAGCCCTCCTCCATCCTCCTCCTCCTTCCTCCTTATAACTCCCCCCCCCCCCCCCCCCTTCCTCCCACCCCCTCTCCGGTTTGTTGACCATAGTGACGGAGTTGTGTCCATTGCTGACCAGGCAGTAGGCCGAAGGTTTGGCCGACTAACCGACCGTTCTGGCTTTCTATCGATGTTCCCTTGCAATGACCCCGTTCAGGCTAATATAGGGGGAAAACCTGGGATTGAGATAGGGTCTCTCGCTCAATCTCTGTCCTTCTGTCTGTCTGTCTTGTCGGTTTTTGTCTTTCTATGTCTGTTTGGATGTATGTCTGTCTTTCTGTCGTACAAGGAACGACAGTAGAGTTGTTGGTGGTCAAGTCAAAATTTTATTTCCAGATGGTACATTGAATAAGCAATGCATTTGCTTTTTTTTTTATACCGGTTTTAATCTGTATATTAATTGTTGCACCGTTTTTAAATCTGGGATTTTTAAAAAAGTTATCTGAGGTGACAGCCCCGATATGGCCTCTGTGGTCGGTGGGGCTATAAACAAGAAGATTGGATTGGATTGGATTGTCTTTATGTCTGTCTGTCTGTCTGTCTACTCGGTGATTTAGACAGGCAAACTTTCAGAACGAAACAATATCCCAAAGTCGAAATACGGCTATTTTAATGGTGGGGAAAGAGGGATTGCATATATGCATGTGCGTGCGTGCGTGTATGTGTGTGTGTGCATATATGCATATGTATGTGCGGGTGCGTGTATGTATGTGTGTGTGTGCGTTTGCGTGTGTATGAGAGAGAGAGATCATACATGAACTCTCTCCCCCCCCCCCCCCCCCCCCCCCCCCCCGCAAAATGGAGAGAAAAATTCCTGCAAACCCACCCCTCTAGAAACACAAATTCGTAAGTTGATAAAATGTATCGTTTTCCACTTCTCTTTTAAGAAAATACATCAATAACGGACTTCAAGAAATGCGAGACTTACCTATCGTACACATCTTTCATCTTTCCATTAAAAGGTGTGCAAAAATGGGATATCATTATGCTGGTCATAATATGTATATGTATCTTTGTCTGTCTGTCTGTCTGTCTGTTTGGCTGGCTGGCTGTTTAAACGTCACGATTCCTTAGTCATAGGAATTTAGAAGGAAAGAAAGCGCAGCCCGAATTTCACGGAGAGAAATCTGCCGTGACTTAAAGTGGTATGAAATGTAATGAAATGAAATGAAATGAAATGACCACTCAGCTATCCCGTCCCCTTGCCCCACACTGGTAGGTACCCAACTATTGACACCAGCAGTAGGCCCTAGATAGATGCAGCAAAGGGAGGGAGCCAGGTCACTAAAGGTACGCCTGTCCTTACAGTCTGTTTTGGCCCAGGGCTGTTACGAAACCCCCACTATGCTACCGTGGCTAAGCCATGTTGTTTTGTCTGGTGTGTAATATCAATGTATGAGTGACAATAACAACAACAACAAGAGGAAGAATAACAACAAAAGTATGTGTGTGGGGTTGGGTGGGGTGTATGTTTGGTGTGTGTGTGAGTGAGTGTGTGTGTGTGTGTGTGTGTGTGTGTGTGTGTGTGTGTGTGTGTGTGGAGGTGGTGGTGGTGTGTGTGTGTGTGTGTGTTCAAGTCAAGTCAAGTCAAATTTTTATTTCCAGATGTAAGGTAAAGGTAAAGGTGTCCCATAACCTATAAGGTCGTAGGGGAGCGAGGCGTCAGAGACCTCACTTCTCTAGGGCCAGCATATTGAGGGCGGCGCCCATCTCCTCTCCCTCGCTGCTTTACCTTCCCTGACCCTAAAGAGGGCAGGTACCCATTTACAGCTGGGTGAACTGGGGGAACTGTACTGAAGCCAAGGCGCGCAAACGGTCACCCATCCAACTGGTAACCACGCTCGACGCTGGTTAACTTGGCTGGGGGAAAGCGAGTGCTCCGACCACTGAGCTATCCCGTCCCCTTTTATTTCCAGATGGTACATTGAAAAAGAAATGCATTTGCTTTTCTTCATCAAGCCATCTATCTAAGAACCTGTGTGTTTTAGTGTGTGTGTGTGTGTGTGTGTGTGTGTGTGTGTGTGTGTGTGTGTGTGTGTGTGTGTGTGTGTGTGAGTGTAAGTGTGTGTGTGCATACGTGTGCGTGCGTGCATGTGTGTTTCATTGTTGTATTGCATTGCGTGGTATTGTATTATATTGTATCTGTTTAAAAAAAACATATTCTTTTATTTCAAGGATATTGGAATAAGCACTCATGTGCTTTTTTACGCTGGCCCCCGTGTGTATGCAGTTTTGTCAACTTTGTCATCCGTTCACACCGGCACACAATGGTCTACTCTTCCGAAAAAGCGGAACGGATTTTAACGAGTGCGCAAGATGTTCTGCGTGCGTTCACACACGGGACCTTGGTTTATCGTCTCATCCGAAGGACTTTTTTTTTTTGGGGGGGGGGGGGGGGGGGGGGGGGGGGGGGGAGGGGAGGGGGGATTGAAGTCGGCACTGATGTTAACTCCAGAGGAAAAATCCTCTTGAACGAGATTCGAACCCGGGTCAGCAGATCACAAGCGTTAACGCAATGCGCATCACTCTTACAGACCACCAGGCTATCCCGTACCCCCAGAGCGAGAGAAGAGAGAGAGAGAGAGAGAGAGAGAGAGAGAGAGAGAGAGAGAGAGAGAGAGAGAGGGACAGACAGACAGACAGACAGAAACAGAGAGAGACAGAAACAGAGGGGACAGAGAAAGAGACACAGAGAGAGACAGAGAGAAAGACAGACAGAGAGAGAGAGAGAGAGAGAGAGAGAGAGAGAGAGAGAGAGAGAGAGAGAGAGAAGAGAGAGAGAGAGAGAGAGAGAGACTGAATCGTGGACACACAAGAATGGGAGTGAAGTAGGCTGTGTCTGGCCCGGCGTCGATGATTGACTCATTTGTCACGCCGGTTTTGTCTCCCTAATCAAACCCTCTCTCGCCCTGTCCGCCCAGTGTTGCGATAAGCAGCAAAACCCTCCCTGGATTCTCTGCCCTTGATGGTAAATCCCAGCCCACCTCCCCCCCCCAGCCCCCTTCCTCCCCCTAAACCCACCACCGAGCTTTTTCAGGAGCAAGAAGAGCCAGACTGCGCACGACCTTCCCAAAATAAACTGGGACCAGGGACATGTGCAACTAAACCGTTGGGCCAGTTTTGGAGAGACCTCTCGGGCAAAATAGGTTCGCGAACTAAGAGTCAGGGTGAGCAAAAAGTCGTGACGGTTTTTGACCAAACATGTGGTCATTTAGGGACACCGTTTCTGGTGCGGGTTTTTTCTTTTTTTTCTCTCTCCCCTTAGACGTTTTAACCGAGTTTTGCAAGGGTAATGGCTACTCGTGACGTGGGCTGATCCGAGGTTTTAGTCCAAATGGCTGGCTGGGCCACATGGAAATCGTCAGGCCTGCACTCTTTCATTTTCTAGGATGAAGTGAAAACTTTGCTGATTACCTCCCTTTTTGGAAATGCTGCTGTAGTGGCGATGTATTTATAGACACAACGTGTAAACTGTTAGTGAGCGCCATTTGGCTTGCCTTTATCACACATCAGTATGCGTCTTTGATGAGTGTTCTGGAGTGTTTTATTGTCTTATCTTAAGTGGTGTTGCACCTGTCAGTATTTCCCTCTATGTCTTGAACTTGGGGAGGGGATAGCCTAGCGGTTAGCGTCATGCGCTCGTGATCTGCTGACCTGAGTTCAGTTCCCGTTCCAGAGGATTTTTCCTCTGGAGTTAACATCAAAGCCAACTCTACTCCTACCCCCAAAAGCCCTTCGGATGAGACTATAAAACGAGGTCCCATGTGCAAATGCACTCAGAGCATTTTGCGCACACGTTAACTGTTCCACTTTTCAGAAGAGTATGCCTTTGTGTGCTGCTGGGAATGGATGACAAAATTGACAAAACTGCATACACACGAGGACAGGATGTAAAAAAGAACATGAGTGCTTATATTCCATTATCCTCGAAATAAAGTGATAAATAAAAATAATTTATAAACTTTGACTATGTATGTATTGGCCAGAGGGACGGGATAGCTCAGCAGTCAGAGCACTCGCTTTACCCAAGCTCGACTTAAGCAGTATTGAACGTGGTTACCAAATGGATGGGTGACCCGTTTGCGCACCTTGGCTTCAGTACAGGCCCCCAGTTCACCCAGCTGTCAATGGGTACCTGCTCTCTTTAGGGCCAGGGAAGGTAAAAAAGCAGCGAGAGAGAGAGAGAGAGAGAGAGAGAGAGAGAGAGAGAAGAGAGAGAGAGAGAGAGAGAGAGAGAGAGAGAGAGAGAGAGAGAGAGGAGGAGATGGGTGCTGCCCTCAAGAGGCTAGCTCCTAGAGAAGCCGAGGTCTCTGATGCCTCGCTCCCCTACGACCACGTAGGTTATGGGACACCTTTACCCTTTACCATGTACCACAAAACTAACTGTGGCGCGAAAAACTGGACATGTAAACCAGCTGAGATCTCCGACATCTCACTCCCCATCCACTGCATGGGCAATGGGAACACTTGTAGTTTTTACCTGATGTATTAGCTATGAAGCGTATAATGTCGGCATTATCGTAACTTTCTCTGTGGCCACATTGCACAAGAAAGAATTTCTAGGAACAGCTATACAGCATATTTTGGGGGGGACTAGAATCCCTATTCTGGCAAGTGTTCTAGCGCTCAACTTATCTTCTAATACAGGGCCGAGCCGCATCCACATCAGGAGTTCTTAGTTAAAGGGTTTTTCTTTATTTGGAAAAAAAGCATCTTCATTATGTTTGTTGATCTGGTACTGCAATCGGGATACATTTCGTACAGGCTGCTGTTAAAAGAGAGCGTTTTGAAAGTGATTCCGTGTGACCAGCAGATCTCTGTGTCTCTGCGTCTGTCTGTCTTTGTCTTTGTTTCTGTCTGTCTGTCTGTCTCTGTCTTTGTCTGTCTGTGTCTATCTGTCTGTCTCTCTCTCACGCACGCAGGACATCTTG
>CM054136.1:71910080-71937580 GCA_028751875.1 Rapana venosa | reverse complement strand
CACCACCACCACACCACCACCACCCACCACCCCACCCCCAAACCCCACCCCCCACCACCACCACCACCACCAGGACGCCCTTTCATACTCCTTCTCCCACCCACCACCAACTGTCAACTGTCTTGTTTTATAAACTACTGCTTCCAACTGCCGCTAAGCGCCGGGTCATTCAGGCCAAACCCAATCAACTTCGTTGGGGAGAATCGTGTCTTTAAGTCTTTCTGGACCCCCCTCCCCAAAAAAAAAAGAAAAAGAAAAAAATGAACAAAGAAAAAAAAAATAGTTAGGAGATTGGACCGAGAAGGCAGAAAAAAATAGACAAAAAAGGAGGTGACAGGAAATAAAAGGAACAAGGCAGGGAAAACAAAGAAGGGGATAGAAAAGAGGAATTCCTGGCACAGAATTTCCAGCATGCTGGGTTACGTTCCTTTTCAAGTGGGACATCTATGATGTGCGGGGGAATTCCGGGGGTGTGTATTAACAAGGAGGGGTAGAAAAGAGAGGAATTCCGAGCACAAAATTTCCAGATGCGGGGTGTATTTATACTTAAAAAAGGGGGGTAGAAAAGAGGGAATTCTAGCACAGAATTTCCAGAATGCGTGGGATGTTTATTTTAACTAGAAAAAAGGAATCCACCACACGAGAAAGGGCGGGTGTGTGGGGGGGGAAGAGGGGGGGGGGGGGTATTTGGGGGGGGTGGGGGGGGGGGGTATTTGGGATGGGATGGGTGGGGTGGATTTCAGTTGACAGGGACATCACAATACGCCAGCTGAAGTCGCTGTTGTCTCAAGTTTCCATCCATTCTGTTTCCATCCCAAAGTCTCAGACCCGCCTGCCCACGATCTGGTAATCTTGGCATTCTTTCTGGCACCGTCGTCGTCGCTGACATGAAATCAGCCTCCCGATATTGTTCCCTGTGACAGCCCGGTCGATACCATCTTTCAAAACATCTTGTAAGGTGGCCCCCTTGCCTCTCTCCTCTGAGGGTGTGTGGGGGTGTGTGTGTGTGTGTGTGTCTCTCTCTCTGTGTCTTCTCATCTGACTGTGGTGTCTCCACTGTCTGTGTGTGTGTCTCTCTTTCTCTTCTCTCTCTCTCTCTGTCTCTCCCTCTCTCTCTGTCGTGAGTGTTCTCTTCTCTTTCTCTGTGTCTCTCTTTCTCTGTCTCTCTCTCTGTAAATGTGTGTGTGGTCACCTTCTCTGTCCTCTCTCTCTCTCTGACTGTGTCTGTGTGTGTGTGTCCTCTCTCTCTCTGTCTGTCTGTCTGTCTGTCTCACTCTCTCTCTGTCTCTCCCCCCCCCCCTCTCTCTCTCTATGTCTGGTGTGTGTCCTCTCTTTCCTCTGTCTCTCTCTAATCTGTATCTCTCTTGTCTCTCCCTCCCCTCTCTCTCTCTGTCTGAGTGTGTTGTCCTCTCTCTTTCCTCTGTCTCTCTCTTCACCTATCCCTGTCTCTGTCTCTATCTCTCTCCCTCTCCTTTATCTCTCTTTCTCTCTCTTATATCTTGGTTTCATTAGTCTTATTTTTTGTAAACTGATTTTATTGTTGTGGTTGTGTTATAACAATAACATTTTGGTTTTTTGTGCTTCACGTATATTCTCACTAAAACAAAGCAGCTCGCAAAACCCCCCTTCATGTATGGGCCAATGGGGGCCCTTTTTGTGAATAATTCTTTCGAGTTCGAGTTCGAGTTCCTCTCTCTCTCTTCTCTCTCTCTCATCAGTCATCATCTCTATGCATCTCTCTCCTCTCCTCAATCTCCTCTCTTCTCCTCTCTCATCTCCTCTACTCATTCTCTCTGTCTCTCTCTGTCTCTCTCTGTCTCTCTCTGTCTCTCACTCTGATGTCCTCTCTCTGTCCTCTCACTTCTCTCCTCTCAGAGTCTCGGATTCGAAATCTCTCTCTCTCTCTCTCTCTCATCTCAATCTCTCTCTCACTCTCGTCTCTCTCCCTCATCTCTCTTCTTCCTCTCTCATCTTCTTTCCTTACCCTTCCACATACCGCCTCCAACATCCCCTCACTCTTTTTCTTGGTTCTCCAGTGTAGCCTGTTTTGTTTTCCCTTGTGCATTATTATCGTAGGGTGTATTGGATCAAGCAAAGGGTAATCACGTGCACGAACGTACATATGTATGTATTATGTATGTATGTTAAGTATGTATGTATGTATGTATTAGTATTAAGTTATGTAGCATGTATGTATCGTATGTGTGCGTGTCTGAGTTGTGCCATTATTTTATAATATTTTATTCTATGTAGTAAATCCGCGTTTAGTTATGAACGCTTAGGTCGTAGTCCCTTAAAGGAAGATTAACAACAATAAACTAAAACAACGACAACGACATATACTACTACTACTGCTGCGCTGTTGCCTGCACTACTACATACTATAACAATACTTGCTGCTGCGTTGTTGTTGCTGCTGCTGCTGCTGCAGCAACTACTACTACTACTAACTACACTACTACTACTACTACTACTACTCCTCACTACTAAAACTACTGCTGCTGCTGCTGCTTGCAGCTGCTGCTGCTGCTGCTGCTGCTGCTGCTTTACTACTCAGCTGCGCTTGCTTCTGCTGCTCTTACTACTACTACTATTCTACTACTAACTGCTGCAGCTGCTAACACTTCTACTACTACTGCTAGCTGCTGCTTCTGTTGCTGCTGCTGTACTACTACTACTACTACTACTAACTACACTGACTACTACTACTACTACAACTACTACTGCTGCTGCTGCTGCTGCTCGCTGCTGCTGCGCAGCTGCTGCTGCTGCGCTGCGCGTCTGCTGCGCTTACTACTACTACTAATTTACTACTGCTGTTGCTGCTGCTGTTGTACTACTGCTCTGCTGTTTACTGACTGCTGCTACTGTTACTTCTGCTGCTGTGCTCGCTGCTGCTGCTGTTACTACTAGACTGACAAAACTACTACTACAACTACACTACGTACTACTCCTACTACTACTACATCTACTACTACTACTACTAACTACTATAACTTCTTCCTTCTACTTACTACCACCATCACCCACCATCACCGTCACCATCAACCACCCACCATCACTACTACCGCTCGCTCTCCCTACGACCACATAGGTTATGGAACACCTTTACCTTCACCCTTTGCCATGTACAAAACGCAGCTGTCCGTTTCCCCACTTGCAGCTTCCCTCAGCTGCTGGGCTATCCATTCCATCCCATCCCAGCTGGTGCTAATTCTAGCAGGAACTGACCACTCGTGGACTAAGTAAAAGACTGACTGATTTATTGATTTATTCTTTTATATCGGGGATAATGGAATAAGCACTTATGTGCTTTTTTTAACATCCAATCCCCGTATGTATGCGGTTTTGTAAATTTTGTCATCCGTTCCCACCGGCACACAATGGCCTACTCTTACGAAAAGCGGAACGGATTTAACACGGTGCTCAAAGATGTTCTGCGTGCGTTCGCACACGGGACCTCGGTTCTAGTCTCATCCGAAGGGACATTTGGGGAGAGTGGAGTCTGTACGATGTTAACTCCAGGGAAAAATATCCCCCTTGAACGGGAATCGAACCAGGTCGTCAGATTGCGAGTGCAATGTTCTAAACACTAGGCTATCCCGATCACAGATAAAAGAAAAAGGGGCACGCTAAATTTAGCACTCCTTGATTGAATGATGCTGGATTTGCGCGCTGTGAAAACTAACTGCATGTAGGCTAGCGCGAAAAGCTCGACATGTACACCAGGTCAGTACAATTATTTATTGTTTGTATTTATTAATACAGTAGGCTTTCATCCCTTCCACACGGGGAACAGAGGGGTCAGGGATGAAACAAAACCAATGTGGACACTTTCAAAACAACACCATGACAAGGTCACCATAGTCGTCATGGAAATGACGTACGACGTAACATTCATTCTTCAGCATAGGGGATCACTGGCTGATTGTTAACATCCCTGATTTTTCACATTGTCACCAATGGATAAAGTGAGGATACACACCCAATGTTAGAAAAGTTCCTGCTGCTGTAGTTTTTGTGTGTGTGTGGTGCCCCTTATGCCTTATGTGTAGATTTATATCAAAGCTTATATCACTGCAACATTTCTAGAGGAGTTTTCGGCAAAAAAAAAACACAACACAACAACCAAAACAAACCCCTGCAGTAAAGTAGTTTTACACATTGCCATCCTTATAATAACCTCCTCCATTTTTAGCGTAACCCCAGTATGTTGCTGCACGTGAGGTAGGAATTGACTTGGATGTCTACAATGCAGAACGGTGTCTGCCCCATTTACCACCACGAGAGAGAGAGAGCGAGTGACAGAGAGAAGAGAAAGAAAGAGATAGAGAGAGAGAGAAAAGAGATAGATAAGATAAGATAGATAGAGAGAGAGAGAGACAATGACAAATGACAAATTCTTGACACATGACAAATTCTTTTATTTCGAGGATAATGATAATCACTCATGGTGCTTATTTACATCCATGTCCCCCGCCCGTAGTGGATACATCTTAAAAATAACCCAACACTTATACACTCTCACATTAGAAAACAAGGGGAAATAACCCTTTTCAGAGAGAGAGAGAGAGAGAGACAAGACAGAGACAGAGAGACAGAGAGAGAAAACGATAACGATAACGATATTTATTCAGAAAGGCAATAGCCCCATTTTAAAAGGTATCAACATATACAAAGTTGCTGCAACATTCATGACATAGTTTGAGGTTTGACAAGGTTTCTATGTCACGAACAATGTCTTCAGCAGTTGTGTGTGTGTTTTGTGTGTGTGTAGAGAGTAAAGAGAGAAGAGTGAGAGAGAAAGGGGGGAGAGAGAGAAAATAATACCCCACGCCTCATCAATCTCTCAGTCTCAATCTTCGTTAACATCCCATCGACTCACCCCTAGACCTCCCCCCTCCCCCCCCCCCTCTGTCTCCCCTCATCCTCTCTGCTCTCCCCATCTTCACAACACCAACTCTCCCTCCCCCCCCCTCCCCCACCCCACCACCACCCCACACACGACCTCTATCTTAACAGTAAAGTAGTCAACCATTGACCCACAATCCTTAATCCTTGACCTATTGTTTCGGCCCAACGTTTTGTGTTTCGATTTTGTTTTTTCTTGGAAACGGGTTCAAGATGGAAAAGAGGTGGCTCTCGTGGAACAGAACCCTCATCGTCTGTTTATTTTGCAGAAACGTTGGGGGGGGGGGGATAAGAGGGAGGGATGTGGGGAGGGAGGGGAGGGGTGGGGGAGGAAGAGGATGGAGGTGGCAGGGAGAAGGGAGGGCGCCAGAGAGAGAGAGAGAGAGATGTGGAGAAAGAGAGAGAGGGAGGAGAGAGAGAGAGAAGAGAGAGAGAAGAGAGAGGAGTAACATTGTGTTTTCAGAGCGTATCTTTAAAAAAAAAAAATTGTTATTCTTTTATTCGAGGATAACGGAATAAGCGCTCCGTTTGCTTTTTGGGGCTTTAAAAATTTTTTACATTCAGTCCCGGTGTGTATGCAATTTTTAAAAATTTTGTTATCCCTTCCCATCGGCACACAATGACCTACTCTTCCGATAATATAGAATAAGCACATCAAGTTTTTTTTCCAGTTTTTTTCGGGGGGGTAGGTGATGGTGGGATACTGAGAGAGAGAGAGGCAGAGAGAGAGAAGAGAGAGAGAGAGAGAGAGAAGAGAGAGAGATAGAGAGAAGAGAGAGAGAAGAGCAGGGGAAGGGCAAGGGGGGGAGGGGGTGTTGGGAGATGGGGAATTCTGACAGAATGTTCTAGTGAAATGAAACCATCACAGAGAAATTGGAGGGGCAGACAAGGAAACATTTGTTTCTTCATTCATTCATTTATTTATTTGTTCATTTATTTATTCATTCTTATATTTATTCATTCTTTTATATCGAGGATAATGGAATAAGCACTCATGTGCTTTTTTTTTTTTACATCTAGTTTCCCCGTGTGTGTGCGGCTTTGTAAATAATGTCATCTGTTTCCACCGGCACACAATGGCCTACTCTTTCGAAAAGGGGAATAGGATTTAACGTGTGCGCAAGATGTTCTGCGTGCGTTCGTACACGGGACCTCGGTTTATAGTCTCATCCGAAGGACAGAGAGAGAGAGAGAAGAGAGATAGAGAGAGAGAGAGAGAGGAGAGAGAAACTCGAATATTGTAATGAGGGTATATGGATAAGCTCAGAGGCCCCTCTTACTCAGGCCCTCATGGGAAAAAAACCCTGATACAAACATGAAAAAAACAATGATCAACAAAACAAGATAATGTCAAAAAGCAATGAAAAGTATCATACAAATTGCCATCAAATTATTGAAGGGAAATCATGAATCTATGAAAACCACAGAAGTTAACCAGTTCGAAAAAATAAACAAACCAATTTAACACTGACAAACTCCCCTCCCCTGACACCCCCCTCCCCAAAGCGATACAACCCTCCCCCAACAATCACCCACACACACACACACACAACACACACACACATCACACACACACAAACACACACACAAATACACACACACAAAACCTCCCGATTCTTTTATTTCAAGGATAATGAATAAGCACCTATTCGGTTTTTTAACAATCCATAGAGAGAGAGAGAGAGATGAGAGAGAGAGAGAAGAGAAGAGAGAGGAGAGAGAGAGAGAGATAGACAGACAGATCAGAGAGAGACAGAGAGAGACAGAGACATACAGAGAAGTAGACAGACAAAGAGACACAGAGAGAGAATGTGGGGGGGATAGAATGACAAATTCTTTTATTTCGAGATAATGAATAAGCACCCGTGTGCTTTTTTTTACATCCAGAGAGAGATAGAGAGAAGAGAGAGAGGGGAGAGAGAGAGAGAAAGAGAGGGAGAAGAGAGAGAGGGAGAGAGGAGAGAGAGAAGAGAGAGAGAGGAGGAAGAGAAAAAAAAAGCGGTCACTAAGTTGAAAAACCAGTACACCACTATTTTGATGAAGGTCAGTGGTTTAATTGAGTAGTGAAAAAGAGGGGAGAGGATGGCAGTGTGTGGGGGTGGCTGGGGTGGGGTGGTTGGGGGTGTGATGGGGTTGGGCAGAGTGGAAACCAGAGTTTGGTGGAGAACGGAGTAGTGATAGGGTGAAGAGAGAGAGATAGAGAGAGAGAGAGAGAGAGAAGAGAGAGAGAGAGAGAGAGAGAGAGAGTCACAGAGAAGAGAGAGAGTCAAGGAGAGAGAAGAAAGAGTCAGAGAGAGAGTCAGAGAGAGAGAGAGAGAGAGAGTCACAGAGAGAGAGAGAGTCAGAGGAGAGAGTCAGAGAGAGAGCGAGAAGAGAGAGAGGACAGAAGAGAGAGAGAGGAAGAGAGAGAGAGAGTGTGAGAGAGAGTGTGGTGCCGTGTTTTGTATGTGCGAGTGTAGTTGTGTGTGAGTGTGTGTGTGTGTGATGTGTTGTGAGTGTTTTGCGTGTGCGTGCTTGGTGTGTGTGTGTGTGTGAGTGTGTGTGTTAGTGGTCGTGTGGTGTGTGCGTGTGTTCGAGTGTTGTGCTTGAGTGTGTGTGTGTGGTGTGTGTGTGTGTGTGTGTGTTTTTTGCGTGTTGTTTTGTGTGAAGTTTATGTGTTTGCGGTGGTGTTTGGGTGAGTGTATGTATGTGCATGTGTGTGTTTGCGTGTGTGTGCTGGTGTGAGTGTGTGTGTGTTCGGTGTGGAGTGTGGTGTGAATGTTTGATATGGTCGTGTGTGTTTTTTGTGTGTGCGTTAGTTGTGTGAGTGTGTGTTTGTTTGTGTGTGCGCGCGCGCGCGCGTGGTGTGTGTGTGCGTATGTGTTGTGTGTGTCACTGGGTTAGTGTGTGTTTTTTGTGTGTGTTTTGTGTGAGTTTGTGTGTGTTTGTGTGAAGAGGGGTGGTGTAGTCTCTCCTTTTTCCTTTTGCTTCAGCTCTTCAAATCGTCCCCTTTTTGTTTGTTTTTCTTTTCTCTCTCCGTTCAGATTGTGGCACTCTTCTCTCTCAATCACACAACACACACACAAGTAAACACACACACCCACACACAAACACACACACACACACCACACACACACACACACACACACACACACACGGCGTAAGCACGCACATCATTGCCATCTGAGGGGCATTTCTCTCTCACCTCTTCCCACACAAAGAACAACACACACACACACACACACACACACACACCCCCACACACACACACACACACACACACACACACGTCGTAAGCACAAACATCATTACCAATCTGTGGGTATTTCTCTCACTCTCTCCTTCTCCAACACATACAGACACACACACACACACACACACACACACACACACACACACACACACACACCCACACACCCACCCCCCACACACACACACACACACAACACATAATTGTTATCGTTGGGGTATTTCCTTTCTCTCTCACACACATACATACACACAGACACATAACAACACACACAAAAGACACCCACACACACACACCAAACACATACACACACACACAAAAAAATTCAACAAACACCACACACACACACACGCACGCTGATGCACGCGCACGCGCGCGTAAACACATTTGTGTTAGTGCTGTTGTCTATGCGGTATTTTTATCCACACGTCATTGCTGTCTATGTGTCATTGCTGGCTATGTGTCATTGCTGGCTATGTGTCATTTCTGTCTATGTGTCACTGCTGGCTATGTGTCATTGCTGTCTATGTGTCATTGCTGTCTATGTGTCATTGCTGTCTATGTGGTAGTTCTTGCTACACGTCATTCCTGTCTATGTCATTGCTGTCTATGTGTCATTGCTGTCTATGTGTCATCGCTGTCTATATGGTAGTTCTTTCTACACGTCATTGCTATGTGTCATTGCTGTCTATGTGTCATTGCTGTCTATGTGGTATTTCTTTTTACACGTCATTGCTGTCTATGTGTCATTGCTATGTGTCATTGCTGTCTATGTGTCATTGCTGTCTATGTGTTATTGCTGTCTATGTGTCATTGCTGTCTATGTGGTAGTTCTTGCTACACGTCATTGCTCGTCTTCCCTATGTGTCATTGCTGACTATGTGTCATTGCTGTCATATTTGGTAGTTCCTTTCCTACACGTTCAAGCTGTCTACGTGTCATTGATGTCTATGTGTCATTTCTGTCTATATGTTATGTCCCGCACTGACAAAGGACTTTTATGCACGACTACTAACTCACAACAACAACTACTAATGACTACTACTACTACTGTTGCTGTTGCTACTATCACCGCTACTGATGCTGTTGCTCCTCTTTATTATTTTTATTATTTATACATTTACTCTTTTATTTCGAGGATAACGGAATAAGCACTCTCGTGATTAAAATTTTTTTTTTACATCCAGTCCACGTGTGTATGCAAGTTTGTACATTTTGTCATCCGTTCCCAACTGGCACGCAGTGGCCTGCTCTTCCGAAAAGCGGAACAGGCTTTTAGCGTGTGCGCAAATTAGTCTGCCTTCTTGGGACGTCGTTTTACAGTCTCATCCGAAGGACTGCTGTAGAAGGACTACTATAGCATCCCCCCTTCCTCTTCTACTGCTAAGTAACAAGAGAGAAGTTGAGTAGTACATCTACAGTGTTACGCTTTACAAGTACTTCGGATGAGACTATAAACCGAGGCCCCGTGTGCGAACGCATGCAGAACATCTTGCGCACATGTTAAATCCTGTTCCGCTTTGCGAAAGAGTAGGTCATTGCGTGCCGGTGGGAACAGATTGAAAAAATTAACAAAAAAACGCATACACACGGGGACTGGCTGTAAAAAAGCACATGAGTGCTTATTCCATTATTCTCGATTTAAAAAAAAAAGCGCTTTGATTTGTTGCTTTACAAGATTCAGGCGCTGTATAAATTCCATACATTATCATTATTATTATTATTATTATTATTATTATTATTATTACTACTACTACAGATTGCTTATCGATCAGTCAATACCTCTCCAAAGTTCACGGTTGGATTTTCCCCCCATTGATCTATATACCATCAGTTTCAGGCTCCTTCTGCCATAAATTTTATATTGTGTTACCTACCAGCTTGAAGAGCCATATCCGAGCCACCTTCTCTTCCCCCTAGCCAACCCCCCCCCCCCACTCCCCTCCCTCTCTCTCTCTCCTTGTAGAACCCTTCACCTCCCCCCCCCCCACACTCCCGCCTCACTCACAACCTTCCCTCCACCCTGTCCCCCACCCCAACCCCCACCCCAACCCACAACCATCTTCATCATCTTTGCACTTCAATAATAATAATGGCTGTTTCCACCTTTTCCCCCTCTCTCTACTATTAAAATTACCCCCCCCCACCATATACCTGCTCCCACACCCCCCCCCCCCCGGGCCCCCCCCCCACCCCCCCCCCCGCCCCCCCCCCCCCACCCCCCCCCCCACACCCCTACCCTCCCACCCCCCCCCGCCCCCACTGCCCCCCCCCGCCGCCCCCCGCCACCCCCCCCCGGGCCCCCCTCCCCCCGCCCACCCCCCGGCCCCCGCCCCCCCCCCCTCCCCCCCCTCCCCGCCCGCCTCCCCCGCCCCTCACAGCCCCCCCCCCCCCCCCCCCCCCCCCCTACCCACCCCCCCACCCCCCCACCACCCACCCCGCACCCCCCACCCCCCCCGCCCCCCTCCCCCCCCCCCCCCCGCCTCCCCCCCCCCCCCCCCCCCCCCCCGCCCCCCTCCACCCCCCCCCCCCCCCGCCCCCCCCCCCCCCCCCACCGGGGGGCCCCCGGCCCCCCCCCCCCCCCCACCCCCCCCCCCCCACTAGCCCCCAACCCCACCCCCCGGCCCCCCCCCCTCCCCCCCCTGCCCCCGGGCCCCCCCCCCCACACCCCCCCGCTCACCCCCGCACCGCCCCCCCCCCCCCCGCCCCCCCCCCCCCCCCCCCTCACCCACCCCCCCCACGCCCCACCGCCCCCCGCCCCCCCCCCCCCCCCCCCACCCCCAAGCCCCCCCCACCACCCCCCCCCCCCCCCCCCCCCCCCCCCCCCCCCCCCCCCCCCGCCCCCCCGCCCCCCCGGCCCCCACCCCACCACACACCCCCACGTGCCCCCCCCCCCCCCCCCCCCCCCCCCACCCCGGGGCCCCCCCACACCTCCCCCACCCCCCCGCCCCCACCCCCCCCCCTCCCCCCCCCCCCCCGCCCCGTCGGCCCCCCCCCCCCCCCCCCCCCCACCCCTGGCCCCCCCCCTGCCCCCCCCCCACCCCTCCCCCCCCCGCCCCCACCCCTCCCCCCCCAACCCCACCCGCAGCCCCCGCACCCCCCACCCCCCCCCCCCCCCCCCCCCCCCCGGCCCCCCCCCCCCCCGCCCGCGGGCCCCCCCCCCCCCCCCCCCCCCCCGGCCCCCCTGCCCCCCCCCCCCCCCCCCCCCCCGCCCCTCGCCCCCCCCCCCCCCCCCCTCCCCCCCCCAACCCCCCCACCCCCCGCCCCCCCACACCCCCCACCCCCCCGCCCCCGCCCCTCCCCCCCCCCCCCCCCCCCCCCCCCCCCCCCCCCCCGCGCCCCCACCCCCCCCCCCCCCCCTCCCAGCCCCCCCCCACCCCCCCTCACCCGCCCCCCCCCCACACCCGCCCCCCCCCACCCCCCAACCGCCCCGACCCCCCCCCCCCCCCCCCCCCCCCCCCCACCCCCCCCCCCCAACCACACCCCACTCCCCCCGCACCCCCCCCCCCCCGCCCCTCCCCCCCCCCCCCCCCCCCCCCCCCCCGATGGCCCCCTCCGACCCCCCCCCCCCCCCCCCCTCCCCCCCCCCCCACGCCCCCCACCCCTCCACCCCCGCCCCCCCCCCCCGCCGCCCCCTCCCCCACCACCACCCCCCCCGCCCCCTCTCCCCCTCAGCCCCCCCCCCTCCCTCCGCCCCCCCCCCACCGCCCCCCCCCCCCTCCCTCCCCCCCTCGCCCCCCGGCCGCCCCCCCCCCCCCCCCCCCCCCCCCCCCACCCCCCCCCCCCCCGGCCCCCCCCCCCCCCGCCCCGCCCCCCCACCCCCCCCCCCACGCCCCTCCGCCCCCCGCCCCCCCCCCACCCCCCCCCACAGCCCCCCCGGACCCCCCCCCCCCCCCCCCCCCCCCCCCCCACCCCCCCCCCCCCCCCCCCCCCCCCGCTGGCCCCCACGCCCCCCCCCACCCCCCCCCCCCCCCCCCCCCCCCCTCCCCCACCCTGCCCCCCCCCCCCCCCCGCTGCCCCCCCCCCCCCTCGCCCCCCCCCCCCCCCCCCCCCGCCCCCCCCACCCACCCCCCCCCCCCCCGCGCCCCCCCACCCCCCCCCCGCACCCCCCCCCCCCCCCCACTGCCCCGCCCCCCGCCCCCCCACCCACCCCACCCCCCCCCCCGCCCCCCCACCCGGCCCCCCCCCCCCCCCCCACACCCCCCACCCCCCCCCACCCCCCCCCCCCACGGCCCCCCCCCACCCCCCACTGCCCCCCCCCCCCCCCCACCCCCCGCCCCCCCCCCCCCCCCCTCGGCCCCCCCCCTCCCCCACCCCCCCCCCCCGCCCGCCCCCCCCCCCACCCCCCCCCCCCGCCCCCCCACCCCACCCCCCCCACCCCACTGGCCCCTCACCCCCCCCCCACCAAACCCCCCCCCACCCCCCCCCCCCCCCCACGCCCCCACCCCCGGCCCCAACCGCACCCTCACGCCCCCCCCGCCATCTGGCCCCCCCCCCCCCCACTGGGCCCCCCCCCCCCCCCCCCCCCCCCCCCCCCCACACCCCACCCCCACCCCCCCCCCAACACTGCCCCCCCGCCAGCCCCCCCCCCACCCCCCCCCCACCCCCCCCCCCCCCCCGGGGCCCCCCCCGCCCCCCCCCCCCACACCCCCACGCCCCCCGCCCCCCGGCCCCCCACCCCCCACCCCCCCGCCCCCCCCCCCCCCCGCCCGCCCCCCCTCCCCCCCCCCCCCCACCCACCCCCCCCCCGCCCCCCACTCCC
The DNA here is from genome assembly GCA_028751875.1 of Rapana venosa. Lineage (NCBI taxonomy): Eukaryota > Metazoa > Mollusca > Gastropoda > Neogastropoda > Muricidae > Rapana > Rapana venosa. The sequence goes on along the minus strand of CM054136.1, from coordinate 71,924,678 downwards.
CGCCCCCCCCCCACCGCGCCCCCGCCCCCCCCCCCCCCTCCCCCCCCCACCCCTCCCCCCCCCCGCCCCCTCCCTCCCCCCCCCCACCCCCCCACCCCCCCCCCAACCCCCCCCCACCCAGCGCCCCCACCACCCCCCAGCCCCCCCTCCCCCCCCCCCCCCTCCCTCCCCCACACCCGCCCCACGCACCCCCCTCCCCCCCCCCCCCCCGACTCCAGCCTCCCCCCCCCCCCCCCCCCCCCCCCCCCCACCCCCCCCCCAACCACCCCCCAATCCCCCCCCCCCCCCCCCCCCGCCCCCCACCTACCGCTCCCCCCCCCCCCCCACCACCCGGCCCCCAGGCCCCAACCCCGCACCCCCCCCCCCCCCACTCCCCCCACCCCCCGCCCCCCCTCCCTCCCCACCCCCCTCCCACATCTCCTCCTTCACATTGCAACCAACTGACCTACATCGTATGCTTTGTTGCGGTATAGAAAATGTTGTTTTGAGTCAATAGTTACAATTTAACCATTGCATCTGTGGTGTTCTCAACTATCTGTCTCTCTTTCGTCGCTCTCTCTCTCTCTCTGTCTCTCTCTGTCTGTCATTCTGTCTGTCTCAGTCTGTCTCTCTCTCTCTCCTGTCTGTGTCTGTGTCTCTCTTTCTTTTCTGGCTCTGTGATCCTGTTCGAATCTCCTCCCTTCTGTCCTCTGTCTGTCTGTCTCTCTCTTCATCTTTGTGTTCTCTCTCTCTCTTCTCCTCTGTCTCACTCTGAGTTTGTCTGTCTGTCTTTCTGTCTCTCTCTCTCTCTTTTGGTTCTCTCTCGTCACTCATCTATCTTCCCCCCCTCTCTCTCTGTTTTGTTTGTTTGTTCTGTCTGTCCTCCTTACCTGTCTAATCCTCTCTGACTTCCCTGCTCTGGTCTCCTCTGTGATCTCTCTCTCATCCTCATCTCTCTGTTTCTATTTTCTCTGTCTCTCTCTGTCCCTCTGTCTTCTGTGTCTGTTTTTCTGCTTCTGCTCTGCTCTGTGACGTTCTGTCTCTTTACTCTCTCTGTCTGTTATTGTCTGTCTGTCTGTCTGTCTCTCTCTCACATCCTCATCTCTCCTCGGTCTCTCTCATCTCTCTCTCTTTCTTTCCCAACTCTTTCCTCTTTCTCTCTCTCTCTGACCTGTCCTAAACCCTCTTGTCCTTGTTGTCTGTCCTTTCTGTCTCTCATCAATTTTTCCCCCTCCCCAACCCCCTCACATCAACCCCACCCCACCACAACAACCCCCTCTCTTTCCCACGCCTTGTAGAGCTCACTATCAGTCTAGATAGATAGATATATAGACAATATATATATACTATATATATAAATATAATATAAATAATATATATATATAAATATATATAATATATATATATAGAGAGAGAGAGAAGAGAGAGAGAAAGAGAGAGAGAGAGAGAGAGAGAAGGGGCTTGTTGCCACCCTAGTGCAGAGGAGTGTGTGTGTGTGTGTAGAGAGAGAGAGAGAAGAGAGAGAGAGAGAGGGTGGGGGGGGGGGGGGGGGGGGGCAAGGATAGCCTGGTGTTAGCTACAGAAGTTGCGCAATTGTACACGTGATCAGCTGACTCGAGGTCAAATCCCGTTCAAGGGGATATTTTCCCTCTGGAGTTAACAACAGTGTTGACTCCACTCTTCTCAAAAGTCCTTCGGATGAGACTATAAACAGAGGTCGCGTGTGCGAACGCACGCACGCAGAACATCTTGCGCACACGTTAAAACCTGTTCCGCTTTTCGGAAGAGTAGGCCATTGTGCGCCGATGGGAATGACTCACAAAAGTGACAAAACTGCATACACACGGGGGACTGGATGTAGAAAAAATCCCATATGAATGCTTATTCCACTAGCCTTAAAAGAAAATAATTTATAAATTAAAATAATAAAGCGACTGGCAAATATTTTCTGCAATATACTAGGACAACGACGCGACTCGAAATCGTACAGAACACTATGGATATTTCTCTTTTTTATTTCTTTTACTTTTTATACGAGGAACTGAGCACAGGGTAATCTATCTATCTATCTATCTATCTATCTATCATCTATCTATCTATCTATCTATCTATCTAACTATCTCTCTATCTACTATCTATCTATCTATCTATCATCTATCTATCTATAATAAAAGACTGAAATCATTTTTTGCTGCAGCTACACATGCTGCTACTACTGCTCGAGCCTACAGATTTACATACAATGCTGTACTTTTCCCCCCACAATACTTTTTACATCCTCCCTCCTGATTGTAAAGAGGAAACATGGTTATCTTCAAGTCCAGTGTGTGTGTGTGTTTATGTGTGTTTGTGTGTGTGTGTTGTGGTGCGTGAGTGTGTGTGTGAGTGTTTTTATTTGTGTGGTATTTGTGGTGTGTTAATGTGTTTTTGTGTTGTATGTGTGTTAAGTGTGTGTGTTTGTGTGTGTGTTAGTGTGGTGTATTTGTGGTGTGTGGTTATTGTGTTGTGTGTGTTTTGTGTTTTGTGTGTTGTGTGTGAGTTGTGTTTTGTGTGTGTTGTGTTTTTGTGTTATGTGTATGTTGTGAGTTGTATGTGTGTTGTGTTGAGTGTGTGTTTTGTGTTGTGTGTTTTGTGTTGTGTATTTGTGTGTGTGTGTAGTGTGTGTGTGTGGTGTGTGGTGGTGCGTTGTATTTTTGGGTTTGTCATGTGGGTGTGTTGTGTTGTGTGTGTTTGTGTGTTATTGTGCGTATGTGTGTATGCGTGCGTGCTTGCTTGCGAACGAATTGTGCACGTGAGCGTACGTGCGTATGTGCGGTGTTTGTGAGTGCGTGGCGTGTGTGTGATGGGTTTTTTTGGTACTGCCTATCTGGTACCGCAGTCTAATCCTACCTTGACCATATAGAACGGCTGCCTGCCTGTTCCAGAAATGCCACTTTGAGGCGATGGTCTCAAGATACACCACCCATTCCCACCTGCCCTACTGTGTGTCTCCGCCACCTCAAAACCCCCCCCCCCCCCCTCCCCCCCACACCTCCCTCCCCCATTTTCCATTACTCCCACTAGAACACAACATACCTCCCCTCCCATATCTTTCAACCAATACCGCCAAATCCTTAAATCTACTGCAGAGGCTCCAACCCTGACTTTCATTTTGTTTTTATGGGGAAAAAGACTGATGCTCTAGTCAATGGTACTTTACTCCTACGCGCTGCTTGCCTCCATCCCCTCCCTCTCCTTCCTGGTCCTTTATCTTTTCATCTCTCCTCCCATCTCTCTCTCGTCACTCTCCTGTCTCTGTCTCTGACTCTCACAGTCTCTCTCTCTCTCTCTCTCATCTCCTCTCCTCCTCTCTCATCTCTCTTCCTCACTCTCTCTCTCTCTCTAAAGGCCCTTTCAGGAAACGACAATCACTGTTCCAGTATTCAGTTCAGTTCAGTTCAGTTCATCTCTCTCTCACTCTCTGTCAGTCTGTCTGTCACCTCTCTCTGTGCTGCTGTCTCTCTCGCTGTCTTCTCTCTCTGTCCTTGTCTCCTGTCTGTCGTTTGTGTCTGTCTGTTTGTGTCTGTCTGTTTTCTGTCTGTCTCTTGTCTGTCGTCAGTCTGTCTGTCTCTCTCCCTCTCCCTTCCCCTCTCTCTCGTGAAACATAATAACACAACATCAACCAACAATAATAATAATATAATATAATAAAATAACAATAATAAATAATAATAATGAAATAAAATAATAGTAATATATGGAATTAATAATAGTGCAGAAACATGGATCCAAAGCACGTGTTAAAACATGGTCCCAGTTTTCCGGAAAGTAAACCAATGTCAAAACTACGTGTACACAGGGACAGTGTTAAAACTAAAAAAAAGTGTCATTTAAAAATGGTAACCACATTAAATCTTCTCTCTCTTTCCCTCTCCCACCGCCCCCTTCCCCATGAGGGACTTCATTGATGATGCCCTGGGGAAATTTCCAGAAGGCGTGTGCTATTTATCTAAAAGAGAGGGTAGAAAAAGAGGGAATTCCTAGCAACAAAATTTCCAGATTGCGGGATGTTATATTATAACTATAAAAAAAAGGGGAAAGAAAAGAGGGAATTCCAGCACAGAATTTCCTGACTGCTGGGATGTTATTTTAACACTACAATCCCACCTAGCATCCACCCACTACCGAGAAAGGTTGGGTGGGTGGGGGGGGGGGGGGGGGGAAGTTGGGGATGGGGAAGGTGGGTGGATTTCAGTTGACAGGGACATCACAAACGCCAGCTAAGTCGCCTGTGTCTCAAGTTTCCATCCATTCTGTTTCCATCCCAACGTCTCAGACCCGCCTGCCACGATTCTGGTAAACCTTGGCAATCTTTCTGGCACCGTCGTCGTCGCTGACGTGAAATCAGCCTCCCGATATTTTCCCGTTTGACAGCCACGGTCGATACCATCTTTTCAAAACATCTTGTAAGGTGGCCCCCTTGTCCTCTGAGGGTGTGTGGGGGTGTGTGTGTGTGTGTGTGTCTCTCTCTCTGTGTCTTCTCATCTGACTGTGGTGTCTCCACTGTCTGTGTGTGTGTCTCTCTTTCTCTTCTCTCTCTCTCTCTGTCTCTCCCTCTCTCTCTGTCGTGAGTGTTCTCTTCTCTTTCTCTGTGTCTCTCTTTCTCTGTCTCTCTCTCTGTAAATGTGTGTGTGGTCACCTTCTCTGTCCTCTCTCTCTCTCTGACTGTGTCTGTGTGTGTGTGTCCTCTCTCTCTCTGTCTGTCTGTCTGTCTGTCTCACTCTCTCTCTGTCTCTCCCCCCCCCCCTCTCTCTCTCTATGTCTGGTGTGTGTCCTCTCTTTCCTCTGTCTCTCTCTAATCTGTATCTCTCTTGTCTCTCCCTCCCCTCTCTCTCTCTGTCTGAGTGTGTTGTCCTCTCTCTTTCCTCTGTCTCTCTCTTCACCTATCCCTGTCTCTGTCTCTATCTCTATACTGAAGCCAAGGTGTGCAAACGGTTACCCATCCAAGTGGTAACCAAGCTCGATGCTGCTTAACGTTGGCTGGGGGAAAGCGAGTGCTCTGACAACTTAGCTACCCCATTTCCTAACAAAAATGGAGTGCTTTCCAAACATTATTTTTTTTAGGTCAAACGAGACCTTGAATGCTTCCTTTATGTTTGTTGCACTCATGTTCATAATATAGTAAAAAAGATAAATGAAAATTCTTACATACTGCAAAAACAAACTACAACAACAACACACACACACACACACAACACAACACAACACAATTCACACACATTCTTTCTCTCTCACACATAACACAAGACACACACACATACACCACTCTCTCTCCTCTCTCTCTCTCTCTTCTCTCTCTCTCTCTCTCTCCTCATCTCTCTCTCTCTCTCTTTCTCTCTCTCTCTCTCTCCCATCTCTCCTTGACCTAAACTCTGGTTTCCATTTCCAGACTTCACACAAGACCTGTAGGTCGATGATGGTACTCCGGCACCCTCCCTACTCTGCTATTAGACCTAACTGCTCTTCCCATTTTTCACAGCTGTCTCCTCCACCCTCCTCCTTCCTGTCCTCACCCTCCCATAAACCCCTCTCTGACCTACTCAGCAGACTTTCTATTCTTTTTTGTTGTTTTGTTTTGAAAGGGTTTGTACCCCCCTCTCCCCTCCCCACCTTCCTTCTCCAATCAGAATAGCTCAGCGGTCAGACCACTCACTTTCCCCAGCTATGGTTAAGCAGCATCAGGTGTGGTTACCATTTGGGATGGGTGACCTTTTTGTGCACCTCGGCTTCAGTACAGTTCCCCACTTCACCCAGCTGTAAATGGGTACCTGCCCTCTTTAGGGTCAGGGAAGGTAAAGCAGCGAGGGAGAGGAGATGGGCGCCGCCCTCAATATGCTGGCCCTAGAGAAGTTGAGGTCTCTGACGCCTCGCTCCCCTATGACAACATAGGTTATGGGACACCTTTACCTTTTACCTTCTCCAATATGTTTTCTCTCAATGACCACTGCCCTCAATATGCTGACCCCTTGAGAAGATGAGGTATCTGATGCCTCACTCTCTTTCTCTCGTTCCTACTCTCCCTTGCTAATTTCCTTTGAATGAGACTATAAACTCAACAACTTACGGTTTGCCGATGACATTGACCTCATGGGCGGAAGTAACACAGAGCTGCAAGATCTTACGACCAGACTTGAGAACAGAGCTGGAGCATATGGGATGGAGGTGAGCTCGGAGAAAAGTAAAGTACTTGTGAACAGCACGAGCAATGCCACCGCTAAAATTTACATGAACGGCCAACAACTGGAGGAGGTAGACGCTTTTAAATACCTCGGCGCTACACTCACAAAGGACGGGCGATCCACGACAGAAATCAAAGTCAGAATAGCCATGGCAACATCTTCCATGACAAAACTCACCACCATATGGAAAAGTAAAGAGATCAGTTTCCCAATCAAACTAAAGCTCTACAAAGCCCTAATTCAGTCGATCCTGCTGTACGGAAGTGAAACCTGGACATTGACTGCTGAAACAGCAAAGCGAATCCAGTCATTCGAAACAAAATGCCATAGAAAACTACTGGGCATATCCTGGAGAGAACGAAAGACCAACGAATTTGTCAAGAGTCAAATAACACAGCTGGCAGGTCCACAGGAACCCCTTCTCACCATCGTCAAGAAGAAAAAGCTGACATGGTTCGGCCACGTCACCCGCCACAACACTCTGCCCAAAACAGTACTGCAGGGAACACTCGAAGGTGGCAGAAGGAGGGGAAGACAGAACAAGTCATGGATGGACAACATCAGAGAATGGACCAGGATGAATGACTCGGCACTACTGCGCAGAGCCGAGGACCGAGATGGATGGAGGAGGCTTACCACGGCATCGTCTTTCATGTCTCCCCCACGACCGCCAAGGTCACGGGTCTGATGATGATGATGATAAACTGAGGTCACGTGTGCGAACGCACGCAAAACATCTTGCACACACATTGAATCCTGTTCCGCTTAGGCTTTCATGTGCCATTAGAACAGATGACAAAATTGACAAAACTGCATGCACACAGGGACTCAATGTAAAAAAAAAGAAGCATATTTCCCCCATGGGGATGCTAGGGGCCTGTCAGTATGAATAAAGTCCCCACATGCCGAAAATTATGTGCTAGAAATTTTATCTTTTCTATCAGTATCTGTTTCTGGTTTGTTCTTTTTCTTCCTGTCACCCCCTTCTTGTCTATTTTCTGCCTTCTTGGTCCATAACCATTATCTAGTATGCTGAAGTCGAATGTGCAGGGCCTGACTTGTCAGGCACTTAACGGCAGCAGGACGAATGTTAGCTCACATAACAGACAACAGTAGTTGCTGTCTGAGAGTTTGATGAAGAAAAAGAAGAAGAAAAAGCCTTTGAGTGCTTATTCCATTATCCTCGATATAAAAGAATATAATTTAAAAAAATTCATTAAAAACACACAAACGCACTCTCTCTCTCTATCTATCTATCTACCTATCTTCCTATCTACCTATCCATCCACCCATCCATCCATCCATCCATCCATCCATCTATCTATCTATCTATCTATCTATCTATCTATCTATCTATCTATCTATCTATCTATCTATCTATCTATCTATCTACCTACCTACCTACCTACCTATCTATCTATCTATCCATCTATCTATCTATCTACCTATCTACCTATCTATCTATCTATCTATCTATCTATCTATCTATCTATCTATCTATCTATCTATCTATCTCTCTCTCTCTCTATCTCTCACCTCTCCCACCTCTCCTTGACCTTAAACTCTGGCCTACACTGTTTCCATTTCCAGACTTCACACAAGACCTGTAGGTCGATGACGGTACTCCGGCACCCTCCCTACTCTGCTATTAGACCTAACCCCTCTTCTTCCGCATTTTTCACAGCTGCCTCCACCCTCCTTCCTTCCCTTCCTTCCTTCCTCCCTCCCTCCCTCCCTTCCCCCTTTCCTTCTTTCCTTTTTTCACCCTTTACCAAACTCCTTCCTGACCTACTCAGCATTGTTTTTGTTCCCTTTCTATTCTTTTTCGGTGTTGTTTTGTTTTATTTTGGAAGCCTTGGTGTTGGGTTCAATAGCTCTTAGCAATGCCCCCCTCCCCTCCCTCCCCGCCTTCTCTGACTTCTGATTCTCTCATCCATCCTCTCCCTGTCTAATGCTATCTCGTATTCTTGTGATTACTAGTAAAATAATAATTTCTTCTATATCAGAATCTCATATCCTCAAAGTATATATATAACCTGTGTGTGTGTGTGTGTGTGTGTGTGTGTGTGTGTGTGTGCGTGTGTGTGCGTGTGCGTGCGTGTGTGTATGTGTACATTTGAATTTGTGAACTCTGTTAATTGGTATTGGTTGTATGTGTATGGGTGTGTTGTATGCAAGCGCTTTGATATGTTTTTGCTAGATATAACGCTGTATAATTCCATTCATTATTATTATTTCTATTATTACAATATAGTGGGTCAATGGGTAAGTAGGTACGCAATGGCGACAGTAGCGAAAGAAACAGGAGTAGTAGTAGTAGCAGAAGTAGTAGAAGAATAGTGGTAGTATTGGTTGTGGTAGTGGTAGTTGTAATAGTAGCAGTGGTGGTAGTAATAGTAGTAGTAGTAAGTAACATTAGTAACAGCAGCACTAGTAGTGGTAGGAGTAGTAGTAGTGGTAGTAGTTGTAGTAGTAGTTGTAGTAGTGGTGGTGGTGGTGGTGGTAATGGTGGTAGTAGTAGTGGTGGTGGTGATGGTGGTGGTAGCAGCAGTAGTAGCAGTAGAAGCAGTAATAGCAGCAGCAGAATCAGCAGTAGCAGCAGTGGTGGTGGCGGTAGTAGTAGTAGTAGTAGTAGTAGTAGTTGTAATAGTACTAATAATAGTAATAGTACTAATAGTACTAATAGTAGTAGTACTAATAGTAATATTAGTAATTATAGTAGTAGTACTAATAGTAGTAGTAGTAGTAGTAGTAGTAGCAGCAGCAGCAGCAGCAACAGCAGCAGCAGCAGCAGGAGCAGAAGCAGCAGCAGCAGTAGTAGCAGCAGCATCATCATCAGCAGAAGCAGCAGCAGCAACAGTAGCAGCAGCAGTAGTAGTAGTAGCAGTAGCTATGAAGAAACAAATCCATAGTAAGGTTCTTTACGGACAAAGAAAACCCCCGCTATCTTTACAGTCATCTGTGGATGGAAAAAAAAGGGAGAAGGGCACGTGAAATACTGCACAAATCCCTTGACAATATCTCTCCCCGCTTTTGCCAAGCAGGCAATCTCATCTGTACTTTTCTGGCATTGAGAGCAAACACACGCTGAACCAGAGAAAGAAGAACAGAAAAAATTATAAGAAAAAGAACACAAGCCGTTAAAAAAAAAAGAAGAAGAAGAAGAAGAAAGGATAGAAGGAAGACACAAAAAGGCGATTGAGGAGAAAATAAGAAAGAAAGTAAAGAAAACAGAAGAAAGAAAGAAAGAAAGAAGACAAACAACCTTCCCCCCCGACCCCACCACCCACAACGAAAAATATAGCCAACAGCTAAAATGTAGTTATCATAAAAACACACAATCACGCACGCACGCACGCACGCAGAGAGAGAGAGGGAGAGAGAGAGAGAGAGAGAGAGAGAGAGAGAGAGAGAGAGAGAGAGAGAGAGAGAGAGAGTAGTTTATTGTGATAAACTTTTAAGCCCATTCACGAGGGGACAGTGGGAAGGGGACTGGGCACAATACACATTGAACGAAGAAGAAGAAAAAACAAAACAACAGCAAAAAAAAAACCACAATGGTAGCCCAAATGGGATAGAGAGAGAGAGAGAGAGAGAGAGAAGAGAAGAGAGAGAGAGAGAGAGAGAGAGAAGAGAGAGAGAAGAGAGAGAGAGAGAGAGAGAGAGAGAAAGAGAGAGAGAGAGAGAGAAGAGAGAGAAGAGAGAAAGAGAGAGAAGAGATTAATTGATTGATTGATTGATTGATAATCTTTATTCCAAAGGGTTACAGATAAGTATTGATGTACTTTTCTTTTTTTTCCCATCCGGCCCTTGCCCTGAGAAGGACTATTCTTAATAATCAGAGCTAGTGGTTTCGAGTAAACGTAAAATTAAAGAAAGATTTTAAAAAATGATAATTAAAAAAATCCTTATATTTCGTATAAGAGAGAGAATTGAATTGAATTGAATGAACATTTTTTATTGAGGGAAAAGATTAAGCACAATGGTGGCTTCTTTTTATCCAGCCCTCACTCCAAAAGGTAAATCAATCAACCAAGCATGCAATTCAACAAACAATAATGAAATGTCTAAAGAATTAGGTAAAATGTAAACATGCATATAAACAAACGGAATAGAGATAGTTGTATACACAGGACAGATATGAGAGAGAGAGAGAGAGAGAGAGAGAGAGAGAGAGAGAGAGAGAGAGAGAGAGGCAGGTCAACACAGATCTCCAAGGTACATTTTTTTGGTGGTGGTGGTAGGGGGAGGGGGGGGGGGGGGAGGTGTGGGGGGATGGAGGAAGAGACAAACATGGTGATACTCAGGGGACGTAACTGGTTGTTTTCCCCCGACAAGTAGAAGAAAAATGGATCGCCGAGTAGTCCATCTTGCTTAATGTAATGGATGGATTTCGTGATGCGTGATCCCTATCTCTCTCTCTCTCTCTTCCATCCCCCACGCTCCCCCCCCCCCTCACTTCATCCCCTCATCCCCACCACCACCACCACCACCATCACCATCACCATCATCTTCCTTTTCCTTCTTTTACCTTCTTTCCTTCCTTGACCTACTCTGACCTATTCAGATCCCCCCCTCTCCTCACCAAAATAGAGCTTCTTCTCCACCACCCCCACCCCTTACCCCCTAGGGTCCCCTCCCAACCCCCTCCCACCCCAACCCCCAACTTCCCCCCTCCTACCCACCCCCCACCCTTCCAAAATCTACTCTAGTCATTTCTAATACTCTCCTATCTTCTTCCATTCCATTTTTCTTTTAGCTGTCAGTCCTCTCCTTCACCCCACCCCCCACCCAATAAAAAAAACCAAAAAGAAAGAAAGAAAAAAGGGACTCTTTTTCATTATTTACCGTGTTGTAATGATGGCTTTTGTTGTTGTTCGTTGTTGTTCGTTGGGAACTAGAGGGAAGATGGAGAGGGGAGAGAGACGGGTAGGGGTGGGAGATGGGGGGCGGGGTTGGGGTGGGGGTTGGGGATTGGGGAGGTTGGTGGTGGTGGTGAAACCTTGAAGAGAGGATGGAAAGTATGTGTGTGGCGTGTGTGTAAGTAAGTAGTAAGTCTTCAATTTTAACGTCTTTCCACTTAAAGTGATACCAGACGATCCTTAAATAGGAGACTGAATATGTGAAAATAGAGAAAGAAAAAGAGAGAGAGAGAGAGAGAGGAGGGGAGAGAGGGGGAGAGAGAGAGAAAAATCTACTCTTTTTTGGGAGTGTGCGGGGCGTCCCTACATGCATGCGCGCTCGTGTGTGTAATAAATAGTAATAAAAAAGGGAAATAGTATCTAACATGAACAAATCAAGAACAAAATTTAAAAAAAATGAAATTAAAAAAATAACTACAAAACTACAATAAATGCCCTATAGGACTTAACAATAAACCCTTAGCAATATCAATTGTTAACTTAACATTGTTCAAAATTTCTTCAATGGAATTCCAGAAAAGGCAGGGAGATGAGGTTTTAGCTTCTCACATATGAAAAAGATATGAATATTTGAAATATATTCACCACATAAGCATTTAAAAACCCTTGCTGAATTTTGTTGTAAATGCATTAATCTTATCCTAAAAAATAAGGCCTTGAGTTGTCTTTCTTTTACAGCATTTGTATGAATCTCTAAGTCTTCAATGTATTCAACTACACTATTCACACTCAGTTGAATGGGAAAGCCGATTGTTTTGCTGATACTTTTCTATATTTTTTTTAAAGGATGCTTCTTCTAACAACCGATAACCCTCTGCAATGGAAAAGGGGACATGCAGTCTATAGACCCCTTTTCATTACGTGCACCTTTCTTTGCAGCCCTATCAGCCCACTCATTAGAAAACAATCCTATATGTAAGGAATCCAGAAAAAGGGAAACATGAATTCCTCTTAAACGCAGAAGATTATGAAGTTTTTGACTCAAGTATAAGTTTAGCTGATTGCTTATAAGTTATAGACTTTAAGGCATATAATACGATTTTGAATCCACACAAAGTAATATATGAAAGAAAGAGTATGGATGATCTAAAATGAAATTCAAAGCCATGAGAATAGCGATCAGTTTCAGCTGTAAAAACAGATCGATTTTTACCAACATGATATACTTTTCTATTTTAGTGTCGGTATGACAAATGCTGAACCTGCTTGATGGTTATCTAAAAGTGAGCCATCTGTAAAAATTTTAAGACAATGACAGTAATTTGTTGTAAATGTGCATGAACATTAACTCCCAAATTAAAATTTGGATTTCATTCTTTTTCATGTTGAAAGTCAACATAAAAAGTGAGCTTGCTTCATTTCCCAAACAGGACAAACTGGAATTGCCCTTTGGGGGTCCACATATATTTTAAAATGTTAGAACGCTCATAGAGATCTGATGTGTAGGTACTTATAGTCATCAAAGAGCTTATTTTTGGGGCTCTTTTGGGAAAAATCTGTTTCAGACCTCATTTTTTTTTTCTTCTGAAGCAAAGTTTTCAGATGTTGAACTTCTAAGAATATATTTGCACATACAAGTTGTCGTACTCATCAAGGGGTAACTTTTCCAATTTCTTTATATTATCAAGTGCAGAGGCATGAAAGGGTACACCTAGAGCGAGTCTATATGCCTTGCAGTCTACACTTTGAAGCTTCTTTAGAAATTTTAGGTGCACTAAAATAAACTTCTTGTCCATACGATAAATTAATCTAATTAAAGAAGTAATAGATGTTTCAGAACTGTAATGTCTTGTCCCCAATACTGCTTTCGTACAACTTTAAGCAGATTTAAACATTTTCTTCCTTTAGTTAAGATATATTCAATGGGGCATTCCAATTAACTTTGAGGAAAGAAAAACACCTAAAACTTTACTAAGTGCTTAATTCAATTATCTCATTTTCAATTTTGAACACAGCAAGTTTTCGGGATTACTACCAAATTAAAAAGCATCAAAATGCGTTTTTTTTTTGTAGATAACTTTAGGCCATTTTCAATTATGTACTTATTTAAATTATCAAGGTCTTTTGGTATAGTTTTTAATATAGTTTTAAAGACCTTTTCGTTGTGTTTTGTTTCATGGTAACTTTCATCCACATGCATATGTCATCTGCATATTGTACTAAGACAACGTTCTGAGACAAATGTTTGGGAAATCATGTAACAAGATATTAAATAGAACTGGTGCTATAACGAGCCTTGTGGTAAGCCCATTCAAGATATCGGGATCTGAGTATTTATTTTCTAAACCTTTACTTGAATAGATCCCATTGCTAAGAAAGCTCTTGATGTAAATAATAAATGTTTCCGGAAAAAGGGCCAATTGTTTTCAACTTTCTTATAACTTTGCATGCCCAAACTTGATCATAGGGTTTATTTATGTCAAAAAACGTTGCAAGGACATTTTTTCTAAAGTGCAAATTTTTTGTTTTAAAAACGTGTTGTAAGTTTAACTAGTTATCTATACAAATCTACCTTCTGAAAGCCTGCTTGGTTGCTTGCAATAAAAGTTATTTTTCTGGCAATAGTATAATAACCTCCCAAGAACAACTCTCTCCATGACTTACAAGTATGTGAGGTCAATGCATAGGCCTGTAACTGCCTTAATCTGTCTTGGCTTTCCTTGCTTGTGGAAATTTGGGACTACAATGGACTGTTTCCATGTACTGGAAAAGACACCCTGGACCCCGCATTTACAAAATAGTTTATGAAGTACTATAAGAAGTTTTCTGGTAAGTTTTGATCATATCATTGGAAATCGCATCAGCGCCAACAGATGTTTTTTTACTAGGAAGTGATAAATTGCATCTTTTACTTCCTGGATGTAATTGGAAACATTAATAAAAGAGTGGGATCAGGCACTGGGTCTACATATTCATTTTTTGACTTCTTCTTCACTTCTAAATGTTCTATGATAGACGATAGACCCTCCTTAAAGCATGTATTTGAAAACTCGGTGGCAAATGCCTCACCTTTTTTGAACTAATGGAAACTCTTTGTTTTTTTTAGAAAAAATTTGGGCATGATGGAAATTAATACCTTTTGTCATTTCATTAAATTTTTTCCCATACTTTCTGAATATCTTTATGATTTGAAATTTCACTTCTACAAAAAGATTCCAATACTGCTTTTTAGCTGTGCTATACCATGTTACAGTAGTTTCTTGGCTTTTTCTGCTCATCAATGGTTACTAGAGGATTTATTTTTTTAGAAAAGCTTTATGCATTAAAAAGTTTTTTATGTACAGCTGCTTCTCATGCTTGTGTCCACCAGACATTTCCAAAGTGTTTAATAATTTCCTGAGTGGCATTTAGGAAAAGAATATTGGCAGCTTGTAGTATAATACTTGTTATGGCAGAATACATTTGATCTAGTCCTGTGTATCTATGCACTCTGTATTGGGAAAAGCAAGAAAATGTTGAAACTTTTTCCAGTCAGCACG
>CM054136.1:71895080-71902580 GCA_028751875.1 Rapana venosa | reverse complement strand
CTCTCTCCCCTCCCCACACCAACCCTCCCCCATCCCCCCCCCCCCTACTCTAACGAGCCGCCCTCCACCGCCACCCCACCAACAACACTCCACCCACGCCCATCCCAACCCGCACACCCCCACACCACCCCCACCCTCCCCACACACCATTGCCCCCCCGCCCCCACCCCGCTCCCCCCTCCCGCGCCCTACCTCCCAAATAATCACCCCTCCCCACCCCCCCACTGCCGCCCACCCCCCCCCCCCAAAACCCCGACACACGACCAACCCACCCACCCCCCCGCCCTCTCCCCCCACTACCACAACTACCCTCGGCCCCCCCCCCCCTCCCCACCCCCCCCCCCCACCCCTCCCTCACCACCCTCCCTCGCACACTAGTCCATCACCGCCCCCCCTCCCTCCACGCCCCCCACCTCTCCCCCCCTCCCGCCACCCGACCCTCACCCCCTACTACCCCTCCCCTCCCCCACGCGCCCCCCCCCCCCACCCACCACCGCACATCCCAGCCCCCCGCCTCTCCCCCCCCCCCCGTTCCCACCACCCCCACCCCCCCCACGCCCCCCCCCACCCCACCCTCCCACCCACACCCCCCCCCCCCTCCCCCAACCCCCCCCTCCCCCACCCCCCCGCTACCCCTGCCCCCACCACGTCACCCGACCCCCGCCCCCACCCCCCCACCCCCTCCCCCCTCCGAACCAACACGCCCCCGCCTACTCCCTCCCCCATACCCCCACCCTCCACCACGTCCCCACACCCCTCCCCTTCCATCTAGACCCCCACCCCCCCGATAACCCATACCTAAAATCACCCCCCCCACCGTACCCCACCCCCCCCCTCACACCCCCACCCCCCCCTACCCTCTCACCACCCCCTAACCAACCCACAACCACCTCCACCCGCCCCCCCCTCCCACCCTCCCAGCGCCACCACCCACCCCCCCTGCCCCCCCCCCCCCCCCCCCCCCCCCCCCCCCCCCACTCCACAGCACCCTCTAACCCCACCTCACCCCGTACCCACCCCACCCCCCCCCCCCACCCCCCCCCCACACCCACCCCCCTCCCCACCCCAAACCACCCCCCCCCCCACTCGCCCACATACCCCCGCCCCCCCACCGCCTCCACCCCACCCTCCCTACCCCCCCCGACCCCTCACCCCTCCCCTACCGCGCTCTACTACTCCCTTCCGCCCCCCCACCCCCTCTACTACACCCCGCACCCCCCCCCAACACCCCCCCCGCCCTAGGCCGACCCCCCGTTCCACAACCGTTCCAACCCCCCCCCCCCCCGCCCCACCCTCAGCCCCCCGCCTTCCCAGCCACCCCCCTCCCCCCTACCCCTTCCCCCCCCCACAATCCTCCGCCCACACCACTCCCAACCACACTCCTCCCCACCCCCGCCACCCCCAAAACCCCACCCCCCCCCACCATCCACCCCGTTCCCCCCACCCCACCCCCACTCCTCCCCCCACCCAGACCCCTCCCCGCCCTCCCCGCCCCACCTGACCCCCCCCCACCCCCCACACCTCCGCCCCCCACCCCCCTCCCCCCCCCCCCGCCCCCCCCCGGCCACGCCAGTCTCCCCCAAACCCTCCCCCATCCAGTCCCCGACCCCCCCCCCCCTCCCCCCCTCACGCCGCCGCCCATCGCGAAAGGAAAACAATAGACCCCACCCCCCACACTCACCCCCCACTCCCCCACACCCCCTCCGATAACCCCCCCCCCCATCAACACCCTCTCCCAGAACTCCTCATCCCCGACCCCCCGTCACTCACCCGCAGACACCCCCATCCGCCTCCCCCTCCCCAAACCTCACCCCCCGCCCCCTCTCCCCCGCCCCAATCCCCCCCCCGAAACCCCCCCCCCCACCCGAACCCCCCCACACACCCTTAAGCCCTGCTCACCCCGCACACCCACCCCCCCCTCCCTTCCTAAACCCCACACCCCCTACCCCTACCCCCCCTGCAGCCCCCCCCCGCACCAACCCCCTCCTACCTGCCATCCCCCCTCTCCCCCGCCTCTCGCCTGCCC
This sequence comes from Rapana venosa, assembly GCA_028751875.1. NCBI lineage: Eukaryota > Metazoa > Mollusca > Gastropoda > Neogastropoda > Muricidae > Rapana > Rapana venosa. Next base: position 71,900,554 of record CM054136.1, on the reverse strand, counting down.
CACAACCCCCTCCCCTCCGTCACAGCCACACCCCACCTCCAACCAACCCAATCCCGGACTCCCGTCCCCCCCCACATCTCCTCCCCCGCCCCCCCCCCGTCCACCCCACCTCTTCCCTGTTACGCACACACATAGACCCCCCCTCCGCGTAATCCACACCTCCCCCCCCAACCACCCTTCTCCCCCATCCCACAAACTCCCACCACCCCCACCCCCCCCACACCTCATCTGCGCCCCCTCCACCACCTCTTCCCCCGCAAACCCTCTCACCACCCCTCCCTCCTTCTGCACACTAACCGTCCCCCCGCCCCCCCCCCCACCCCCACCGAATCGTCGTGTCCCCCCTACCCCGCCCCACGACTCCCCCCGCGTTCCCCCACTACTCCCCCCGACACGCAGTCTTTGAAATACTTCCTCTCCCTCCTCTCCTCGCCCCATTAATCCCGCCGTATCCCTCCCAACTCCAACCCCCACATTCCCCCCCTCCCCCCCCCCGGACCCCCCTCCCGCCTCACCTCACCCCCCCCCACACCTCCCCCCCCCCCCCCACACCCCCCACCGCACATCCCCTGCGTACGACGCGACTACCCGCTGCTCTCCGCCCCCGGTATCCCCTCCATACCCGCCCACCACCCCCCCCCGTCGCACTCATCCCCCCCCTCCCCTGCTCCCCCCCCCCCCTCCCACACCCCAACCACCAAACATGCCACCCAGTTCAGCCCCTCCCTCTCCCCCCCCCCACCCCCCCCTCCCTGACACCCCTCCCCACTCCCCTCCCCCTCCCTCTCACCCCTCCTCTCCCTCCCTGCACCCCCCGCCCATCCTCTCCCTACCCCCGCGCACCCCCCCCCCACCCCCCCCCTTTACCCCGCCCCCCTCCCAACCCCCCACACCCCGCCATACGCCAAGCGACATTTCTCTCCGGCCCCTCCCCACCCCCCAACCCGCCCGCAACACCCCAAACCCCTCACTCCCTCGCACCCCCCCCCCCCCCCCCTCTCTCCCCCAATTATCCCCCCCCAGCTTCCCTCCCTGCCCCCTCTCCCCCCACTCCTCCCCACCCTCCCCGTTCAACACCCCCTCACCTCCCGCCCCCCCCTACCCCTTCGCACTTCTTGACGCACCCCGCCCTACCCCGCCCTCCCCCCCGCCACCCCCCCCCCCCCGCCCCTACACTCCCCCCCTACCCGCCCGCCGCCCCCCGCCTCTCCCCCTCGGCACTCATTCCCCCCCCCCCTCCCCTCCCCCGCGCCACCAACCCCGCCCTTCTCTTTCGCTTCCGCCGTGGACTTGGGCTTCAGCCCCCCCTTCGCCAAACACGCATCCCCCCCGCCCACCCCCGCCACGCCACCCGTAACTCACACCCCCCCCCCCCCCTCTCTCCACCCCCCGCCCCCCCTTCCCTGCCTACAGCCCCCCCCTCCCACTCCGGCCCTATACGCCCGCCCCCCCCCCTCCGCGCCCCCTTCCGACTGCGTGCCCATGGCTCCCCCCCCCTCTAGCACACCACACCTTCTTTTCCCCGCCTCCCGCGCCCATCCGATCAGGCCGCCTCGCACTTCCCCCACCCCTCTGCCATCCCCGTCCCCACCCGTCCCTTCACCCCCCCCCCGGACCCTCCCCCCCCACCCCCTTCCCCCACACCCCCCCTCCTCTTCCATCCGTACTCTACCTTAACCCTCCTCGCCCGACTTAACATCCCAGCGTTGCTACTGCCCCCTTCCCGCCACACGCCCCTTCCGCACCACCCAACCTCACACCCTAATGGCCCCTCCAGACACGCGCCCCTCCCCCCCCTCCCCCATCCCCACCCCCGTCCCCCAAGTCGCCCCCCCCACCCCCCCCCCCCCTCACCCTCCGGCCCCCCCCCACCACCTCGCCCCTCCCACGCCCCACGGCCCTCCCGCACTTCCCCTTCCCACGCCCCCCTAAACCGTCCGCCCCCACTCCCACCCTGGCAACCCCCCCACACCACACCCCGCCCCCCCTCCCACGCAACCCCCCGCCCCCCCCACTCCCGCCCTGCCGTCGCCTCTCTCTCTCCCCCCCTCCCTCTCCACGCTCCCCCACCCGCCCAGGCCTCCACCCCCTCTGCACTCCCCCCCGCACCCTGCCCTTCCGCCACCGCGTCCCAACCCCCGCCCCCCCCAAGCCGCACCTGCCCCTGAATACCCCCTCCCGCCGTGAGGATGCACACTTAAAGAGAAAAACAAAAACTGACAAGTCTCAAACCTAAAAAAACACCACCCTACCGATCCGCCCACCCACACCCACCCCCCCCCCCCCCCTCCCCCAACACCCACCTGCCCATTGTACCACTGCAATCTAATGCCAAACCATTGCCACCACCAACAATCGTACAGTATGTCACACACCCCTTTCCACAACTCCCCCCCCCGCCCCACCCAAAACCACCACTCCCCCCAACCCCGCCCCCAACAACCACAACCCAACCCCCCTCACCCACACCCCCAACCCCCAAATACCCCCCCCGCACACACACCAACCCCAACATGATATCCATCACTTGTGATGTTGATCTGGATGGATGGAGGCGGGAGTATGTGTAAGGACGCGCCTCACCACAGCATCAGCAGCAGCAGCAGCAGCAGCCAAACAACAACCAAACCAACAAAAATAGTGAACCATTTTTCCTTTTCTGTAAACAACTGTGTGTGAGTGATGTTGGGTGAGTGTGTGTGTAGAGATGTGTGTAACAAAGTGCTTTTGTTCAGACTTTGGTCGCCGACTTTTGCACTTGGAGTTGTTAAATGTTGAAAACTTTCCAAACCAGATGATATTAATTTTTTTTTTTGCTCTTCTCTGTTGACTGTTTGTCGTCTCTCTCACTCTCTCTCTCAAAGGGTACTCTCTCTCATTGTCTCCTCACTTCTCCCGTCTCCTCCCTCGATCAAAAACCCCTCTCTCCCTTTCTCGAACTCTGATCAATCTCTCTCTCACATCACACCTCTCAATCTGAACAACGACAAAGGACGCCTTAATATAAATGGCGTTCTGTCGATGTAGTGGAGTGATAGTGTAGTGTAGGGTGGGGACGTTAGGACTTTCTAGTCTCTTTAGAGCATGATTCTTGTTGACTGCAATTGAAGCCTGTAAACAGGATAGTGGTTTTGGAAAGGATATGGTTTGAACCTGACCTGCGATCTATCTATCTATTTATTTATCTTTATTATTAATTTATTCTTCTTTCTTTATTATTTTTATTTTACGAATAATAATGGAATAAGCACGTCATGTGCCTATTTTTTAAACACCCAGTTTCCCCTGTGGTATGCACTTTGCCAATTTTGTCATCCGTATCCACCGGCACAAGAGCAGTGGCCTACTCTTCCGAAAAAGCGGATCGAGATTTTAACGTGTGAGCAAGAAGTTCTGCTTGCGTTCGCAACGGACCTCGTGATTAATAGTCTCATCTGAAGGAACATTAGGGGAGTGGAGATCGGCACTGTATGATTAAAAACATCCAAAGGAAAAATCCTCTGTGAATGAGATTATAGGAACCTTATGGTATGTTTAGTCTCCTCCATTCCCAAATGACACTATAAAGGGAGTGTTTTGAGCGCTTTGGTCTTTGGGAAATTAGCAACATACAGTTCAGAAGGGCATTACGCACGACATTCATGCATGTCAAGAACCTAGGAAAACTACAGAGTCTTTTGGTCTAGAAAAAAATAATGAAAAAAAAAAATGACGTACCATGTAGATACCAGGACACACACACACACAAACACCACACACCCACACACACACACACCACACACGAGAGCACACCACACACAACAGGACACACACACACACACCACCACCCACACACACACACACACACACACAACACACAGCACAAACACACACAAAGCCACACACAGGCACACACACACACACACACACATCACACAGTTACACGCGACGCACGCGCAGTAACACCGGAGTAAGAAACACACACACAAGCCACAAACAACACCACCGGCACACACACACACACACACACCAACAACACACACACACACACACACAACACACACAAAAAGCACCCCACACACACAAAAGAGAGCATCGCGAAGTAATAGCCGAAGAAATTTATTTTCCTATTCTGCATTCTGCGAACAATTTCGGTAAGGAGGTGCAGGATGAGATTCAGACGTTTAGCCCTGCCAAGCAAGTAAATCGTGAGAGGTTTCTGGGATCGATTCCCAGCCCTCGCCCTTTGTCTTCCCCAGTTTGACAAAAAAATCAACCTGACAATGACTCAAGAGTCCCATCGGATGGAGACTATACACCGAGGAGTCCCCGTGTGCGAACGCATGCAGAACTTCTTGCGCACACGTTAAATCCTTTCCGCTAGTTCGAAAAGAGTAGCCATTGTGAGCATGAGGAACATAAGACAAACAAAACCCTAAAAAAACCCGTATACACAACGCGATACAAAAAATAAAAATTAAAAAAATAAACAAAAATGTCATCAGAGGCGCTTGGTAGTTTGTTGCGTTTACAAGAATCAGGCTCTATAAAAATATCCATACATTATTATTATTAATATCATTAATATTATTATTATAATAATTATTATTATATATTATTATTATAATTTATTATTATTATTATGTATTAACTTGGGTGGGGAAAAAAAGAGCAAACAAGATTCCCTTCCCGTGCCAGGCACGAAACGTCATAATATTGTGCTGCGCTCTGAGAGGAAGTCTGAAATCTGAAGTGGTTTATTTAATGTACATCGGCCGTAGTTGAACAAATATCTTCTTTTTAGCTGTGTTTATGTTTTGATTCTGGTCTTAAGCGACCGCCTTCATTTAGTCATGATTTTGGCGAATATGTAGTTATCATAAGCGAGGTGTAACAATTTTGAGTGGCACGGCCAAGTGTGAGTGCCAAAGTCTTACCAAATCTTTTGAGATTTTTGTGTTTTTTTTATTTTTTTTCATGCTTCCATTTTTTCATCGTCCATTATTTGGTGGGGCCACCTCACAGCGTGTATTGTAGGCCTAAATCGATGTTGCATATAAACCTCTCAGAGTCCCTGATAAGATAAGAGAGAGGTATAGGGAGGAAGGGAGAGAGAGAAGATGAGTGAAATTGGAGGGAGGGAGAGAGAGAGAGAGAGAGAGAGTAGAGATGAGAGAGATAGATGAGAGAGGAAGAGAGAGAGGAGAAGAGAGGACAGAGAGGGAGAGCCTGAAAGAGAGAGGGGGAGGAGGAGAAAGAGAGAGGGAGAGAGAGAGAGAGAGAGAGAAGAGAGAGAGAGAGGGAAGAGAGAGAGAGAGAGAGAGTAAGAGAGAGAGAGAGAGGGAGACACGGGCAGCAAAACGGAAGAATAGATAAAGGTACATGCACAGCCATTCTGAGAAAACACGGACGGACAGTCTACATTCACACATGTCTCGTGCTTGACATTAGGCGGTGAATGCAGTTTAGGGAACAGCACGCTACATTGTGGCAAA
>CM054136.1:71885080-71890080 GCA_028751875.1 Rapana venosa | reverse complement strand
CCCATTTTGTTGACATTTTCTTTTTTCTCTCTGTGCAGTTCTTATGACCTGATCAATACTCCCTCTGCTACTGGTAACCATGTAACCCAGTACCACCTGCCACATGTGGGGAGTAAACCCAACCAAAAAATCCGACCTGGAGAGGGATGGGCTCCGCCAGGTTTGATTTGCCCAAGATACACCAATGACAAAGACAGCCAGAATCTCCATACCGGATCGGTCGTCGCCCGGGTTACCAAGGACCGCGCCTTCTGTTGCTCATCAGGACAGATGTCGAAAGTATGCTACTGATGTAAAACGCAGCAAAATTCGTGCCAGACACAACACCATCATTGGCACATGGAATGTACGGACACTAAGAGCTGCAGGCAAAGTGGAAGAACTGACACATGAGATGTCCAGATATCATTGGCACATCCTTGGGCTCTGCGAAGTCAGGTGGAAAAACATGGGAGAAACAACGACCCAGGAAGACCACAAATTATACTACAGTGGAAAACAGGATAAACATGAACACGGCGTGGGTTTCTCGTTCACAAAGACACCGTGAACACCGTCATGAGCTGCCAGCCTGTGTCCAGCAGACTTATTACCATCCGCCTGAGAGCAACCCCCTTTAACATAACTAAGTACAGCATACGCCCCTACATCAGACTGCACAGATGAAGCCGTAGAAGAATTTTATGACCAGCTACAAGAGGTTCTGAATCAAACACCCAAGAAAGACATCCTCGTTGTGCAAGGCGACTGAACGCCAAGGTAGGAGAAGATGCATGGAAAGACTGGGAGGGCGTTTGTGGGCCACATTGTAATAACCAATCAAATGAAAGAGGCTTGAGACTCCTGGAGTTTGCCAGTAACAACCACCTCCAGCTAGTGAATACACTTGGCCCACACAAGAAATCCAGAAAATGGACATGGCATAGCCCAAATGGAGAACACCACAACCAAATAGATTACATCATGGTGAAAAGACGGTTTCAGTCTAGCGTTAACATCGCACAGACACGAAGTTTTCCAGGAGCAGACATAGGGAGTGATCATGATCTTGTGATGATGACTTTCCGACTACGTCTAAAGAAAATCCACAAGCGGAACAACATCAGGATCAAATTTGACCTCGAGAAGCTGAAGGACCCAGAGGTATTAGAAATTTTTCAAGCAAGGATAGGTGGAAAGTTTGCAGCACTCACTGTGATAGACTCAGACATAGATACACTGACGAATAGTTTCAATACAGCAGTGACTGAAACAGCAAACGAGCTTCTTGGCAAACGCCGACCAGTCAAAAAACCATGGGTCACACCTAACATCCTACAACTATGCGACAAGCGTAGAGAGTTGAAGAAAAAGAAAAATGAAACAAAAGAAAGAGCAGAACAATATAGGGCAGTCAACAAAAGAATCAGGAAGTCCATGACGGAGGCAAAAGAGAAATGGATCGGTGAACAGTGCCAAGACATTGAAGAGAACATCAAGAAAAACAATAGCAAGAAAGCATATCAGCTGGTGAAAGACCTGACTAGCACGAAACAGAGAAAAGGTTTAACAATCCAAGACAAAAATGGGAAGTGTCTCACTGACGACCAGGATATTCTGAACAGATGGACAGAATACTGCTCCGACCTGTATAACTATAGAACCGCAGAAGTCCTTAATGTACCCGAAAGCAAAGACACAGACAGTCACCCTATCCTCCGAGAAGAAGTGGAAACAGCAGTCAGATCGCTGAAAAAGGGGAAGTCAGCAGGGGCTGACAACATTCCAGCTGAGTTGGTCCAAGCTGGAGGGGAAGCCATGATCAGCGCCCTACTAAGAATCTGCAACAAGATCTGGCAGACAGGAAAATGGCCAACACCATGGACGCAGTCGCTCATCATCACCCTCCCCAAGAAAGGAAATCTACAACAATGCCATAATTACCGCACAATCAGCCTCATATGTCACCCAAGCAAGGTCATGCTGCAGATAATATTGAATAGACTGAAGCCACAAGCAGAGACCATCATTGCTGAGGAACAAGCAGGTTTCAGAGCAGGGCGCAGCACAACAGAACAGATATTCAACCTCAGAATACTATGTGAGCGGTACCTTCAACATCAACAAGACCTATACCACGTATTTATCGATTTTAAGAAGGCATTTGACAGGGTGTGGCATGCAGCTTTGTGGGCAACCATGAACTTGTACAGCATCAATGCAAACCTGATCAGAGTCATCAAACAGCTGTACAGCGAGGCCACCAGTGCAGTGTACTACAACAACAACATTGGAGAATGGTTTCGAACAACAGTTGGAGTAAGGCAGGGCTGTCTACTCTCACCCATCCTTTTCAACATCTTCCTTGAGAGAATCATGGCTGATGCACTGGAACATCATGAAGGATCAGTCAGCATTGGTGGCAGAACGATCACAAACCTCCGCTTCGCAGATGACATTGATGGAATAGCAGGATCAGAAAAAAGAGCTTGCCAGCCTAACAGAACACTGGATAAGGCCTCCAAAACATACGGCATGGAAATCAGTGCAGAGAAGACCAAACTGATGACTAATAACACCAACGGCATTAGCACTGATATCAGGGTTAATGACCAGAAGCTGGAAACAGTTCAAAGCTTCAAGTACCTGGAGCCATTGTATCCGACCAGGGATCCAAGCCAGAAGTAGTATGCAGGACTGCACAGACAATAACAGCTCTGTCAAAACTAAACACCATCTGGAGAGATAAGAATATCTCACTTATCTCCAAGATCAGACTAATGCGCTCCCTTGTCATATCCATATTTCTGTATGCCTGTGAATCATGGACCCTGACTGCAGATTTGGAGAGAAGAGTACAGGCAGTGGAGATGAGATGCTTTCGGAGACTCCTTGGCATCTCCTACAAAGACCACATTAGCAACGAAAGCGTGCATAACAGAATCCAGCAAACCATTGGACCCTATGAGAACCTTCTAACGATCGTGAAAAAGCGTAAACTTAAGTGGTATGGGCATGTCACAAGATCCCAAGGAATTACAAAGACAGTTTTGCAAGGCACTGTCCAAGGAGGAAGAAGAAGAGGCAGACCAAGGAAGAGCTGGGAGGATAACATCAGTGAATGGACAGGCCTAGAACTCAACAAAACCCTGAGAAAGGCAGAACAGAGAGAAGAATGGAGGGAACTGGTTGCTGAGTCTTTGAGGGTGCCCCCACGGTCGTCAGACTACGGGACAGATAGATAGATAGATAGAGATAGCAGTTCTTATTCATATCCCGCTTCTTCCTTTATTCTTCTTTGTTTTGATATACCAGGGGTGTTTGTTTTCTTTAATTTCAACAGCCTCTGTTGATTAGCAAACAGCTTGATGGTGGTTAGAGTGATGCGTTTGTTGTGATCTTCTGACCCTGGTTCGAATCTCCTCCTCAAGAGGATTCTTCCTCTGGAGTTAACATCAGTGCAGACTCCACTCTCCCCATAAGTCCTTCGGATGAGACTATAAACCGAGGTCCTGTGTGTGAACGCACGCAGAATATTTTGCGCTTACGTTAAAACCCGTTCCGGTTTTCGGAAGAGTAGGCGGGTGGGAACGGATGACAAAATTGACAAAACTGCATACACACTGGGAATGGCTGTTAAAAAAAGCAGCACACAAACACAACCCACCCCATCAATCCAACCCAACCCAACACGACACGACCTAACTCGACCTAATAACCCCCACCTAAAACCCACCACCTCTAGACCAAATACACAGCTGGGAGATTATGACTAGGCAGGGTCGGCGCTAGGCAACTACTAATATAGAGCTAACCCTGCTGACTGATGACTGATGGATGGATGGAGAAGAAGCTACAGTATAGGGATGGGAGGGGGGGAAGAGTACGGGGGGAAAGGATTAGCAACGGTGTGGAGAGTAGAGTAGTGAAGAGTATGATGGTGGGAAAGTTCTAATGGTAGAATAGGGGGTGGGGGGGGGGGGGGGGGGGGGGGGGGGGGGGGGGGGGGGGGGGGGGGGAGGAGGGGGGGAAGAAAAAAAAAGAAAGGGAAAGAGATCAGAGCGGAAGGAAGGAAGGAAGGAAAGAAGGAAGGGGGAGGTGAGAGAGGGTATGTATTTTAGTGGTGGGTAGGGGGGTGGGTTGGGGTGGGTGGGGGGTAGGAGGGATGGAGGAGAGAGAGGTCAGGGCATATTTTGTCCGATCGAACAGTGTCCTCTTGACCCTTTTTCTTCTTCTTTGTCTCTGTCTCTCTGGTCGGCTCTGTCTCTCTCTCGCCCCGCTCTCTCTGTCTGTCTCTCTCTCTCTCTCACATACCTCCCTGATCACTGTGTTATGTTGGTGTTGTTGTTTTTGGTCTTTATTGCTACTTTTTTTCTTCTCTTTTTCCTGTCTTTGGGTATCCCGCTGTCTGTCTGTTAATCTGTCTGTCTTTTTTTCTCACGCTTTCTGTCTGTCTGTCTTTGGCTTTCTCGTTGTTCTGTCTCTTTTTTGCTTTTTTTCGTTTTTTTGTCTGTCTGTCTCTGTCTGTCTATCTGTCTGTCTGTCTGTCTATCTGTCTATCTGTCTGTCTGTCTCTGTCTGTCTGACTATGTCCGTGTGTCTGTCTGTGTCTCTGTATGTTCTGTCTGTTTCTCTTTCTTTGAATTTCCATCTGATTCTATGTCTGTCTCTTTCTCTGTCTGACTGTCCATCTGTCTGTCGTTGTCTGTCTGTCTCTCTGTTTTTCTCTCTCTCTCACCTTATTCATAACTTTGTTGTTGTTGTTGATCTTTACGCGCTTCTTCCTTCCACCCCCCCCCCTCCTTTCCCTCTCTGAGTCTCCACATCTCTGTCTTTGCCTTTCTCTGTGTCTGTCTCTTTCGCCTCTTCGCCTTTGTCTGTCTGTCTGTCTATCTTTCTCTCTCTGTGTCCCTCTTCCCTGTCTTTGTCACTCAGTTTGGTTCTGCAGCTCTGTATTTTTCCTCTTTTCTATCATCATTCTAGATTTCCTCTCTGCTCTGTGTTCTTTGTTTCTATCCTTT
>CM054136.1:71868797-71884580 GCA_028751875.1 Rapana venosa | reverse complement strand
AATCCACGTGCAGATTTCACGTGCAGCTTTCCACTGTCACACCTCATGAGCCCTTGTCTTGGAAGGTGGGTCATCCTGAGCTCAGCTGTCATACGTCCTGATTGGAAACAAGGATACTCTGAAAGCTCTGACCTACCTCTCTCTCTCTCTCTCTCTCTCTCTCTCTCTCTCTCTCTCTCCCTCGCTGGCTCTCTCTCTCTCTCTCTCTCTCTCTCTCTCTCTCTCTCCCTCGCTGGCTCTCTCTCTCGACCTCTCTCTCTCCCCCTCTCTCTCTCTCTCTCTCTCTCTCTCCCTCCCTCCCTCTCTCTCTCTCTCTCTCTCTCTCTCTCTTCACACACCCACATATCTGGCTAATCAAGGATTCAAGGCAAGCAAATGTATTACAAAAGCACCATGCTGTTTGTTGGTGTGGTGCGCATTACCCCCGGCCTCGCCCTTTTTTCCCAGTTTGAAAAAAAAAATCGAACTGAATGTCAAAGTCCTTCGGATGAGACTATAAACCGAGGCCCCGTGTTCGAAACGCATGCAGAACATCTTGCGCACACGTTAAATCCTGTTCCGCTTTTCGGAAGAGTAGGCCATTCTGTGCCGGTGGACACAGATGACAAAATTTACAAAACCGCATACACACGGGGACTGGATGTAAAGAAAAGTACATGAGTGCTTATTCCATTATCCTCGATATAAAAGAATAAATAAAATAAATAAATAGATATCTAGGACCTGGTATACAGCTGTAAAAGTCGTGTAGATCCTGTTTTCTGGGCTGGTTTCCTCAAGGTAAGACAGGCTGCACACCGGTATTAAAAAAATCACTGTTTCTCTATGTGACTCTTACATTAATACCGCACGTACTAAGGTATCTACAGAAATAAAAACCACTTTTGTGAAAGACTAGCCCCTGACTCAAAACTCATGTGATTTTGAACAAATTTGGTAGGTTTGAAATTTTTGAAATTTTTCAGCAAACACTGTACCCCCTCAGTCCTTTGTCGTCTGCTAGCTTCCTTACCGCAATATGCATGCGCGGGGTCAACGCTGTAGGAATACAGGCAAACCTCATTTGATGGTTATTTCCAACTTTCTCGTAACTATCTGGTATTGCTCTATGTCCTCAATCCAAAAAACAAGTTCACAGTCCATTTTTTCATGCTTTAAAAAATCTGTGAAAATCACCAACATTTTTTCCACTCACACTCTAAAGAAGATACTACGTGACCCCCAAATTAATACCAGTGTGCGGCCACAGACAAGTCTTGTCTTGAGGTTAGAAACAGTCTAGGGAAAGACATCAGGATTTGCTAGAAATAGTCCAGAAACTCACGTCATGATGTTGTTCCTTTTTTTTTTTTTAGAATAGACTAGGGAGAAAAATAGGTCATTCAGATAGATAGATAGATAGATAGATAGATAGATGATAGATAGATAGATAGATAGATAGATAGAAAACCACTTCCTAATTTTTACTTTTTTAACACAGGAAGTTGATTAGTTTCCTTGTGGTTTCAGGAAATATTCTCTTTTTTTAATCAGTTTTGACTTTTTAATACTGGAAGTTGATGGGTTTTCTTGTGGGTTGTTTTTTTTACATCAGTCTTCTTGATATGTTTCTTTGGGACATAGCCAGTGCATATAACTCTTTTACAAAATGACCACAAATGGAAATGGAAACTATTACAATCAAGTGAGTTGTCTTCCTGCAGTGGCGACCATCACAGCCACCCTCCAACTGCCGTCCTTTCCCTACCTATATCCAGAGGCCAGAGCCTTTGCCACAACAAACTTACACAGGTAGGGAAGTGTGAAAATATAAAGTAAAGGTGTTCCCATAACCTGTGAGGTCGTTGGGGATCAAGATGTCAGAGAGCTCAGCTTCTCTAGGGGCCTGCATATTGAGAGGGGCGCCCATCTCGTCTCTCTCGCTGCTTTTCCTTCCCTGACCCTAAAGAGGGCAGGTATCCATTTATGGCTGGGTGAACCAGGGGACTGCACTGAAGCCAAGGTGCGTGAACTGTCACCCCATCTGGGAGGTAACCATGCTCCATTGCTGATTAACCTTAGCTCGGGGAGAGTGACCACTCTGACGAAAACAGGTCATCATGTGACCTGAGCAATTGAGGCCACTGAATCAGAGATGGTTTTCTTTTATTTTTCTTTCTTCTGTGTTGGTTGATAGTGATGAAGTTAATGAAGTGAATACGTTAAAGCAGTGCACTAGTGTTGCAGTTTTTGAGACCACTTGACCGGTCTGTGCACTACGTTTTGTATTATGATAGTTATATCCCAGCCTCAACTTGAACCCAGGAGATACCGACACCTGCAGTGTTGGTCAAGCTATAATTATGAGCAGCTATCTCAACAGTGCACCTGTAAAGTGAATGAGGTACAGCTGTTTGGTCACAATTTATCTGTTGAGCCCGAAATCAACTTAAGGGTATCATAAGTTTCCTTGTTGTCCTGTCAAGGTTAGGCTTGTATTTTTGTGACACTTTTCTTGAATAAATTCTGTTTAAATCAACTTAGGTGTAAAATTATGTAGAAAATAAAGAAAAGAAAAGAAAACCAAAGAAAAAAAAGAAAAAATTATACTTTGGACAGATATTAACATTTCTTTATTACTTCCCCTTCTTCAAGCCTCTTCCTTTACCTTCATTTCATGAATATGTATTAGTCTAAATCACCCTATCATGAATGAATGAGATAAAGACCCCCCAAAAAATTACAAGAATGAATGCTGAAGATTGTATTGAAAATATAACTATCCTAATCAAAGTGCTTAAATAACAGTGAATCCTTAGTTATATGGTGATCCTAATCAAAGTGCTTAAATAACAGTGGATCCTTAGTTATATGGTGATCCTAATCAAAGTGCTTAAATAACAGTGGATCCTTAGTTATATGGTGATCCTAATCAAAGTGCTTAAATAACAGTGGGTCCTTAGTTATATAGTGATCCTAATCAAAGCGCTTAAATAACTGAGTGGATCCTTAGTTATATAGGGATCCTAATCAAAATCCTTCAATAACTTAGTGGATCCCTAGTTTTGTGCAAGCACCAGAAGGCACAGTTCAGAACTGCTAGACCCTGATTTCAGTTTATAGCTTTCACTTCTCCCAAGAAAATGTTATCATAGTATGCAAAATATCTCATACAGGCTTCAACATATCAATCTCGAATAAGCTATCTTAGAGAGCTATAGATATTTGACAGTATCTACATACACACGCCTCGCGCATGCACGCACGCACACACACCAAAACAACACACACGCACGCACACATGTGCACCAGCGCATGAACGTACACATGCATGCATGCACACATAGATTGGTGTGTTTGCTATAAATCACATGTGCCTTGAAAATGGATCACAATATTATCTTCAAAAGTTCTGGAAATATAGAAGGAAAAAAGAAATCACGCAGGGATAAAGAATTTATGATGTTTTTAATGCTTCCCTCCACCCTTTTTTTTTCTTGTAAAAAAACCTCCTTTTTTTCATCATTTATTCCTTTTTTTTCATCAATCTTCTATTTGTACCCACGTAGTTTATTCCACCCCCTTTTAGAACTGGGCTTTTGCATTTCTCTTCAAAGCAACAACAACAAAAAACAGGAAGAAACGCCAGCCACAAACTTACCACCACATCTTTTGATTTGGAATCAAACAGACTTCAAGCAGAAAGATTCATTTCTCATCGCAAGAAATAAGTTATCCTCCCGTATTGAAAATCACCGAGGGAAGCAACTCCAGAAGCATGCCAACTGCGACATTGTTTAAAACTTCAACCCTATCAATATCACTCACACTCATCATCTCTTCCTCTTCTCTCTCTCTCTGTCTCTCTCTCTGTCTCTCTCTCTCTCTGCTCCTCTCTCTCTCTCTCTCTCTCTCTCTCTCTCTCTCTCTCCCTCTCTCTCTCTCTCTCCCTCCTTTGCTATAGTGTTGCCCCCCCCCCACCCCCACCCCCACCCACCTACTCTTTCCCTTGACCCACTTCCGCAGATTTACGGTTCATACTTTGGCGAAATACATGCGGAGATTGTCGCTGCCATACTTGATCACAGCCTCCTGCCCCCAGAGAACAGTCTTCTTGAGCCGAGCTGTCATAACCCCTGATGAAAAGAGGACACTCGCAGCTCGCTCCTCCTACCCACCCACACCACCTCACGGACTTGATGCGGATATCAAAAGCAGAGGAAGACCCAAAAAAAGATGACACAACTTTGATCTGCTTTCATATGGGTACATTATCTTACCTCTTAGACCTGATGCGTGGTTTTAGGGGGCGGGAATGATCACATTTTCTGGTGGGTGTGGGTTTTTTTTCTTTTCTCCTCACTGACTGAACGTAATTATCGGTTCCTTAAAAATAGCACAGGAACTGACTTCACAACAGACAAGAGTTTATTCGTGCATGGGCATGGCCCAAGTAGGGTGTACTACTACATTTAGGAGTTTATTCATGCATGCGGCCATTCCAGTTAGGTTTAGGTGGACTGAAACTGGTTTTATTTTCAACATTTACTTCAGTTCTGTGACTTTTTTTCCCCCTAGAGACTGTGAGAGGTAGAAGGGATAAAGATGAAGATACTAGCGGGTCTGAACATGGGTTGATTCTCCATGGGGATGCTGGAGACTTGTCATTAGAAATTACATCCCCACCTTCTGGACATTCTGTGCCAGGAATTCCCTCTTTTCTATCCCTCTCTTTGTTTCTGCCTTGTTCGTTTTCTTCTTGTCACCTCCTTCTTGTCTATTTTCTGCCTTCTTGGCCCATTCTCTTGCCTTTTTTTCCAGAAAGAACTTAAAAGAAAACAGTGTTCTCTATTGCCGAAGTTGGATGTGCTGGGCCTGACTGGCCAGGCCCTTAAGGACAGTGCAACGCATTTTTTGCTTTTATGAGAGATAACAATAGTTTCTGTCTGAGCGTTCAAGGAAGAAGAACAGATATTGAGGTAGGAGATGCAAACTGTGAACCCTCTAACATCACCTATTGTTAAGACCCTCGACAGTATCTCATACATGTGCAGAGCTTTATCTATGGGACCACTAACCCTCCTGAGTGCTTTAGTATGAAATCATTGCGTAACATCTGTTTGTTCTGGGATTACTTTGTTCCACCAGAGTAGCCACGATGAGGGTGATACGCTGAATGAAATAGTGGGAAATGTGCAGCAAGTAATTATGCCTTAGAGCAGTTCAGGCTGAAAGCTTTGCTTTCTGTTGTTTTACTTTTTATTCAGTCACATTGAATCTCAAACAAAAATAAAACCCATTCATACCTAAGATAGTTTCATATTAGAACGCGCGCGCGCACGCACACACACACACACACACACACACACACACACACACACACACACACACACACAGAAGAAGAAGAAGAGAGACAGAGAGAAAGAGAAAGAGAAAGAAACAGAAAAAAGCACAGAAACAGAGACAGAGAGAAACACAGAAACAGGAGAGAGAGAGAGAGAGAGAGAGAGAGAGAGAGAGAGAGAGAGAGAGAGAGAGAGACTGAAATAAAACTTTGAACTCTTATCCATAAAGAGGCCATTGGCCCATACAGGAACGGGATGCTAAACAAGATTATGGTTGATTAAAAAAAATAATAATACATGATAAAGTACATCTTCAACAAACACAAAACAAACTGACAGGAACAAACAGCTACTAGAGGAAAAACTGCAAATGGTATTAGCACTACTGCAAATGCCTTTGTTGAGTTAGTCTATTTTTGCCAGGGTATATTTTGCCTCGTATTTGTTTTATGCTTGACAAATAACAAAAGCATGCTGCCCATTACTCATTACATAAAAGGACATGTTCTTTCATAATTCTGTTTACATTCTGTTTCGAAGTTTTTGTAAAGTTATATCTGACACACCCAGTCTAAATTCGGCTAAATTTCTTTTTGAAATGGATGTCCCTGTAAAGCTTTAGATACGGTTTGACGTCATATAAACCTAAGTGTGTCTATATCTATCACTAAATTCCATAGGATCGCTCCATCATGGCCAATATCAATCAATTAGTTTGTGTCTGAAAACAACAAAGAAACGCTTTTATATTTTCCAAAACAACTTGATTTAACCAGACATAACTAAAGCTGTATTTGTATAAGCAAGTACGTATTTGTGTGGCCCAGTTTTTCTTAAGCTTACCATCTAACACACGCACACACACACACACACGCACGCACGCACGCACGCACACACACACACACACACGCACGTACGCGCGCGCATACACACACACACAGTATTAAATTTTGCCTTCCCTTTCTCGGCCTGTCCTTCGCCTAATGTGGGCTGGTTTGTCATCCACGCCCACACTCTGGTAAAGACTGTCCTTGTTCTTCTTCTTCTTCTTCTTCTCTCAGCACTCAGGGGATTATTCCCCTTCTTCCAGCACAGAAAAAACATACCCCCTGTTTTTCAAAATAGTGTCCAAGCCAATTTTCTGTCCTAGTAAAGCTTTGATCTTGTTCTTGATTTTTTTTTTTTTACTAAGTTTTCTGAGAGTCACTGACATTAGGGAGTTTTTATACGAAATTATTTCTGACATACTTTCTTTAACTCATTCATACTTTCTCACTTTTTTTTCCGAGTGATGTTAAGGCGTGGGTTGTAGTTCCAAAATCCAAATAAAGATTAAAGAAAGCCAAGATGCAGTATCTCGAAAACTTGTTTTGAAAAGAAAAAAAGTCCAATCCAATTTTGCTTTTTATAGCTCTGCGGACCACATAGGCTATATCAGGGCTGTTACCTTGTAAAACTTTTAATCTCAGATTAAAATTGTAAAAAAAATATACAGTCACCTGTAAACAGAAACTAATCTGTTTTAATTCTGAGTCTGGTTTTTTTTTCACCTTTCTATATTTTTTTGTATTAACTTTTTTCTTTAGATGTTTTTTCAGTTTTTCGATTCTTCTTTCGCGTTTGAACATCTTCTTTTGTACTCATGCTACTTCTACAAGATTTAGTTTAACCTTGTCACTTCTTCAAACACATACCTTGTCAAATATGTAAAAACAGAAATGCAGATTCTGATTCTGAGCTAATTCATTTAAGACAAAATCAGTCAGTGTCATCAAATGTTTACATGAAGCAGTTTCTGAGCATGAGTCAGTTACAGTGGTGGACATGAAAAAGGTGATCATCCTGAGTCAGTACAATTCATTTCAATCCTTCTCTCTAACATAACAAACAGTGTTTACACATACTGACATGACAAGTTTTGTGTGACCCTATGTCAGAGTATTGAAAATGCTACCAACAAAATCTGATTGACACAGTTGGGGCCATGAAAAGAACTTTCTTTCTGAACAAACACAGACTTGCAAAAGATGGTCACATGACGCAGTCTGTGACTTTGTGTCATAGAGGTTCTAGGAAAAAAAAATAAAGCCAAACTTCAAAATCATAAATACTAGGAAAATTTTACAGTGATGTGGACAATGATTTTAGCCCAGCCAGCTCTTAGGGAATGACAGAAGCAATCCTAAGGAAAAGAAGGAGTGGGCAGAACAAACAGTTGAAGATATAGACAGCCGTGGGAGAGCGAACAGAACGGTGCAGAGCATCCAGGACCACGACAAAACAAAGGCAGCAGCTATCCAGCTTCAGTGCCTGTTTCAAGGCCTCGTGGCCAAGCTGGAAGCAGAAAACCAATGACTGTGGCAAGAAGTTGGCCACTTAGGGAGGATGCCTGAAGATCGCTCCACAGCAAGGTCTCCGGAACAGCCTGTTGTGAATGTGTGAGCGTCGTTGCATCCACAAATCATCAGGCTGAAACCTTTCACTGGTCAGACAGACACCAGCACCAATAATAATAATAATAATAATATATGGAATTTATATAGCGCTGAATCTTGTAAAAAAGCAAACAACTCGAAGCGCTTGCACTCAAATCATTTACACGCATGCAAGTCTCCTTAAACATAAGCCTTCATGTGACGAGCGGATTGGCCAGGCAGAGCAATATAATGTAGGTTCAAGTCCCTAGTCAGTTCAGCACCATATCAAACTCATGGACGTGACGCAGTTTACGTCCTGAGTCACCCCATAAATGTAAAAGGGTAAAGGTGTCCCATAAACCTATAACTGTAGGGTAGCGAGGTATCAGAGACCTCACTTCTCTAGGGTCCAGTATATTGAGGGTGGTACCCATCTCCTCTCCATCGCTGCTTTACCTTCCCTGACCCTAAAGAGGCAGGCAATCATTTACAGCTGGGTGAACTAGGGAACTGTACGGATCCCAAGGCGCACAAACCGTCACCCATCCAATCGATAACCACGCTCGATGCTGCTTAACATTGGCTGGGAGAAAGCGAGTGCTCTGACCACTGAGCTATCCCGTCCCCATATCAGCCTGAACGACATGAAATACAGGTTACGATCTGAGTCACTTTAAGAACATATCAACTCCATAGACGTCATGTCCTGAATTTGCACAGTTCTGATTTTTTTTTAAGTCATGGTTCACAGGCTTTGATCTTATGCAGATTACAACCCTAAGCTTCGTCATTCTAGACAAACATAATTATTATGTTATAATAATTGTTGTTGTCAGGTAGTTTATCATTCTCTGTTTCGTTCAATTTTTTATATAAAAAAACAACATGACTAAACATTTACCTGACACAGTGTGTGACCCTGAACCAATTCGACTTTCTACACACGAATTTGAACAGGTGATAACGTGGCCCAGTCTGTGACCCTAGTTCCTTTTAGGTCTGGAAAAAGTCCAGTTTATCTCAGTGATAATATCTCTCTCTCTCTCTCTCTCTCTCTCTCTCTCTCTCTCTCTCTCTCTCTCTCTCTCTCTCTCTCTCTCTCTCTCTCTCTCTCTCTCTCTCCTCTCTCTCTCTCTCCTCTCTCTCTCTCTCTCTCTCAAAATTCCTTCCGGTGAGACCATAAACGGAGGTCCCTGTGGGAACGCCCGCAGAACATCTTGCGCACACGTTAAAACCTGTTCCACTTTTCGAAAGTGTAGGCCATTGTGTGCTGGTGGGAATGGATGAAATAAATAAAATAGAAATATTTCTCTCAATGAAGCAACAATCATGTTTGAAATATCACAGCAAAACGTACCTATCGGTAAAAAAAAGTAAATATGTCCTACAACCTATGTGGTTGTCAAGGAGCAAGGCATCAGAGACCTCAGCTTCTCCAGAGGCCAGCATATTGAAGGCGGCGCCCATCTTCTCTCCCTTGCTGCTTTACCTTCCCTGACCCTAAAGAGGGCAGATATCAGTTCCTTATTTTGTTATACTTACCTCACATACAGGTTTACCCATCAGAATGTGATCTCTCCTACCCATGGATTGATCTCTATAATTATTAGCTTTCTCACGCCCAAATGTATGGAATGATCTTCCAACACACCTGCACAATGCCAATTCTTTACAATACGAGGATAGCTCAGTGGTCAAAGCACTCGCTTTCCCCAAGCTAAGGTTAAACAGGGCTGAGCGTGTTTACCAAGTGGATGGGTGACGAAGGACTTTTTGGGGAGAGTGGAGTCGGCACTGATGTTAACTCTAGAGGAAAAACCCTTCTTGAACGAGATTCGAACCCGAGTCAGCAGATCACGAGCGCATCACTCTAACCATTAGGCTATCCCGTCCCCTTGTGTGTGCATATGTGTTTGTGCGCGTGGACGCGCGTGCGCGCGTGTTGTGTGTGCGTATATGACTGTGCGTGCGTGCGTGTGTGTATGTGTGTGTGTGTGTGTGTGTTGTGGGTATGCGCGTGCGCGCGCGCGCGCGTGTGTGTGTGTGTGTTCTCTTTAGTATGTACGATCATTCCTTTCAGTCTAGCTCCGCGACTAAGCTATCATTGTCGTGAGTATAGGAGCTTTTTCTATGTGTCCATGATTCACAGACATACAGCGTGACGGGCCATACTAAGCATTTGATTATTTTCATTTTTAGCTGGTAAGGACTGCCGCGATGTTTTGTTGGATCGTTCTACTTTTAGCCCTGCCTATTCTTGCCTGTGCATCCTCAGTACATGATCCGTCATTTGTTCTCACTGAGCGGAGATATTCAAAGTCTTTGACATTTTCTATACAAGTTTTGTCCATCTCTATTTCATGCTCTGTTTGGCAGCTGGTTCTGGCAACATGTCAGCACTTTCGTCTTTTTGTGCATTGAGCTTGAGACTGGCTCGTCTTCCTGTTACGTCTCATCATCAATGCCTTTGTGCCTTATTGGCACGTAGGGCAGCAACAAATGTTCTCCACTCCTGTCTGTCCTGGGCCAGCTTCCGAATGGTTCCCCAGGTATGTTGGAAGGTCTTCAGCTCTGTTTCGACAGTCCGACGCCAAGTGTTCTTGGGTCGTCCTCGTTTGCGTTTTCCCTCTGGTGTCCAGTGGAGGGCTGTTCGGGCGATGTTTCCCTGTTCCCGACGGCAGATATGCCCTATCCATCCCCATCGCCTATGCATGATGATGTTGTCCGTGCTTTCTTGGTTGCAACGGGCAAAAAGTTCTTGGTTGGAGATGGTCTCAGGCCAGAAGATTCGCAAGATTCTTCTGAGATTCTTCGTGTGGAATGTGGATAGTTTGTCGAGGTCACTCTCAGTCATCCTCCAGCACTCCGAGCCGTACAAAAGGGTGGAAAGTACACAGCTCTGGTATAGTTTTAGTTTGGTTCTGGTTCTGTACTGGGACGATTTCCACACATTGTTCAGATTTCTATAAGCATTTCTTGCTTTGCTAATCCGGTTCTTGATGTCGCTGCCTGCTCCGCCGTTATGCCTAACAGTGCTCCCGAGGTACGTGAACTCTTCAGTTGTTGGTAAATCTTCTCCATTCACTGTGACCGGTGAGGGGTTCTGAACGTTCAGTGTCATCACCTCTGTCTTCTTCTGACTGATTGTCAGGCCTACTTGCTGTGCGAAGGTGATCCCTGTTACGTCTGCTGTTGTCATACTGTCTTCGTGCTGATAAAGATTTTAGCTCTATGGCTGTGAATCCTGGACACACAGAAAAGACGATGAATAAAGAATCGAAGCAGCTGAGATGTGGGTTTTTAGAAGGCTGCTCAGGGTCAGTTGAACAGACAAATTAAAGCGTATTACACGATCTGGGAACAGCAAGAAAACTTCTTACTTTGATAAATGAACGGAAACTAATAAATGGAAGCCATGCGCTTCAAAACCAAGATACGAACCTCATGAAAACTGTCTTTCAAGGCAAGACCGAGGTGAAAAAGAAAAAAAGGCAGACCACCAGCTTCTCACTTTGGCAACATCACCGAATCCTTTGGCGTGAGAATCCATGAAGTCAGCAGGGCAGTACAGCGAAGACCGGAGCACATGGAGAAGGAGGATCATGTCACTATCATTGGGCGCAACGACAACGGATGACACCGACAGGTGAGACAGATGACAGGGGCTTATGAGGTGGTGTCCTGCGCATAATTATCAGTTCAAGAACAGGCACCACTGGACATCACCAACGTGACCCAGCATCAATGCAGGACCCCTCTAGCCGGTGACCCTACCGCGGCTTGATATTGATAAGCTCCTTGTGTACTTCTGACCCTGTGGATAGGCATGAAGACGAGCAGAGGAATAGCAGGGACAGAGGGATCGGAACGTGCAGCGAGTGAACAGCACCACTTGAATATCACAGAAGACAGGGCAGAATTTATTTTAAAATGTGTATAATCATATAAGTACCTGTCTTTTTTTTTTTTTTAAATGTGTACTGCGATTTTCTTGGGGGAGGGAAGAGAGAATATAATTTGTAACAAGTGTGTGTGTGTGTGTGTGTGTGTGTGTGTGTGTGTGTGTGTGTGTGTGTGTGTGTGTGTGTGTGTGTGTGTGTGTGGTGGTGGTGGGTGGTGGTGGTGGTGGTGGTGGTGGTGGTGGTGGTGGTGGTGGTGGTGGTGTTGTTGTTGTTGTTGTTGTTGTTCTTTGCTTTAACATCTTTCCACTTTAAGTGATATTAGACGATAGGGAAAAGAATTATGAGAAATGTAAAAAACAAAAAAAGGGGGGGATGTGTGTGCGTGTTTTAGGAATCGATATCATTGTTGTTTACTGTGATTGTTTTTATATAATCATTCTTTTGTATGTGCTGCTGTGTGTTGTAAGGAATCGATATCATTGTTGTCTACTGTGATTGTTCTTATACAGTCTCTTTCTTTTGTATGTTGGTGTTATGTATTACAGGGGTTGAGAAGGGGAGCTATGTTTTACTACTTGTTTAAATGCACGTGTGTTTAAGGGGGAAAAATAACAAGACTAAGCTTGGCTTAAATTCGTTATCCTTGGCTATAAAACATCAATCGTTCATTCATTCATTCTCTCTCGCACATGTGCGCGTACCCAAACACACACTCACGCATGCATGCACGCATGCATACACACAAGCATACACAGAGAAATGCAAACAGGTACACACACACACCGAGGGCCCGTGTGCGAACGCACGCAGAACATCTTGCGCACACGTTGAAACCTGTTCCGCTTTTCGGAAGAGCAGACCATTGTGTGCCCATGGGAACGGATGACAAAACAAAACTGCATACACACGGGAACAGGATGAAAAAAACACATGACCGCTTAGTCCGTTATCCTTGAAAAAAAAGAATAGATAAATAAAACACACATATACATACACACTCACACACACACACACACACACACACACACACAGAGAACGCACGCTCATGCCCATTTACTAACACACACACACACACACACACACACACACACACACACACACACACACAGGCAGAACGGGATAGCCTGGTGGTTAGAGTGATGCGTTCGTGATCTGCTGAACTGGGTTCGAATCTCGTTCAAGAGGATTTTTCCTCTGGAGTTAATATCAATGCCGACTCGTCTTCCCTCAAAAGTCCTTGGGATGAGACTATTAACCCAGGTCCCGTGTACGAACGCACGCAGAGCAACTTGCGCGCACGTTAAAACCCGTTGCGCTGATCAGAAGAGTAGGCTATTGTATGTCGGTGGGAAAGGATGACAAAATTGACAAAACTGCATACAAACGGGGACTGGATGTGGGTTGGGTTTTTTTAAATGAAAGCACACGAGGGCTTATTCCATTATCCTCGAAATTAAAGAATAAAAGAAAAGAATAAAATAAAAAGAAATAAAATAAAATAAATAAAAATGTCCGCTCTCTCCTCTCTCTCTCTCTCCTCTCTCTCTC
Organism: Rapana venosa; assembly: GCA_028751875.1. Lineage (NCBI taxonomy): Eukaryota > Metazoa > Mollusca > Gastropoda > Neogastropoda > Muricidae > Rapana > Rapana venosa. The sequence continues at coordinate 71,871,389 of CM054136.1, read as the reverse complement.
CCCTCTCTCTCTCTCTCTCCCTCTCTCTCTCTCTCCTCTCTCTCTCTCTCTTCTCTCTCTCCTCTCTCTCTCCTCTCTCTCTCTCTCTCTCTCCTCTCTCTCTCTCTCGCCTCACCTTGTCCCAGATTGCTACCTAACCGCACCACCACCACCACCACTACCACCACCACCACCACCACCGCCTCCACCACTACTACCCTAACTATGTCCACCTACACCGATGACGCAAAATGTGCACCCTTGCGCCATCAGGGACCCAGTCTAGACCAGGGCGGGCGGCTCTCTGTGTGTTTGTGTGTGTGTGTGTGTGTGTGTGTTCTTGTTTGCTTAGCCCTGCTGCACATTATTATCATCGACCGCAGAAAGTCGGCCAGGAAACAGGCCCGCCAGGCATCAGCGAGTCTGCAGAACAGTGCAACACTATTGCTTCATCAGCTGTACTTTTTTTTTTCTTCTATAGCCCAGTGGTCAGTTTTGCCCATCCCATCCCAGTTTTGCTTTCATTTGTTTGATACAATAACTTTAGTGTTAAAAACAAGAATGGCCTGCAGAGAATTGTAAGAATCTGCTCGAAAATAATTGGAAAAGAACAAAGAGATCTCGTGTCGTTTTGCAATCAGCAGCTTGTACGCAAAGCCACTGCCATTTTGGCTGATCCTTCCCATGCTTTGTTCCCAGAACTTTAGTTGTTGCCTTCGGAACGCCGTTTTCAGTGCCCCATCAGCAAAACAAACAGAAAAAGAAATTCTTTTGTGCCAGAAAGCATTCGAATTCTGAATTCACAATGATGTTGACTACCAAGTTTTTACATTTCTCTGAATTACTTGCCTGATTGTCATTGTAATGAGTGTAGTCAATACAGAAGTGTGTGTGTGTGTGTGGTGTGTGTGTGTGTGTGTGTGTGTGTGTGTGTGTGTGTGTGTGTGTGTGTGTGTGTGTGTGTGTGTGTGTGTGTGTGTGTGTGTGTGTGGTGAAATAAGTCTGTCTTCTAGTCAATGGTCTTTAAAACATTGAATTCGTACATTGGTGCATGGTGTGGGTGTGCGTGGGTGTGTTCGCACACACACGCACGTACGTGTGTACGTGTTGCGTATGTGCGTGCGTAAATAATAAGTTTTTATGTCTTCTAGTCAATGATTGGGGGTTGGGTTGTTTTTTTTAACATTGTGTTCACAATTGATGTGTGCGCGTGTGTGTATGTGTGTGTGCGCATGCGCGTGTGTGTGTTTGTGTGTGTGTGTGTTCGTGACATTTTTATTTGAAGTCATTTTGGAATGCTTTAATCAATATGAAATATAGCTTTTTGTGTCTTTGAGATTTTTGATGCGTATCAATGTGCCTGTCAGTATTGTAATTGCCCTTCATGGGATGATTAAAGTGTTTTTGACTTGACTTGACTTGACTTGACAGAGCACTCGTTTTCCAATGTTAAGCAGCATGCATCGAGCGTGGTTACCAAGTGGATGGGTGACAGTTTGTGGGCCTTGGCTTCAGTACAGTCCCCCAGTTCACCCAGCTGTAAATGGGTACCTACCTGCCCTCTTTAGGGTCAGGGAAGGTAAAGCAGCGAGGGAGAGGAGATGGGCGCCACCCTCAATATGCTGGCCCTGGAGAAGCTGAGGTCTCTGACATCTCGTTCCCAAACGACCGCATAGGTTATGGGACACTTTTAACCTTTAAAGGTTCTAATGCTAAGAGCTTGTAACGGATGAAGACAGTTTCAACATAGCATTTAAAATCATCAAAACATGGTAAGCTTTTGACTTAAGTCAGTGCCATGAGTTCAAATTAATTGTATCCATTGTGTGGATTTTTCTTTTGTTTATGTAAGTTTGCTGCGTATTTGCTTTTTAGTACGCTTTGATTTGTGATATGCTCTTCTGATGCATACTGTTCGTCACACGGGAAAGGCCTATGGCAAAACAGCTACACTGTAAGAGTTACTCTCTCTCTCTCTCTCGCTCTCTCTCTCTCTCGCTCTCTGTCTCGCTCTCTCTCTCTCTCTCTAACACACACACACACACACACGCACACGCACACACACACACGCGCGCGCGCGCGCATGCAAATGAGCCCCCAAATAAAGACAGATTCCTGTCTGGGTGATAAGAAAGCCATCATCATGTGTCAACGCCCACCTGTTGTGAGATATGAGTGCATTGGGCTGATTGATATCTTATGCACGCACGCCTACATACTCACGCGCGCGCGTGCGCGCACGCACGCACACGCACACACACACTTTTTTTTCCATTTCACTGATTGCTATTCCCACGGATGACAGAAAATCAGGGAAATACCTATGACTGGGTGATGCCAGAACCTTTCACAACCTTCTACCTGCTCCGGAACTGCGAGCTACAGAAGTTCAGTCTGATATTGATCTACTCTCTCTCTCTCTCTCTCTCTCTCTCTCTCTCTCTCTCTCTCTCTCTCTCTCTCTCTCTTCTCTCTCTCGCTCTCTCAAGCAAGCACCGGAGGATGAAGTACATTTTATGTTGTGCTGTCCAGTATTAGAGGATGTTAGGCAGAACTACATCCCTGTTAAATATAGTAGACAGCCTAATTTATTTAGACTCTGTTTACTCCTGG
>CM054136.1:71611297-71858797 GCA_028751875.1 Rapana venosa | reverse complement strand
TGGTGGCGCTACTCTTGTGGCGACCTGCCCTCCCCGGGAAGAGTATCCCGAATTTTACGTAAATAATTCTACCGTGACTTATACAGTGGTATACACTATACTATACTATACTATACTATACTATACTATACTATACTATACTATACTATATACTATACTATACTATACTATACTATACTATACTATACTATACTATACTATACTATACAACGCTACGCTTTGCTATGCTATACTATACTATACTATACTGTACTATATGGCATGCTATGCTATACCGTGCTATGCTATACTGTGATATACTATGCTATGCTATGCTCTGCTATACTATACTATACTATACTATACTATACTACACTTCACTACACTATACTACACTACACTACACTGTACTGTACTATACTATACTATACTATACAATACTATACTATACTATGCATGCTATACTACACTACGATGCAATACACTGCAATACAATGCAATGCAATAGAATACAATACAATACAGTACAGTACAGTACTATAAATCGTACCCCATACAATACACTAAAATACAATACAATACACTGCACTACACTACACTACACTACACTATACTACACTACATACACCAATACAATACAAAACAACACAACGCAATACAAAACAATACAACGCAATACAATATAATACAACGCAAAACAACACAACACAACACAACACACTACACTACAATACAATTACATACACCACTCCACACTACATCACAAGACACTACACTACAATACACCACACTACACCCAACAACAATACAATACAATAGAATAAATCGTACCCCAACAAAGAAAAAGTAAAGGGCCAGAGTAAAAAGACAGCAGTGTCACAAGAAAGGACAAGGGGACCCCCCTCCCTCTCCTTCCCCCCCCCCCCCCCCCTCCCCCCCCCCCCCCCCCCCCCCCCCCCCCATGGCCACCCGCCAGAGATTCAAACTGCTTACAGTAAGGGAATGGGGGGGGGGGGGGGGGGAGGGGCAGAGGCAGACAACAGGTTGAAGATGTCTATAGCAACAACAATGAGGAGAAGGAGGAGGAAGGAGCGAGGGAGGGAGGGAGGGAGGGATGGAGAGAGGGAAGGAGGGAGGGACTGGTATACACACACATACTCATGCACGTACGCACACACACGCGCGCGCACACACACACACTCTCACGCACGCATGTACGCATGCACGCGCGCGCACACGCACGCACGCACGAATGCGCGCGCGCACACATACACTCACACACACGCACGCACACATGCACGCATACTGTCTAATATCACTTTTTTAGTGGACAGAGATAAAATGAACGCAGCGCGCGCACACACACACACACACACACCACGCGCGCCACACACACACACACACACACACCCACACACACACACACACTTATTTTGTCTGTATCACTGAATGTGTAAAGACATCAATTTAAAGAAAGAACACACACACCTATGCCATCCACCCCCACCCCCATCTCCCTGCCTTCCCTACTTCCCACCCCCAGAGATAACAGAATAGCAGTGAAAACCTTAGACTGAATGCCAAGCAAGAGCTTTGAAAACCCTTTCAACTACCACTTTAACATCAAAGGTCTTATTCCGGAACAGTCGATCCACAAAAAAGAGCAAAACCTGGAACTAGCTTCTTGTTAGCTTTAAACGTTGTCGTCACTAGTATTTACAATCATCAAGAACTAGGACGGTAGTCTAGAGGAAAATTGTGCTAGGTTTTTGTTTGTTGGTGTTTTTTTCTGGCCTCTACTGTGTGTTTGAGGGGGGGGGGGGGGGGTCCACTTAAATCTTGCTACAGTATCGAACTGGGGGACAGGATAGCCTGGTGGTTGGAGTGATGTATTCGTGATCAGCTGACCCTGGTACCAATCTCGTTCAAGAGGATTTTTCCTCTGGAGTTAACATCAGTGCCGACTCCACTCCCCTTAAAAGTCCTTCAGATTAGATTTAAACGAGGTTCCGTGTGCGAACGCACGCAGAACATCTTGTGCACACGTTTAAACCCGTTCCGCTTTTCGGAAGAGTAGGCCATTGTGCCGGTGGGAACGGATGACATTTACAAAACTGCATTCACACGGGAATTGGATGGAAAAAAACTACATGAATGCTTATTTCATTATCCTCAAAATACAAGAATAGAATAAATAAATAAAACACACACATACACACGCACTCACACAAACATGCATTTTAACTTGAATCTGTCTTGCGAGAATCGGGACTTTTTGTCTGTTATGAATTAACATAATATACATACTTATGGGGATGCGTAGCCTAGTGGTTACAATGCTGTGTTCGTGATCTGACGGCCTTGGATCGAGCCACCACGGAAGCAACCTTTTTTTCTATTTTTTTCGGGAGTTTTACCCTGAGATTAACATCAGTACTGACTCCAAGCCGCAAAAGTCCTTCGGATCAGACTATAAATGGATGTCCCGAGTGCAGAACATCTCGCGCACACGTCAAAAACCTATTCCATCTTTCGGAAGGGTGGGAATGGATGACAAGTTTGAAAAAAAAAATGAATCCACACTGGTGTCGTGTTTAGACATCATCCCTGAAGTCAGAATGCGGCTACTTTAACGGTGGGTAAAAACGGTCGCATACTAAAATTGCTTCAAATGGTGAACCTCGGAGCTCTAGTCAGGGAACGAAAACCAAGAACATTTCATAGTCGTTTACTACGGACAAGGTTGTTTTTGGAAGAGTCAGGTATTGGTTTTATCCCGTTTTGTATATGTCCTTTACATGACCCTCCCATAACACGTAACCATCCGAGGTTGATCCTGATAGTAGGCTAAGGCGTTGATACGAGAAATGACAGAAGAGTTAGTTTGTTTTCATCTCATCTCATCTCATCCGCTCCCGAAACCCCCTCCGAGGTCGTAGTGGGGCACTGCAGTGACGAACGTTGCACCAGTTGGCTCCATTTGCGGCGGTTGTGGGCAAATGCTTGGGTTGGGGAGAAGCTCTTCCAGGTTTAAACTTTGTTTATTCAATATACATACATCCTAAGCAGACAACGATACAGCAGGGGAAAGGCATCAAGCTACAGCTTGCTTTAACCCCCGACCCCATGGTAAATTTACATTGTTGCTTATGCAGACAGAGTGACTTTTGCAGTTACACATACATAAAGTTGGTTTCAATCTTGTTTTAATATGTATTATATATAGTTGCACATTTTTAATCTCAGCCTTAACTAACAAGGTTGTCAGGTCAGTCAGAGAAGTTCTCTGTTACTGCTACTGGTATCCATGTAACCCAGTACAACCTGTCACATGTGGGGGAGGAAACCCCAATAGAAAAAAAACATATGGAGACTTGGAGAGGAGATGGCGCCACCAAGGAATATCCTAAGCCCACAGAAAAGACATGAGAGACAAAAACAAAGCCAATATGATACCGGATCGGTCGAGGCCCGGGTTACCAACGGCCGCGCTTTCCATTGATCAACACCAGGGTGGAAGTGACAAGTCAGCTACTGGAGTTAAAACATTACTTAAGCTCCCTAGAGAACAGATCACAATTGGAACATGGAACCTCCGTACACTCTACCAGTGCTGAAAAATCAAAGAACTAGAGTATGAGCTTAGCCACTATAAATGGGACATTATTGGACTAGGAGAAGTGAGATGGACAGGATTTGATGAGACAATGACTGAAGAAGGCAACAAGATCTGGTACAGTGGTCAAGAGAAACATCACCAACATGGAGTGGCATTTATTGTCAGAAAGGAAGTAGTGGGATGCATTATCAGCTGTACACCGGCTTCCAGCAGGATTATCAGCATCCGGGTGTCGGCCAAGCCCAAGAACATCACCATCATACAAATCTATGCACCATCATCTGACCATGCAGATGAAGAAGTAGAAGAATTTTACGAAGAACTTGAAGAGACCATTATGAAGATACCCAAGAAGGACATCATCATCATTCAAGGGGATTTTAACGCCAAAGTAGGTCCTGACTCTTAAAACCAATGGGCCGGAACAGTTGGTCAGTTTGGAACTGGAGAGACCAACGACAGGGACTACGTCTGCTGGAGTTTGCCTGCACCCACAGACTTACCATTGCCAATACCCTCTATCCCCACAAGCAGTCAAGGAGGACAACCTGGCATGCGCCAAACGGCAAGATCCATAACCAAATAGATTTCATCTTAACACCACGGCGCTTCAAATCCAGCATCAACAGAGCCAGAACAAGAACCTACCCTGGAGCTGACATAGGCAGCGACCACGACCTTGTGCTGCTGGTATTCAAAATGAAGCTGAAGAAAAATAAACAGCCTGCAAACCCACGTATCAAATTTGACGTGGACAAACTGAAAGATCCAGATGTCGAGGAGATCTTCCAAGCTAAGCTTGGCGGACGTTTTGCGGCAATAACCCTCCTGGACAATGACAGCAATGACCTCACCAACAACTTTAATGAGGCAATCCGAGAAACAACAGAGGAAATACTCGGTCGTCAGAGGAATAAACACCAGCCATGGACTACCAATGACATCTTGGACCTCTGCGATACAAGAAGAGCACTGAAACCAACCAGGTCTTCCAACCCTAAAGAATACCGGGAGGCCAACAATCTTGTGAAGAAGTCAATGTTAAAGGCCAGAGAGAAGTGGATCGGTGATCAATGTGATGAGATCGGAAAAAGCATGAAAGTGGGCGACAGTAAAAAGGCATACGACACCCTGAAGAAACTCACAAAACCACTTCAAACCAAATCATCAGTCATTGAAGACAGCTCCGGAAACCTCCTCACAGAAAGCTCAGCTGCATTGAACAGGTGGTCTGAGTATTGTCAAGAACTATACAACTACCCAATCCAACCTGACAAGAGCATAATAGAAGAGGAAGCAGCAACATCAAGAGTACCCTCGCCATTACCTATACTGAGGGAAGAAGTGGAAGAAGCCATCCGCAGTTTACCAGTAGGAAAGTCCCCAGGAGCAGACAACATACCAGCAGAGCTGCTCAAGCATGGTGGCGAAACAGTTATCACACATGTTACAGCTATCTGTCAGAAGATTTGGGAGACAAAACAGTGGCCAACAGAATGGACACAATTACTCATCATACCTCTGCCCAAGAAGGGGAATTTACGCCAATGCCAAAACTATAGAACAATCAGCCTCATCAGTCACGCCAGCAAGATCATGCTCAAAGTTATTTTGAATCGACTCAAAAAGGAGGCAGAAGAACACCTTGCAGAGGAACAAGCTGGGTTCAGGGCAGGCAGGAGCACAATCGAACAGATTTTTAACTGCCACATCCTGATGGAAAAACATCTTCAACATCAGAGAGACCTGTTCCACAACTTCATCGACTTTAAGAAGGCTTTCGACAGAGTATGGCACGAAGGCCTGTGGCAGGTCCTCAGAATGCTTGGCATTGAAGAAGGACTAGTGCAAACCATTCAAGCACTATACAACACCGCAAGCAGTGCAGTCCTTCTGAACAATCAGGTCGGAGACTACTTCAAAACCACAGTTGGGGTCCGACAAGGATGCCTGTTATCTCCAGTCCTGTTTAATCTGTTCTTGGAAAACATTATGAGAGAGACCCTCCATGACTTCCACTCTACCATCTCCATTGGCGGCAGACCCCTCAACAACTTGCGGTTTGCCGATGACATTGACCTCATGGGCGGAAGTAACACAGAGCTGCAAGATCTTACAACCAGACTTGAGAACAGAGCTGGAGCTTATGGGATGGATGTGAGCTCGGAGAAAAGTAAAGTACTTGTGAACAGCACGAGCAACGCCACTGCTAAAATTTACATGAACGGCCAGCAACTGGAGGAGGTAGACGCTTTTAAATACCTTGACGCTAAACTCACAAAGGACGGGCGATCGACGACAGAAATCAAAGTCTGACTAGCCATGGCAACATCTTCCATGACAAAACTCACCACCATATGGAAAAGTAAAGAGATCAGTTTCCCAATCAAACTTAAGCTCTACAAAGCCCTAATTCAGACTATCCTGCTGTACGGAAGTGAAACCTGGACATTGACTACTGAAACAGCAAAGCGAATCCAGTCATTTGAAACAAAATGCCATAGAAAACTGCTGGGCATATCCTGGAGAGAACGAAAGACCAATGAATTTGTCAAGAGCCAAATAACACGGCTGGCATGTCCACAGGAACCCCTTCTCACCATCGTCAAGAAAAAAAGCTGACATGGTTCGGCCACGTCACCCGCCACAACACCCTGCCAAAAATAGTACTGCAGGGAACACTCGAAGGTGGCAGAAAGAGGGGAAGACAGAACAAGTCATGGATGGACAACATCAGAGAATGGACCAGGATGCGAGATGGATGGAGGAGGCTTACCACGGCATCGTCTTTCGTGTCTCCCCCACGACCGCCAAGGTCACGGGACTGATGATGATGATGATGACAACTAACAACTTCAAATTCTGTTATTTTCTGTCATCTCTTTAGGGATATGAGGGATTTTATTAATATCAGGAAACAAAAATGTAATCCTAACTGGGCAACATACATGCACCATGTAACTAGATCTTTGAACACAGTACCACAGAACAAACATTTTTCTGTTTACAAATTTCATACTTTTTGATATTTTCAATACTGTAGTATTTTAGTCTGCTGGACACAGGCTGACAGCTCATGACGGTGTTCACGGTGTCTTTGTGAACGAGAAACCCCACGCCGTGTTCATGTTTATCCTGTTTTCCACTGTAGAATAATTTGTGGTCTTCCTGGGTCCCATGTTTTTCCACCTGACTTCGCAGAGCCCAAGGATGTGCCATTGATATCTGGACATCTCATGTGTCAGTTCTTCCACTTTGCCTGCAGCTCTTAGTGTCCGTACATTCCATGTGCCAATGATGGTGTTGTTTCTGGCACGAATTTTGCTGCGTTTTACATCAGTAGCATACTTTCACATCTGTCCTGATGAGCAAAAAGAAGGCGCGGTCCTGGGTAACCGGGCGACGACCGATCCGGTATGAGATTCTGGCTGTCTTTTTCATGGGTGTATCTTGGGCAAATCAAACCTGGCGGAGCCATCCCTCTCCAGGTCGGATTTTTTGGTTGGGTTTACTCCCACATGTGGCAGTGGTACTGGGTTACATGGTTACCAGTAGCAGAGGGAGTCTCTGACCTTTCAGCCTGTGTCCAGCAGACTTATTACCATCCGCCTGAGAGCAACCCCCTTTAACATAACTATAGTACAGGCATACGCCCCTACATCAGACTGCACAGATGAAGCCGTAGAAGAATTTTATGACCAGCTACAAGAGGTTCTAAATCAAACACCCAGAAGACATCTCGTTGGCAAGTGACTGGAACGCCAAGGTAGGAGAAGATGCATGGAAAGACTGGGAGGGCGTTTGGGGCCACATTGTAATAACCAATCAATGAAGAGGCTGAGACTCCTGGAGTTTGCCAGTAACAACCACCTCAGCTAGTGAATACACTGGCCCACACAAGAAATCCAGAAAATGGACATGGCATAGCCCAAATGGAGAAACCACAACCAAATAGATTACATCATGGTGAATAAGACGGTTTCAGTCTAGCGTTAACATGCACAGACACGAAGTTTTCCAGGAGCAGACATAGGGAGTGATCATGATCTGTGATGATGACTTTCCGACTACGTCTAAAGAAAAGCCACAAGCGGAACAACATCAGGATCAAATTTGACCTACGAGAAGCTGAAGGACCCAGATGGTATTAGAAATTTTTCAAGAAGGATAGGTGGAAAGTTTGCAGCACTCACTGGTGATAGACTCAGACATAGATACACTGACGAATAGTTTCAATACAGCAGTGACTGAAACAGCAAACGAGCTTCTTGGCAAACACCGACCAGTCAAAAAACCATGGGTCACACCTAACATCCTACAACTATGCGACAGCGTAAGAGAGTTGAGAAAAAGAAAAATGAAACAAAAGAAAGAGCAGAACAATATAGGGCAGTCAACAAAAGAATCAGGAAGTCCATGACGGAGGCAAAAGAGAGATGGATCGGTGAACAGTGCCAAGACATTGAAGAGAACATCAAGAAAAAACAATAGCAAGAAAGATATCAGCTGGTGAAAGACCTGACTAGCACGAAACAGAGAAAAGGTTTAACAATCCAAGACAAAAATGGGAAGTGTCTCACTGACGACCAGGATATTCTGAACAGATGGACAGAATACTGCTCCGACCTGTATAACTATAGAACCGCAGGAGATCCAGAAGTCCTTAATGTACCCGAAAGCAAAGACACAGACAGTCACCCTATCCTCCGAGAAGAAGTGGAAACAGCAGTCAGATCGCTGAAAAAGGGGAAGTCAGCAGGGGCTGACAACATTCCAGCTGAGTTGGTCCAAGCTGGAGGGGGAAGCCATGATCAGCGCCCTACTAAGAATCTGCAACAAGATCTGGCAGACAGGAAAATGGCCAACACCATGGACACAGTCACTCATCATCACCCTCCCCAAAAGGAAAAATCTACAACAATGCCATAATTACCGCACGATCAGCCTCATATGTCACCCAAGCAAGGTCATGCTGCAGATAATATTGAATAGACTGAAGCCACAAGCAGAGACCATCATTGCTGAGGAACAAGCAGGTTTCAGAGCAGGGCGCAGCACAACAGAACAGATATTCAACCTCAGAATACTATGTGAGCGGTACCTTCAACATCAACAAGACCTTTACCACGTATTTATCGATTTTAAGAAGGCATTTGACAGGGTGTGGCATGCAGCTTTGTGGGCAACCATGAATTTGTACAGCATCAATGCAAACCTGATCAGAGTCATCAAACAGCTGTACAGCGAGGCCACCAGTGCAGTGTACTACAACAACAACATTGGAGAATGGTTTCGAACAACAGTTGGAGTAAGGCAGGGCTGTTACTCTCACCCACTCTTTTCAACATCTTCTTGAGAGAATCATGGCTGATGCACTGGAACATCATGAAGGATCAGTCAGCATTGGTGGCAGAACGATCACAAACCTCTGCTTCGCAGATGACATTGATGGAATAGCAGGATCAGAAAAAGAGCTTGCCAGCCTAACAGAACACTTGAATAAGGCCTCCAAAACTTTACGGCATGGAAATCAGTGCAGAGAAGACCAAACTGATGACTAATAACACCAACGGCATTAGCACTGATATCAGGGTTAATGACCAGAAGCTGGAAACAGTTCAAAGCTTCAAGTACCTGGGAGCCATTGTATCAGACCAGGGATCCAAGCCAGAAGTAGTATGCAGGGACTGCACAGACAATAACAGCTTTGTCAAAACTAAACACCATCTGGAGAGATAAGAATATCTCACTATCTCCAAGATCAGACTAATGCGCTCCTTGTCATATCCATATTTCTGTATGCCTGTGAATCATGGACCCTGACTGCAGATTTGGAGAGAAGAGTACAGGCAGTGGAGATGAGATGCTTTCGGAGACTCCTTGGCATCTCCTACAAAGACCACATAAGCAACGAAAGCGTGCATAACAGAATCCAGCAAACCATTGGACCCTATGAGAACCTTCTAACGATCGTGAAAAAGCGTAAACTTAAATGGTTGGGGCATGTCACAAGATCCCAAGGAATTACAAAGACAGTTTTGCAAGGCACTGTCCAAGGAGGAAGAAGAAGAGGCAGACCAAGGAAGAGCTGGGAGGATAACATCAGCGAATGGACAGGCCTAGAACTCAACAAAACCCTGAGAAAGGCAGAACAGAGAGAGGAATGGAGGGAACTGGTTGTTGAGTCTTTGAGGGTGCCCCCACGGTCGTCAGACTACGGGACAGATAGATAGATAGATAGATAGATAGATAGATAGATAGATAGATAGATAGATAGATAGATAGATAGATAGATAGATAGATAGATAGATAGATAGATAGATAGATAGATAGATAGATAGTATTTTAGTGACAACTTTTTACGAATTTTATTCAACACTGGACAAAAAAAGCTAATGAAAATTGTCACAAAAAATCACCACTATTGCATTTTCTGCATTACCTTTCATTTCTTTGAAGTCTAACTCGGGAAAAGATAAAGTATTATGTATTGTCAATATCCCAAAACACCTGTCAGTGCCTTGAGGAACTGGTTTAAAAAATGTTTAATTTTTAAAAAAATTTAAAGAACTGTTCTCATCTCTTGATGTGAGCAAGAAGACTGTTTTCATCTCTTGACGTGAATTCTAGGACTGTTTTCCATCTCTTGATGTGAGCACTAAGACTGTTTTCATCTCTTAATGTGAGCACTAAGACTGTTTTCATCTCTTAATGTGAGCACTAAGACTGTTTTCATCTCTTCATGTGAGCACTAAGACTGTTTTCATCTCTTCATGTGAGCACTAAGACTGCTTTCATCTCTTGACGTGAACTCTAGGACTGTTCTCATCTCTTGATGTGAGCACTAAGACTGTTCTCATCTCTTGATGTGAACACTAAGACTTTTCGTCTCTTGGTGTGAACACTAAATCTGTTTTCATCTCTTGGTGTGAGCAAGATGACTGTTTTCATCTCTTGATGTGAACTCTAGGACTGTTTTCCATCTCTTGATATGAGCTCTAAGATGTTTTCATCTCTTCATGTGAGCACTAAGACTGTTTTCATCTCTTGATGTGAGCAAGAAGACTGTTTCCATCTCTTGACGTGAGTATTAAGACTGTTTCCATCTCTTCATGTGGGCATTAAGGCTGTTTTCATCTCTTGATATGAGCTCTAAGATGTTTTCATCTCTTGATGTGAGCATTAAGACTGTTTTCATCTCTTGGCGTGAGCACTAAGACTGTTTTCATCTCTTGATGTAAGAACTAAGACTGTTTTCATATCTTGATGTGAACACTAAGACTGTTTTTATCTCTTGATGTGAGCACTAAGGCCGTTTTCATCTCTTGATGTGAGCACTAAGGCTGTTTTCATCTCTTGATGTGAGCACTAAGACTGTTCTCATCTCATCTCTTGATGTGAGCACTAAGACTGTTCTCATCTCATCTCTTGATGTGAGCACTAAGACTGTTCTCATCTCTTCTCTTGATGTGAGCACTAAGACTGTTTTCCATCTCTTGATGCGACCACCAAGACTGTTTCCATCTCTTGATGTGGGCATTTAGATTGTTTTCATATATTGAGCACTAAGACTGTTTTCATCTCTTGATGTGCGCACTCAGACTTTTTATCTCTTGATGTGAGCACTAAGACTGTTTACATCTCTTGATGTGAGCAATCAGACTTTTTATCTCAACACTAAGACTGTTCTCATCTATTGATGTGAACAGTACGACTGTTGTAATCTCACAAGCCTTGGTAATGAGCAGTTTAAGGGGTAAACGATACGCAAGGCCGTTTGTAATAGCCCACAGGCAACAGCGGTAGATCACTAAACAGAAATGCACTTTTCTCTTCAAGAGCCGGCACAATGTTCTGAATAATTTATCAATGCCACACCACAATCGACAACTTTTTCTTTTCTTTTCGTTCCTCGGCTAGAGCTCCGAGGTTCACCAATGGTGAGAGTTTTAGCATATGCGACCAGTCCCCCCCCCCCCCCTTCCCCCACTCTAGGTAGCTGCATTCCGACTTTGGGGATGTTGGCTAAACAGGACACCTGTGTGCACGCATTTTTTGATATTTTGTCATCTGTTAACTCGGGCACGAAATGGTCTACTCTTCCCAAAGGTGGAACAGGTCCTTAACGTGTGCGCAAGATGTTCTGTGTGCGTTTGCATAGGTTTATAGTCTCATCCGAAGGACTTTGACATTCTGTTTGATTTTTTCGTCAAATTGGGAAGAAAGGGCAAAGGTGGAATTAAACCCAGAATCTCATGGCAGGCCCATACTTGTTAGGCAGTGAACTTCTTAAACGTCCTGCCACCTTCCTTCTCCAATCGACAGCTTATTATGGGTGCTAAAAGGATTTTCTGACCAGTTGCCCAAGGCACTGACAATGTTTTGTCATATTGACAATGCACTCTAATTTATCTCTTTTTTTTTTTCAATGTTAGACTTCAAGACTTTCTTTTCATGTTTATCATCCCATTTGATAAATGGAGAACGTAAAAATCAAATTGTAGCCAAAAAGAAAATCCTCTAAAGAAGAGAAAAAATTACACACAATATTTTAAATGTACGCTTGTATCGAGAGAAAAACAAAAATAGCATAAGCGTATGTAATGTCATATATAACACTATCAGAACATCAAATTCAGTCTGTAACAAACCACAGTGGACACAGCAGGAATAGGCAGTTCATCATGGGGGGGGGGGGGGGGGGGGGGTTAAAACAGGAGGGAAGAGAGGGGTGGGACTGTGGGTGGGTGGGTGGGGTGGGGCCATACTAGTCCGAGAATTTCCCCACCGCCCACACAACCAGCCGTCAGTGGTGTGAAAGGCAATATATGGGTTTAGATAACAGACATTATGACTTGCACAAACACGCCCGTGCGTGTGTGTGTGTGTACACAAACACATGCGCACACATGTCCACACACACACATGCGCACTCACACCCATGCCCACTCAAATACACTCTCTCTCTCTCTCTCTCTCTCTCTCTCTCTCTCTCTCTCTCTCTCTCTCTCTCTCTCTTAATATGACACAATTTCATACAAATACACCATTATTTCTCTTTTTTGTCTAATATCACTATGAGTGAAGGGACGTTAGATTAAAGAACACACACACACTATCTCTTAGCACCACAAATTGGCAGGGGGGTGGGGGGGGTGGTGCTGTGAATGTCTAGATTCAGCAGATGACCTTGAGAGCGCCTCTGCATGTTCGTCAATTATTAACACGGTGTGCATGTTGTTAGCTTGTTTTCGTTCCTCGGCTAGAGCTCCGAGCTTCACCAATGGTGCGATTTTGCGAATGCGACCGTTTTTTGGGCCTACCATGAAGGTAGCTGCATTCCGACTGCGGGGATGTATCCAGCATGCGTCCCTGTAGTCAAGACTGTAGCTCCGTTCATTTTTACGGAAACACGAACATACCCAGCGTACGTTCGTGTTTCTGTAACCCACCGAACACTGACATGAATTACGGGATTGCTAACGTGCATGTACAGGCTGAAAATTATGGCACTTGCAGGTATGTACTTGAAGCTGACCTTGAAGATCGTAAAGTATTCCCACCCTTAATTCAACAGACGCCGCCCAGATTCCAACACACGACTTCGTGGACCCTTGAGATTGAAGAATAATCTTATCCACTCGGCTATAGCTATAGCGTCCCGTTGATGTATTCTGAAAATGATGGCAAAAATTGATAGAACCTGATATGACTAAGGTTAGCACTTTTTTACTTGTACTTTTGGTGGCAGGGGGGGGGGGGGGGGGGGGGGAGTTGTCTGCTACATTATCTGCAAGCCAAACTTTATCAGTATTGTGATGCGGGGAGTGGGGTGGAGTGGGGGTGAGGGGTTGCTTGATTGTCCTCTTGCTCGTTCTCTGGGGCCACTAGGCCCTAAAATCAACTGGAAAGAAGTTGGACTATAAAAAGAGGTCAGTCATCTTCCCTTCCTCACATAAAGTGCAAGGCCCTGTACATGATGCCATATCAATACCCAAGTCACGGCTTTGAGGCTTGGAGATCAGAGCCAAGAGAACGAGTCAGAATCTCTGCCTGCTTTATTCTTTCTACCTACACAATGACCCGTGTCGTCCTGGTCCTTCTTTTCAGCCAGGGGCGCTAGCTAGCCCTATGTCTATCCCACCCCCACAAGCTTGCCTTCAACTTGCAGGAAGTCCTCTTTGTTGCTTCCCTTGTGCTTCCTTTTTTTTTTTGCTCTCCCCTTCCTCTCCCCTTCCTGGCTCAGTTTGTCTTGCGCGTGACTGTAAGGCCTACACCCTGTAAGTGGCCTGCCAGACAGTTGAGGAAAAGGGGCAGGATTTTGAGAAGCACGTGACTTTGGGGAAAAAGCCAGTGAAGAAAAAGAATTGCTGTCGAAAATCGAATCAAAGGAAGAAATGGTGGGCCGAAAGAGAGCAATTTGCGTTTATGAAATTATTGTCACGCGCCCACCCACTTCCGTGCACGACCACCGCTATCCAATGCACATCTGTATAATTTTCCTTTGCGCATATGCGCGCGTGAAACACACACACACACACACACCACAGAAGGTCGTCTTCAACTTATACACCCAGACGTGCGCACCTATGTATTCATCTAGGCACGTCCCACTGCCTTTCTAAAAAATGACGCTGTCCCTACTAGTCTGGTCCAAACAAAAAAAAACTGGCAGCAGGGGCATAACTCAGCAACCTACACGCCTGATCCTGCAGATTTCGTCTTCAAACAGACAAGTGTTGGGGGAGGGGAAACATTCGGGGCATCTTGAACTCACAATTATTTTTGACCTTCCATTACATGAGTTGCATTGCAACATAGGTCAATTTTGAACTGTTAGGATGTTGGTAATATGCCATATTGAAGAGAGAGAGGGGGGGAAAGCCATTGAACGAAAAATATTTTTAAAAATCGGATAATTCTATGAAAAAAGTTCATATGAAGTGAAATGCTAGACACCAGGAAATGACGATAATAAGAAACTGACGAAGTTTGCGTGGTAATAGGCTAGATAGATGGTCAGAATGAGGAGTTGGATGGTTTAAAACGCACTTTTAAAGCAAAAGAAAACAAACAACCATTACGCCTTGATACTTCAATACAAGGAAAAGAAAGCTTACAGTTTTATATCAATCAAAATCGACATGACACCCCCCCCCCCCCTTCCACCTGCATAAAATGGCTTCTATCGAGAAAATGGGTCATTTCCTGGTGGCAGGTCATGTTTGATATAACACCTTTTGATACATTCCATTCTTCCCTCTCAAAAGTGGAAGGACACACACACATATAGAAATTCGCTTTTCTTCCCTTCCTCTCTCTCCTCTTATCTGGGACAACATCCGCCCCCACCCCAAATATTTCCATCCCTCAAGATCAGATGTGAAGTGCTTTGTGGGTCAACTTTTGCACTTTTAAGAACATGAGCAGAAACAGAAATAGAGACTGTTGTCAGCAGGAGTTGAAGTCATCTTTTTTGCCCAGGATGAGTTGGTGTTTAAACACTGTCAGCTAGTTTGAGAAATCATGATTTTATTTTTAGTTTTTCCTTTCTGGTGTTGGATGCTTCTGAAGTTTCAGCTGTCCCGCTTGTGAAGTTGTTGGGTGAGAAACTGATGAAACTTCATGTGTTCCTACATGACTCTTCTAAAAGTCCACGTATTTGTTTCCACGATATTCGTGTAGACTCGTGTACATACATCTGATAAAAGCTCTGTACTTGCAAGGGGTTTCCATTGAACAGTACAAATTCTCCGGAACTCTTCTCACTGCTTTCTGGCCTGTGCTGGAATCAATGTACGTGATGAAATGAAAAGCGCTGCTATCAAAACCTGCGGATTAAACCCCCCTACCTTCCCTTCCCTTCTCCTCTCTGAATGCATGGGTACCGTGTCTCCTCCTTCCCCACTTCTCTCACTATCATCAATCACTCTCTGCTCTCTGGCATTTTTCCATCTGCTTCCATACAGATCAACAATTGTTATACCTATTCTGAAGAAGCCTTCAGTTGATCGAGAAATGTTGAGAAAAAAAACACTACAGACCTGTCTCTGATTTACCTATTCTTTCAAAAATGACTGTAAATGTGGTTCTTTTGCAGCTCTCAAAACATCTTAGAAAGACCTTACTTGGGTTGATTTTATTAGTGTCCCAGCGGAGTCATCCGACTTGAGAACTGAACCCTCAACAAACAACTGCTCAGAAAAAAAGACACTCTGTACTGTCCTTTACAGTTTGCATATCGTGCAGACTGTTCGGCGAAGTACGGCTGCCCAAGAAAATTCATCGCCATCATATGTCAGCTTCATGATGGTATGCTGGCCAGAGTACAAGACAACGGAGAGGCATCTGAACCCTTCCCAGTCACCAACGGAGTGAAGTAGGGCTGTGTTCTTGCTCCCACCCTGTTCAGCCTCATGTTTTCGGCAATGCTGTCAGATGAGTTCAGAGATTCGGATGTTGGTGTCAGCATCAGGTACAGGTATGATGGATCACTCTTCAATCTCAGGAGGCTTCAAGCTAAAACCAAGGTCTCAACAGATATCATCAACGACTTCCTGTTTGCTGATGATTGCGCCCTCAATGCTGCTTCTGAAGCTGACATGCAAGACAGTGTTGACAAGTTCTCTGATTTTTTGCGACAATTTGGGTTGACAATCAGTACCAAGAAGACTGAGGTAATGCACCAACCAGCCCCAGGGAAGCCCTACGTTGAACCAAACATCTCCGTAAATGGACATAGACTCAAAGCAGTGGACAAATTTACTTATCTTGGCAGTACCCTCTCCCGCACAGTAGCCATTGATGATGAGGTCAACACCAGACTCGCCAAAGCAAGCGCTGCCTTTGGCAGACTCCGAAAGAATGTGTGGGACAGGAGAGGCATCTCAACAGAAGCCAAGATCAAGGTCTACAAAGCAGTAGTACTCCTCACCCTGCTCTATGGCTCAGAGTCATGGACAGTCTACCAACGCCATGCTAAAAAGCTGAACCACTTCCACACCACCTGTTTGAGAAAACTGTTTGGCATCAAGTGGCAGGACAAGATCCCAGACACTGAGGTGCTCACTAGAGCAAACCTTCCCAGCATCCACACCATCCTGATGCAGACCCAGCTTCGCTGGGCAGGCCATGTAGTTCGCATGCCAGACCATCAGCCCCCCAAGAAACTTCTGTTTGGCGAACTTCAGCATGAAAGCGCTCCCAGGGAGGCCAGAGGAAACGCTTCAAGGACACTTGAAAGCCTCACTGAAAGCCTTCAACATTGACTTAAACTCATGGGAGCAGGCAGCAATGGAGAGGCCACAGTGGCGAGCAGCTGTACGCAGTGGCGCCAAGGCCCACGAAGCAAACAGAATTGCGACAGCTGAGCAACGCAGGCAAGACAGGAAAGATAGAGCCTCCAAGTCTCCAAAAGCAGCCACAATACCCTGTCCATACTGCTCAAGAACTTTTCAAGCGCGGATTGGCCAAATAAGCCATCTTCGCACCCACAGATATAGACCCTCCCAATCCCAGGATGAATAGATGGTCATCATCGATCCCGATGGACGAAGAAGCATATCGTGCAGATCACAGCACTGAAACAGCTGTACTAAAAAGTTTCAATGATTCCTTACAGCCTTGGATAGCACTTTCTCCTCTGTCCATACTTGATTTGTCAGCTGCGTTTGACTCTTTCTCTCTATCCCCACTCTATTATACCTTTGGTGTACCTGTTACAGCTCTTTTGTGGTATTGCTCTTATCTTTATAATCCTACCTAGACTGTTACTATTAACAGCCTGTCTTCAAAACCTTCTCAGCTAGTGTTTGGAGTTCCACAAGGATCTGTATGGGGGCCTATTCTGTTTGCACTGCGTATATACAGCCTGCTTCTAAAATTGTCTCATTGTTCTCTTCTTTTATCACCGTTTCTCTGACGATAATCAAATTTACAGATCTGGACCAAACTCACATCTACTAAATAGTATCTTTCCTTCTCAGCAATGCATCTCTGGCATAATGTCATGGATGACGATGAACAAGTTATAAACTAAACGACGACGAGACTGAAATGATATCTTGTTCTTCTCAAGCATTTTCTAGACCCTGGGTCACTCCCACAAACCATCCAGTGGACTGATTCTGCAATTCCTGCTTTTATTTCATTCCTCAGCTAGACCTCTGAGGTTTGCAATGTGGTGAGATGTTTTGTTTGCCACAGTTTTTGCCCACCATTGAGGTAGCCGCATTCCGACTTCCAGGATGTTTACACACGGCACCAGTGAGCACGCATTTTTTTAAGAATTTGTCATCTGTTCCCAGAAGCACATAAAGGCCGACTCTTCCAAAAAGCGAATCGGGTTTTAACGTGCGCGATAGATATTCAGCGTATGTCTGCACACAGGACATCGGTTTATAGTCTCAACCGAAGGATTTTCGGGGAAGGGATTTTCGGGGAAGTGGAGTCGGCACTGATGTTACTTCCAGGGGAAGAATCCTCTTGAATTGAACGTCTCGGTGGTACCTCAAACCTGGGATTGATCCCAGGCCGTCATATCGCGAGGGCAACGCTCAAACCATCAGGCTATCCTGTCCCCAATTCCTGCTTTTAAAACTATTCGTACTCTGTTGGTGTTTTCCTCGATCAAACTCTAGAGAAACATTTTTTTTTTTCTAGCTGTCAAACCTGCTTATCTGAACTATTCAGAATCAGTTCAGTTGGTCACTTTCTTTCACAGGATGCTGCAAAAGCACCTTTGCCTGTACTCTTGTGCTTTCACGGCTTTATTGTAATTCTCTTCTTGCATGTTGCCCCAAGTATCTTTAGTCCAGAGTCCATAAGATTACAAAACCACGCTGCACGACTTGTTTATTGTATCTCTATACCTAAACCATGTCACTTTTTTGCACTCTTTACTACCTGCCCAATGAAGAAAGAATCCATGCAAAATATCTCTCTCTTGTGTTACAATTCAAGACCAACATGACTCCAGCCTATTTGGGCGAGCTTCATCATTGCTATTTACCTGCTCTGTTCTTCAATTAATGCCTGCTTATTGAAAATTCCTCCTCACAGAACTAAATCTTATGGTCAAGGTACCTTCTCTTCTTTCCTTTAAACTCTCTTTAAATTTATTTCCCTCTCCCTAAGCCACCCAATGTTAGTTACCTATGTATGTGTTTGGGTTTTACTTTTCATTCTGCTGCAGTAGTGTGTGTGTGTGTAATTTTTTTTACCCAGCTAAATTTTTATTTGAAGGGTATTGAAAGCACTCTGCGCTTTCTTTTATATCTGTTATCCATGTGCATGTGATTTTGTAAATGTTGTCATCCATTCTCATTGGCCTACAATGAGCACAAGTTGTCCTGCATGCGTTTGCACATGGGGCCTTGGTTTGTCGTCTTATCTGAAGGACTTGGGAGAGTGGAATCGCCACTTGTGTTAACTTTTGTGGTAGTACAAATCCCTTTCAACAGGGGTCTTGAATGGCTCAAACCCATGCCGTCAGGTATGAGTGTGGTGTGTGTGTAAGCGTGCGTGTGTGTGTAAGGGAGTGTGTGGGTGTGTGTGTGTGGGGGGGGGTGATCATTGTCATCATCCCCATCATCCTTGTTGACTGTTGATGTAAACGTTGTCAGAGATGGGACAGCTGAGTGGTTAAGGTGCTTGCTAATGCCTTCAGCGCCTGGGCTTTATCACAGTTCTTGATTAAACCATTGACACTGGGGGCAACAGCAAAGTGGGAAGCTGTATGACCAGTGGCGTTCCCATTCATGGAATTCCACTTTGCAGCCTACTCTTTAGTGATCGACTATGACTCTCTGACTAGGAGGCTTGACTCGCACAGTCCTTATGTGCTGCAGCCCTGGGGGGGCTGGTTGGCCTTTGGAGAACATCTTATGCCCATATGGCCGAGAGAGTGGGAGTGTCCTGTAGGCAAGGCATCTCCACTTTAATCAAATTTCTGCCCAATTTCTGAAACAGCAGCTGCCTCCTCTGCTGTTTTGGAGGTCACCGTTGAACAGGATGGACAAACATACATTTATATAATCTCCCTAAGGTATGGTGAAGCAGTGTTGAGCATGGTTTCCTCACAGTCACAGATAGCCGACCATTGGTGCATCTTGCCAGTCCCTCATTCATCCCACAGTAAATGGGCACTTGCCCTCTTTATGGTCAGGGAAGGCAAGGCAAAGCAGCAAGAGACAGAGAGAGAGGGAGGGAGAGGGAGAGAGAGAGATAGAGAGAGAGGTAACAAGAGGGAGGGAGCACAGAGAGAGAGAGAGAGATGTGTGTGCCACCCTCAAGATGCTAGCCCCTACAGAAGCTGACCCGACAACCACCTAGGTTATGGAACATCTTCACATTTTACCTTATGATCATCATTGTCATTACCATCAACATGATCTATCATCATCACATAATGGATGGGTGGGGGAACAGAGGTGGGAAGAGGAAAATGGTGGTGGCTGTGAAGAGTTCAACAACAAGCAAGGGGAAAAAATGAATTTTGTGAGGAATCAGTGAAGTATGTATATTCACACTGCACATTATGAACACTGAGCAAATGTTCACATGCTGAAGTCAAATTTATTCATGCTTTATATTTTGCAGAAAACTTCAACATCAATTCTTAATTTCATTACACAACAAAACTTGATTCCCAAGACACAAGCGTGTCAAAATGTGTAATTCACCTCATTGTGTGTGTTATGTGTTATAACTCACATTGTAAATCATATTACTGAAAAAACATTTCATCAATCAAATATGGCAAATCAGACAAACAGGGAAAAAACCACCCACACACAACAAAACCCAAAGCAAACAATAACAAATTTAAATCAAACTGTATGCCAAACAGTCAACAGCAGACATTCAAGGGGCAAAAGCAATCATCCATCATAAAAGTTCCATGATTATCTCCCATTTTATGTACATTTCCTTTTAAATGGACCAAAAAATTTAATAATCATCATTAAAAAGGAATAAGAACAATGTTTTGTAATGTTAATGTAGGGAATAAAACATCTGGAAAGGATTAAAATCAATTCCCACTGACAATGAACTCTCCTGAGTTAAAAAGCCATTTTGAATCGCTCATGAAAGCCAAGATGAATACTGTGTTTGATATAATACCAATACTTCACTACCTCAAAACTTACACATTCAGGTGAAATACAGCTGAGGCCAGAAAAGATTTCAGCCTTTTCATCAGATACAGATTTTGTAGGTCAAATATCTTTCCATCCCAATAGAACATATGCCACTGTGTCTACGTTATATAACCAAATCTAGTAAATGTTTTTTTTTAATTTTAATTAAAAAACCCAAACCAAAAACCTGTCTCATGACCAGTATATTTCCAATTCAGAGCAAAGTTTGTTAAAGAGTCCAAACGAATCAGAAAGTCTACTGCTTTTCTCTGTGCAATAACTTCTTTTTTTTCTGTGCAATAACTCATTCTTCTGCTTTCAGGATAAATTTGTACGAAGTATTGACACATCTTCCTTTACTGAATGGAAGGATGCAGACCAGAAAATGCCTTAAAACATCTCATATTATGTGTATGTGATGAAGGCGATCAACTGCACTTTGCTACACATTTTTTCTGTCATGTTTAGTTTCTGCAAGAGAAATGAGCACAGCACATATCAAAAGTGCCTGTCAGTGTCTGTCAACAAGATCTTGCGGCAGAGCTTCGAAGAGGAGGATTAACCTGGAACAAGGCTATACAGGCTACCTGAGGCAAGCCAAGATGTAAAGGCGTTTGTCAATAACTTCTGGCTTCAACTACCACCAGAGCTAAAGGCTTGATTGGTATTCACAATTATTTTTCATCCATTTGATTGATAATGATCATTATTTTTTTTATTCCCACGACTTGATTAATATTAATGAATATTTTTACATCCCGTGACTACATCGGACTGAAATCATAAAGACCAAATCATCAATCAACCATTATATGCTACATATCATAATACACAAGATTGACTTTCTCTGTTGTCTGATTATTCATTCAAAGTATACACCAAAAAACAAACCAGTCCAAGTACACTGAAGTCGCTGCATAAGGTAAATCAAAATCTTCCTTTTTTTTTCCAGTTGCTGTGCATTGCATTTCCCATTCAAAGAATAACCTCTTGCGGACAGATAAGTTTCAATCATTATTCATTCTGAATCCATATATATCATACCCTATTGTTTATTTACAACAAATTGTGACTACCTAGACTTGTTCATTTCTTTTTCCTAAACTGTAAAAAACAAATAAGTTGTGGGAAAAAAATATTTTTAAAATTTGTTTGGATACAAGGAGTAGATTCTAAGTATCATAATTATGTGAATGGTAGAGGGTTAAGGAAGAGGATTTTACTGATCTCCCAACTCAACATGCATGCAGACCAGAAAATGCCTTAAAACATCTCACATTATGTGTATGTGATGAAGGCGATCAATTGCACTTGTTGCAAAACACAAATACATCCTGCATTAATCTGAGGCTTTGCTACCACACTAAGTTATCCCATAGTCCAGTGGATCATTGGAACACCACTGAAGATTTTGCAACCAGCTTCCTCCACTCATAGTGAGTTGGTTAAGCACATGCTGAATGATTTCTTGCAAAGCATGGCAATGTTGAACAGTGAAACCTCCATGGAACAGTGAGACATTGATTAGAACTGACAAATTAAGCACAGACTCTATGATTCTATGACATTATCAGAAAAAAATACTCCTTCATCAGGACTATAAACCTGCAGGTAAGAAATGCATCACAAATGCACAAGTGAATACCCCATGTCTTGAGCTACCGAACTGAGATTAGCTCAGAACAGGCGGAGGTGGAGATCCTTTGCTGCTATTCTAGTAAATAAGTGTGAAAATAAGCGAGAGTTTACAGACAGGAGCATTCTGTTCTTACTGTCTGATTGTAGCGATTCCATGAGAAGGCAGTCTTTGTTCAAAATTAAATGCACCCATACTTCTGTACACTTATACACTATGAGATACAAGCCGCTGGTCTGAACACTATCCCTATGTTAAGGGATGGAACCCCTCTTTCCCAGTATATATGCACTGTGCGCATTTGTATGCTGCCATAACCCAGGAGTGGGTGATACAGAGGGAAGGGTTGGTAGATGGCTGGTTACCCTGTAGCAGGTTACCTGTAGGGAAAAGGTTAATAAACTCTGTCCTCCTGACGACACTCAGAAACAACATAATAAGTTAAAATGTTAACAAAAATATGTGTGTACAGTCATCATGGCTTGATTTCATAAACACGCTAAAACCATCTTGAATACCAAACAATATTACTGTCTTCATCATTCCATTCTTCCAAACGGTTTTCATTTCTGAGTTTCAATATCTGTGACTTCAGTCGTGATTTCACTGCCATGACAACAACAACAACAAAAATCAGCCTCTCTGCTACAGAGAATTATACAAGCCAAGAACAGGTAAATTGTTCTTATACCGCCTTGCTTTAACCACAACAATGACAAATATTTCTGTTAAACAAGGTTAGACACACATAAAAAAAAAGTGATAACCTGCATATGTCACGATTTTCAAATAACAAGATTGATTTTTGTTTTTCTTTCATGCTCTCAGATCTGATGTTATTTCAGCTGTGTGCACCAACTTAATCTCCAACTAACCATATTCAGGACAAGTCCACAGATCTTACAGAGAACCTGACCAGCATCTTCTTCTTCTTCCTTTTTTGTCGTGTTTCTCCCAGGGGAGGTTTGACATTGATGAGCCTTACTCCATCTCTCTCTGTTTTAAGCTTCCTCCTTATTTATGCCCCTTTCTCTAAGATCATCTGCAATACAGGCAGCCCAGGTCTTGCTAGGTCTTCCCTTTGGTCTGACCAGTATCTGCTCCGAAACAGTCAACCTTGTGAAATGCAAGACTTTGATGCTCGTTTTCAACAGCTAACAAGCACAAAAAACCTTTGCACCTTCAAAGAGACACAGACACAACATCCAAGAGGATGATATGTCGACTAGTTCTCTACTGATGTACTGAGATATGAAAGAAGAAAGAAGACTAAAGGTGTGAAGATTTCTCATTTAACCTTTACATTTCATTTACCTGTAAACTGTCTGATGGGTAGAAGACATCACTGATGTAAATTGTGCTCTTTGCCAAAAGAGCAAAAGTCATGTCTGTTTACTTGCACACTTTCAACACTTGGAGATAAAAATATAATGTGCCTGCTTCAACAACGCAGACAATAAGAACTTACAAACACTATTTATAACAACAAAGGGCATTTACACCCCTTACCTCTGAGAAGTTAAGGGTGCATGCAGCATAAAACAAAACAACTGTAAAGCAAAGAATACACAGTACAATGAAAGAAAAATAACGTTTTAAAAAGGTTCCACTAAACTGTGTCACCACTATGCAAGTGCATATACATGAGTTAGTGCTTTTTTGTGTAATTCAAAAAACTAAAACAAAAAAATGAAAACTTCTGTCCCCAAGAGTGCATATCCTCAACGAGTAATACCTCTGTGTTCTAACTAAACCTGAAAAGAGAAATAAACAGATTTCTCACATCCCACACCTCAAACCTTACAGCAAATTTGGGAGACATTGTTTTTCCTTCTCTCCCCCTCCCCAATGCCCCTATTTTCATTGGAATTGCAACATTTTCAGTCAGGAACAGAACATCGTTCAACGATTCTCTGAAGGTCTACTTGAGCAGTTATTCACAGCGGTCAGGCGACACCCACTGGTCAAGCTGTCGACCAATCTTGTTCTTCACGGCCTGTGTGGCATCGTCCATCTGCTTCAGGACCTCCTGAAAGCATTCAAGATGAATAATCGAGACATTAGGATATTTCCACTGATTTTGGCCCCCCCCCCCCCCCCCCCCCCCCCCACCATTTTACAACCAAAAAAAAAGAGTAGCTACTAAACGACGTATCTACAATGACAGATCAGAAAAAAAATCAAATCAGATAAAGTGGAGAGTGATCTGGTGGTAATGCACCCATTCAGAAAATGAGAAGTCAAAATTCACTCCCATTTGAAGCTAGAGCCCCCCCCCCCCTTCTCTCCCCCCCCCCCCCCCCCCCCCCTCTCCCCCCTCCCCCCCCCCCCCCCCCCCCCCCCCCCCCCATCCCCCCCCCTTTCCGATGAGACAAAAACATGTGTCCCCTGTGCTATTTTCACTTAAAGCACGTAAAATGAACCCACGACAACAAAGGCTGTCTCTGGCAAACTTGTGTAGGAGAAAAATAAAAATCTGATAAGGAAACAGACACGTATGTAAACATACAGCAAAGGCCATTTTCAAATAGGTAATGCCGTACTGCAACTGCATGCTCCACCTGGAGAAAGAGAAGCCCAAATTCTTCAAGAAAAGATGCAAGCCATGACTATTAGTGGTATACAGTACAGTATAATTCTTTTTTTTTCCTTTTGCAAAAATGATTATCTTTTTCCAGATATGGTTTTTCAGAGTTGTTTTATTTCTTCAAAATGTACCTTTAGGTCAAATATTTCCTTAGTCAAGTCAAGTCAAATTTTTATTTCCAGATGGTACATTGAATAAGCAGTTCATTTGCTTTTTTTCATCAAGCCATCTATCTACATTCCTCAATTGTAACAAAAAATATATCAAGTGAAACAAATGCCAGTTCTTCTTCTTCTCCTTAAAACGCTCGAACAGCAACTATTGCTGTCTGTCATACGATCAAAAAAGTTATTGTGCTGCGGTTAAGCGCCTGACAAGCTAGGCCCAGCGCATCTGACTTTGGGCATGCTGCATAGTTCTTGGGGTCTATTTTAATCTTTTTCTTGGATTTCCACCTTTGTAATGAGGCAGTTTCACCTACTCAAACCAGGAGTGTACAGGTGAAGACATTCACAGAGGTAGGAAGGTGCTGTTTTATGGAGCCATTTGTAACAGAAGGTACTGATCTTATAGTTTACTCTCTGTGGCACAGGCAACCAGTGGAGAGATCGCAAGAGGGGAGTAATGTGCTCAGATTTTTTCTTTCTGAGGACTTGGCAAGATGCAGAGTTTTGTATACATTGAAGGGAGTGGATAGATGATGCTGGCAGACCAGCAGAAGAGAATTGCAATAGTCCAGACGTGAGAGAATGAGAGACGTGACTAGTTTGGATGTTGCATCAGTGGACAGGTACTTTCGAACTGCACTGATGCGCCGCAATTGATAGTAGCACGACTGGCAGGTTTGGGTGATGAATTTTTGCATGGAGAGTGTGTTGTCTATAACGACCCCTAGATATTTCACAGCGTAGATAGAGGGACAGACTTGACAAACAGCTGTAAACTGTAAGCTGTCAGCTCTTCTTGACAAACAGCTGTAAACGCTTTCACATAAAACTGATGGGCATGACAGAAAAGAACTTAAAACTATCAGGACGTAAACCAATAACAACAACAAAATTTGTGTGTGTGTAAAAGTGAAGGCAAAACCCATACGGGAGAAAGCTTGATGACTTTGCTGTTCTTCACAATCTGCTCCGGCGTGCTGGCGCCCACGATGGCCACGGGCACGGCCTCTTGCTGGAACACCCAGGCCAGGGAAGCGACCGTCATGTCCAGATTGTTGGCCTGGCAGATTCCCTTCAGCTTGTTCACAGCCTGGTCAACACAGTGACACACACACACACACACAATGTATGTATACACACAATCGGTTGATTTTTCTCTGTGTGTGTGTAGGTGTGTGTGTGTAGGTGTGTGTGTGTGTAGGTGTGTGTGTGTAGGTGTGTGTGTGTGTGTGTGTGTGTGTGTGTGTGTGTGTGTGTGTGTGTGTGTGTGTGTGTGTGTGTGTGTGTGTGTGTGTGTGATCCTGCTTGTTCACAGCCTGGTCAACACACACACATACACAATGTATGTATACACACAATGACAATGACAAATTCTTTTATTTCGAGGATAATGAATAAGCACCCATGTGCTTTTTTTACATCCAGTCCCCGCCCTTACGGATATAAGAGAGAGAGAGAGAGACAAAGAGTGAGTGTGTGTGTGTGTGTGTGTGTGTGTGTGTGTGTGTGTGTGTGTGTGTGTGTTGGGGTGGAATTGAACCTAAGACTGTTCCAGTTTTTTGTCCACCAGTTGATTTCTGTGTGTGTGTGTGGTGTGTGTGTGTGTGTGTGTGGTGTGTGTGTGGTGTGTGTGTGGTGTGTGTGAGTGTGTGTGTGTGTGGAGTGTGATCCTGCTTGTTCACATCCTGATCAACACACACAATCACCCTCTCTGTCTGTGTCTCTCTCCTTTCACTATCATATTGTATTTTAATGTACACTTTTTTCATTATCATATTGTATTTTAATGTACACTTTTTTAAAACATGTTCTTTTAAATCATGTCAATATCTCCTTGACTTTGTAAGAATTCAGACAGACAACAGCTAAACATAATGAAATTCAACAAAACATCTTTTTAAAAAAGGTCTACAGAATAAAATTGTCCAAGGGAGGCCATTCATACATCAGTAAATCAATAACAGTTGTATCCCATTGTAAGTCAAAGAAAGATAATCAAGCTAAATTTCCTAAAACTGGGCTTGTGTAAATGCGCACCAAGTATATCTGCCTTTGGCTGAAAAAAAATTATCAGAATGGAGTAGAACTATGGGCTACATCAAAAGCTGTGTCTGCCTGTGTGCTTTGGGGTGAAATCTGTCACAGTTTATTCTCATTTGAAGCACACTGACAAAAAATCCACATGAGACCAGACAGTGGTAATATATATTCTCTCTACACTCTCCCCTACCATTCATACAGTTGCCTACTGTGACAAAAATAACGCAATCATCATACAATACAACACAACACACACAAAATGTAACAAACACACTCACACACACAAAATGCAACACAACACACATACACACAAATGCAACACAAACACACACACACACACACAATACAACACAACACACACACACACAATACAACACCACACCCACACACACAAATGCAACACAAAACACAGACACACACACACACAATACAACACAAACACACACACACACACAATGCAACAAAATAAACCCTCACACTAAAAAGTCCATATTCTACCTTTGAGTTATCGGTGTTAAACTTAAGATGCTCCAAACACCGATATAAACTCAGGATCTTTAACGTGCACATTTGATCTTCTCCATGTACATATACACAATGAGAATTAACGCACTAGCAGGTTTGTACTTGAAGTTGACCTGGGAGATTTACCAAAAAAAAAATCCCCACCGTTACTTCACCAGACCATGCCAAGATTCAAACCCACGACTTCATGGACCCATGGGACTGGAGTCAAATGGTCTTAACCACTCAGCTATAGCGTGCATCAGCTATTTCATTTGATAATGTCTGCCGGAAAATTGCGTCGTTTCCACACTCACCTCAAACACTTCTGCCTCCGCTCCTTCCTGCCCATGGCGAGCCAGCTTGTTCTGGTCACTGGAAACAAGAGTCACCTTGAAGGGTCAACAACATTTCCTTTTTGTTCCTCTGATATAGTTTCACAACTAATGATATTTCCTCTTGTTCTTCTTTTTCCTCAAACACTCAAACAGCAACTTCTGTTGTCTGTCATACAAGCAAAATGCATTGTGCTGCCTGAAAAATCAGGCCCAGTGCATCCAACTTTGGCATGATGTGACGATATTTCTGTTTAAATTAATCAAACCTATTTCGATCCTGCCATGAGTGAAGCCATATTCTATCTTCAGGGTTAATGTCAACACAATTTTGAACTCTGCTTACTTTTTTTTCTGGAAAAAGGGCAAGAGAATGGACCAAGAAGGCAGAAAACAGACAAGAAGGAGATGACAGGAAGAAAAGCAACGAGGCAAAAACAAAGAGAGGAATAGAAGAGGGGGAATTCCTAGCACAGAATTTCCAGATGGTGGGGATGCTATTTATACCGACAGGCCCCCGGCACCCCCACAGGGGAAGTCAACTGCATCTGACCCAATCCCCCCAACATACAGCCACTGGCGACTGAGATGACTTTCACATACTATATTCTTTTACACACTTCATGCAATGCTAAACACTGTTTGGTCTAACTCACTCCTATTCCCAAAACTTGAAAGAACAAGCATTCCATCCTCTGGAACACCCATCTCAAACACAATGTCTTTAGTCTAATAATGATTCCTGTATCTCTCAAGAATTTTTTTGGCTGTGAACATTGGTATACTTTGACCCAAGACACACAGAACACAAGGTTTGAGATAAGACCATCTTTTCAAAATATGCATTAGTGTAGAGTGACCCACAACATGTAGAGCACATCTTAGTAAGTACAAGTATATCTTGACCCTGACTGTACTGGGATGTCTGAAGGCTGTTAACTTATTTACAGACAAAAGGGGGGCAGGAGAGCCTAGTGGTTAGAGCACTGCGCTTGTGTTTTGACAGCCCGGGATCAATCCACCACCGAGGCACCTGTTCAAGAGGATTTTTCCCCAATAACATCAGAACCAACTCCACTCCCCAAACACTCTTTCAAATTACAGTATAAATCGAGTTCCCATGTGCAAACACAGCTAAAACATCTTGTGCACACATTAAAACCTGTTCCACCTTTTGGAAGAGTAGGCTATTGTATGCTGATAGAAAAGGACAACAGTTTTAAAAACATACACACTGGTGTTGTGTTTAGATAATCATCCCCAAAGTCAGAATGCGGCTACCTTAATTTCGGGCAAAAACGACTGCATATGCAAAATTTTACCACTGGTGAACCTCATAGTTCTAGCCGAGAAACAAAAAAAAATTTTTTTTTAAATTACAGACAAAACTTTAAAGTTTTCAGTAATAACATACTACGATACTTGACCAAGTCCAAAAATTCCATCAAAGTATAATATTCACAAAGCACTTTATCCACGGATGCCAGTAAAGCAACAAACCCTGTGTTGGAAAAGAGCTTTCCGCGACGACGTCCCTCCGGAATATCCTCCAAGCATGTGTACTTTCCTGTCAGCAGACCCTGCTGCAATGGGGAGTAGGCCAGGATGCTGATATTGTTGGCTGCACATATAGGCTGTACCTCATACTCCACGGAACGCCACAGCAAGTTGTAGCCCATCTGCATAGGATATCAATGGTAACAGATGATAATAACGATGAAAATATATACAACTTTAAAAGGTAAAGGAGTCCCTTAACCTATGTGGTCAAAGGGGAGCGAGGCGTCAGAGACCTCAGCTTCTCTGGGGCAGCATATTGAGGGCGGCGCCCATCTCCTCTCCCTCGCTGCTTGACCTTCCCTGACCCTAAAGAGGGCAGGTACGCATTTACAGCTGGGTGAACTGGGGGACTATAATGAAGCCAAAGCGCGCAAGCGGTCACCCATTCACTTGGTAACCATGCTCAATACTGCTTAACAGTGGCTTGGGGAAAGCGAGTGCTCTGACCACTGAGCTATTCTGCCCCCATACAATATTAGTAATTCCGATAATCATAACAGATGATAGTAATATAAAAACAATCATAATCCTCACTGACGTCGATGTGGACACAAATGTTCTGCATAACAATTACCTTTGTCAACAATACACTGCACAGAGTTAACTGTGATCATTGTCACCAGCTTTTTACTCCTTTTCAGATACCCCAATATCACATAATCCAAAATACCTTTTTTTCCTTAAACAAACAAGCAAGCACACACACAAAAACCCAAAATAATAATGATAATAATAATAATGTATGGAATTTATATAGCGCTGAATCTTGTAAAGCAACAAATCAAAGCGCTCAGATGACTTCTTTTTTTTATGCGTGTGTATGCGGTTTTTTTAATTTTGTCATCTGTCCCACCAACACACAATGGCCTACTCTTTCAAACAGCGGAACAGGATTTAATGTGTGCACAAGACGTTCTGCATGCGTTTGCACACAGAGCCTCGCTTTATAGTCTCATCCAAAGGACAAAAACTTTTGAGTTTCAGTTTTCTCAGAAAGCTTGAATAGGGTTCATTTCTTCCATGTATACAACACTTCCTTTTCTTTTTCTTTTATGTCATCTTTTAGTAGTGAGGAGTAAAATGAGTTCTATATCAAAATGGTTAAATCGCATGTGCGTGCACACACACACACACACAGAGTACACACTCACTCACACACACACACACAGAGCACCCCTATTTCACTGGCAACAACACAAAAAAAGGCGGAACAAAAGAACTGCCCCACAATTACCTGGTTACAGACGGGCTTGGCACCAGCTTCCAAGAAGGTCTTCAGGTTCTTTGGGCCAAAGTTGGAGAACCCGTAATGTCGGATTCGACCCCTGGCAATCTGACTGTTCAACTCTGTCACCGTTTCCTGGATATCTTTGACAAAACTTGGAAAATGGATCTGAAATGGAACAAATGACAAACATATGGCACTCCCAGCCAGACAAAACAATACCTGCACACGTGAACATATTCACACAAACACAAACTCACGCATGCAAACAGCATATATGCACACATGCGCGCATGCACTCACTCACACACACACACACACACACACACACACACACACACACACACACACACACACACACACCCCACACACTCACTCACTCACTCACTCACTCACTCACTCATTTTATATTCACTTGTAAAGATATAAATTTCGGGGGAAATAAAGATATCATATTCAGGGCGGGAAACGCACGGTGTTGCTGTTAAGAGTTTGGAGAAAGGGTCCAATTCATACCGCCTCCACAATTATACTACTATTATGTATGCTGTCCTGTGTTCCCATTGAAAAAAAAAACATGTAACAGTTTGTGTTCAACTGATAAGAAGCTGGTATCTTTTTTTACACCTAGATGTTGAGAATACGACTCACCAACATCCAAGTGTCAAAACAGATGGAAAATGATATTCAGCTCTTTCATCTATGATTAAAACATATAGTTGCTTACACACATGCATGTGAGTAGGTGTATGTGTTGTGTGTTGTGTGTGTGTGTGTGAGTGCGCGTGCGTGCGTGTGTACGTGCGTGCATGCGTGTGTGTGTGTGTGTGTGTGTGTGTGTGTGTGTGTGTGTGTGTGTGTGTGTGTGTGTGTGTGTGTGTGTGTGTGTGTGTGTGTGTGTGCAAGCGTGCGTGTGTGTGTGTGTATGTGTATGTGTGTGTGTTTAACACTGCCAACTATTTTTTACATATAATATTTATTTCAAAGTGTTCATTACACATGTGTGTACAGTGCACGAAACCTACTACCATTGTAATCTTCGTGCATCAAAGAGTTTTCAGAAGATGAAAGTCTGAACACAAAAGGAATTGCAGATGTTTGATGAGACTTTACAAAGAAAAAGTGATGACACATACGTGTAATTGGAATTATCTTTGTATTTGAAAAATAACTTCTCCTTTCTTTTTTAATCTCCCGGGTCAACTTCAAAAGCAGACCTACCAGCGCCTTTATTCCCTTTGTGTGTGTACACATGCAGAATATCAAATATATGCACATCAAAGATCCCATAATTCGTGTCTGCGTTCGGTGGTTTACAGAAACACACAAACATAATTATCCAGCATGCAACATGTACAATATCAGCTGAGGCCATCAGGCAGACCTCCCATAAAGTCACAAGCACAGGTGAAGACAAGGCACTAAGTACCCAGCCCAGTAAGGAAACACACAGGGAGAAAATTTATAATTTATAATTTTTTTAATTTTTTATTCTTTTATATTGAGGATGAAGGAAGGAGAAAGAAAGGAAGACCAAAAGAAATGTGGAGGAGGACTGTAAAAAGTGAGATGAAGGCCATGCGGCACTCTTGGGGATCAGTGACTAGGTTGGCCCAGGATACTGGATAGGCAGAAGTGGAAGCGCTTTGTTGCTGCCCTACACACCACTGGGTGTAATGGTTAATGATGATGATATATCGAGGATAATGGAATAAGCGCTTATGTGCTTTTTTACATCCAGTCCCCGTGTGTATGCGGTTTGGTAAATTCTGTCAACTGTTCCCACGGGCACACAATGGCCTACTCTTACGAAAAGCAGAACAGGATTTAACATTAGTGCAAGATGTTCTGCGTGCGTTCGCACACAGGTCCTCGGTTTATAGTCTCATCCGAAGGACTTTTGGGGAGAGTGGAGTCTGCACTGATGTTAACTCCAGGGGAAAATATCCCCTTGAACAGGAAGCGAACCCGGGTCGTCAGATTGCGAGCGCAATGTTCTAACCACTAGGCTATCCCGTCTCCCATCCAGAGAGAGAGGGAGAGGGGGGGAAGGGAGAGAGAGAGAGAGTGGGGGAGAAAGAGAGAAAGAGAGTGAGGACAGAGAGAGAGAGAGAGCGAGGACACAGAGAGAGAGAGAGAGAGAGAGAGAGAGAGAGAGAGAGAGAGAGAGAGAGAGAGAGAGAGAGAGAGAGAGAGAGAGAGAGAGGAGAGAGAGAGAGAGAGGTGAGAGAGAGAGAGAGAACTCGAAGGATTTATTCACAAAAAGGCCATTGGCCCATACATGAAGGGGGTTGCCGAACTGCTTAGTATTTTGGTGGGGGTAAAAGTAATAGTAACGACAACATGTTACTGTATAACAAAAAGTCAGCTACAAAAATATGATTTAGGATAACAATATCTCTCTTATTCTGAAAGCTTTATACAAATATAAAGTGAGGCTGCGCACAACCTCAGGATGATTTGATGCCAGGAGTAAACAGAGTCTAAATAAATTAGGCTGTCTACTATATTTAACAGGGATGTAGTTCTGCCTAAAAAAAAAAAAAAAGATAAAGGAGTCCCATAACCTATAAGGTCGTAGGGGAGTGAGGCATCAGAGACCTCACTTCTCTAGGGCCAGCATATTGAGGGCGGCGCCCATCTCCTTCTGCCTAACATCCTCTAATACTGGACAGCACAACACAAAATGTACTTCATCCTCCTCTGCTTGCTTACATAATTGGCATAGCAGCCTGAGGTCGTCAATATCATGTTGAGAGAGAGAGAGAGATAGAGAAGAGGAGAGAGAGAGAGAGAGAGAGAGAGAGAGAGAGAGAGAGAGAGAGAGAGAGAGGGGAGGAGAGAGACAGAGAGAGAGCGAGGACAGATAGCGAGAGAGAGAGACAGAGAGAGAGACACAATCAACTGACAAAGCCATAACATCATACCTGCAAAATATCAATGTAATCCGTTTCCATTTTGCGAAGGGCCCGGGTGACAGCATCATCAATCTCCGCTGCAGAGTAGGGCGGGGTGCTGGGTCCATTGCGGAAGCCGTACTTGGTGGCCACCACGGCATCCTGGCGGCGCCCTTTCAGGCAGTAGCCCAGCACTTCTTCAGAGCCAGCATACCCCTGCCAGTCCCACATCGTCTTTTAGAGACAGCTTTGTATCACGCACAGCAAAGCATCCATAGTTTTATTTTAACCCTCTTGTTGTTAGATTCTACAGAGCTAAACTGCCTGTAGATTTTGAATTCTTTGAAGGTTTTCTACCTCCATCTGACTTATTTTACTCCTAAGACAATTGTGTGTGTGCATGACAAGTTATCAAGCTGAAATTTTGTCACAAGCTAGGTATGTTTTTGTACTTGCATTTAGGCGCAAGTTTGTGTCTGGTCACCAGATGTCTTGTCATTGTCACCTTATTTGTCACCAATCACAGGTAAAAATATGGTATATATGATAAAACAGCAAATCCTGCTTGGATTTGACAATAGTTCAAGCATGTTAGCGTCGAATAAGGAAGTGATACCCAGCTGATGTGTTTACCAAGAGTTATGTGCAATAGTACTTCAAGGATGTGTCACACAATGTCCCCATAGCACCTGTTGTTTTATGGTATGTCTCGAGGAGACAGAAGTTTTGTTTGACTATTTTTTCTTTTGAAAACAAGTCACATTCAATCAACTTGTGACCTTTATACTGCAGTTC
Organism: Rapana venosa; assembly: GCA_028751875.1. Classification (NCBI taxonomy): domain Eukaryota; kingdom Metazoa; phylum Mollusca; class Gastropoda; order Neogastropoda; family Muricidae; genus Rapana; species Rapana venosa. Next base: position 71,824,312 of record CM054136.1, on the reverse strand, counting down.
ATATCTGCGTGTGCTACCACATGTTTGTTAAGTGTACAGAAGTGTATTATTGTACATGACTGTCACACTGTCACCATTGTCACAGCACAGGTGTGACAAATTCGAAACAACACAGAACTTCTGTAACTCTACACAATTTTAATGTTGGTAGTCTCTAAAGTAGTCGTAGTGGTGGCCCAGGGTCACATCACATCACAAAAAGCAAAAATTATGGATGTGTGTGTGTGGGGAGGGGGGTGTACCCATTGCTCTCACCTGTTGAACCTTGGCAGACCAGAGACCTATTTTATTTTCCTTCTTGCTATTTTCATTATCAGCATATCTGTTCATTTCTGCCATTGCAGTTTCAAAGCAAAAGTGTGGTAATAATGAGAAAACAGTCAAAAGGCATCGTTTTCAGGCGTCTATGCCGCGGACCGGCCGGGAGGTCAAATTTCTCCGCAGTCCGTGTGTGTAGCACAGGTCAGGAATGTGCCGTGTAGCACGTTATTTTCAGGCTCATTCTTCTCCCTAACTGCAGCATTTCCTTCCTCCTCTTCCTCGTAATCGTTTAATATCGGACTCACTTAACAATTCTTCTTCAAATGTTTATACTTCCAAGACAATAACATTCAATTTATCGTCTCGCTAATCAGATGAATCGTCTGGTACTTAAGATAATGCCATTTTTTTTCGCCACACTACACCATTGAAAAGCGTTCCGGTCGCTGGCTGTTATTTCTTCCTTCCCTCCCCACTACACGCATGCTAGTGGTCTAAATTTATCACTGGCATCCTCTGCATCGCCCCACCAATTTTCAGACACATAGTGTGAAAACCACGAGATCTGTGTGTGATGGAAAAGAACTGCCCACGTGGTCAGCACCAACTGTCGGCTCCGGTCGTATTGGAATCTAGCGGCAGCTTCCGTTACTGTCGGCTGCGGCCGGATCAGGGACAAGAGGGTTAATGCAAGGAAACAGGGTTTGGGTGGGGTTTTGTGTGTGTGAGTGTTTTGTTCCTCATCTAGAGCTCTGGGGTTTACCAATGGTGAGATTTTGCCTACGTAACTATTCAACTATTATTGCCCACCATGAAGGTAGCTGCATTATGACTTCAGGGATGTAGGCTGGTTACGTTCGTGATTCCATAACCCACTGAACTCTGACATGAATTAAGGAATTTTTAACAATAACATATTTGATCTTCTGCATGACTACATACACGAAGGGAATTAAGGCACTGGCAGGTCTGAATTTGAAGTTGACATGGGAGATTGTAAAAATCTCTATCCTTAAGTCACCAGACAAGCTAAGATTCAAACCCATAATTTCATGGACCTATGAGATTGAAGTCAAACGGTCTTGACCACTCGGCAATAGCATCGGTCATCAGATTTGAAATCTAGAGACAAACTTTATTTCAGAAACACATCCATAGTTTTTATACTATCAGATCTTTTCTATCTACAGACAACTTTATTACAGCAACACATTTTTTTTAAGCATGGGATCAGAAGCAACGTACAGCCACAATCTTCTGCCCCTATCTCCTTAAGGAACTATCAGGGCACTACACCACTGCCCAGATTTTTCAGGCCCTGCCTCTTCAGAACGTTAAACCTGGCTAGTACACCCCTCTCTTGATACAGGGTGTATGCTGAGTGTGCTTGTGTTTCCATAACCCAGCAAATGCTGACATGATGAATTAAGGGATCTTTAACATGCATTCTTTTCTCTTTTTTGCATGTCTTGAGGAAATTAAGGCACTGGCTGGTCAGCTCTTTTTAAGGTGACACAGGAAATCATAAAAATCCCCACCTTCAAGTTGATTTACTAGATGGCACTGCAGTGATTCAAACCCACAACTTCATAGACAGAAAGTCAAAGGCTAAAGCCAGCATATCCCTACAAAATAAAAGTTCTAATCTGTCCTGAATCTCAAGACAAGTGTTGTGTAGCATGTTTGTTTTGATGCATGCGATCAAAACAAGGCAAAAGGAAGCAGACCAGAGAAAGGGGAATGTATACTGCATGTAGGAAGAGCCGCCATGTCACAGTAGTACAAGAATGAGCTACTGCAGGTGGGAATACAAGCCTGCTTACTATAAATCTGACAAAAGTGTCATCTTGATTGACAATGAATGATTGAATCACGCAAGTCTTTCACAGTTTCAGGTATTTGTTCACTTACAAATTGCTTTCCTTTATTAAGCACACTGAGATGTGAGTGTGATGATGATGACAAGAATCGTTATAACTTTGCTAATGTCTTCACCAAAATGTTTCCTTTTAACAGCAGATTTCTTCTCTCCATCACTCCAGTTACACTAAATCATATGTTTCCCAGCTGAAAATCCTGGAGGATCACCCAGACTAAATACACTCAGACTCACTCATCCCTCCTGGTAGTCACGTGACGATATTTTGTACAAACTGGATGAAAAGTTTTAAGTATTTTTGACTGTTTTCAAGCAAGTTATCTTAAATAATACAGACTGTTTTCAAGCAAGTTATCTTAAATAATACAGACTAAACTTCTTTTAAAACATTGGCTTAAAAAATACAACAAAAATTCTGTGAACAATAAGAAAAAGACATACCTCTGCAGTGTCAAAGAAGTTAATGCCCACTTCAAAGCACTTGTCAACAATGGCCTTTGAAACCTGCAATTGAAAAAAGGTACACTTTGTAATCTCAGTAGTGATTATTCAATGAATGGTTAACCTAAAACTTCCCCTGAAACAAGTTGCAAGTCACATGAGGTTAATCACTTAATGATAATAATATCACACTATTTACAATGTGCAGTACATGCATTATCAATCGGTCATTAACCTGTTTACTGCCTGTACTGGCTGTAGAATACCAGCTGACGTCCTTGTTTCATTTCAAATTTTCACAAATTCTCCTCTAGTCCAAAAGTGAAAATATATTCTCACACAGTTAGAATAAGGTATCACTATCAGCTATTCTGATTTACAAATGGCATTCCTCTACATCACAGCTTAAGTCATTTATTCCTTACTGCTATTCCCTGACTGGCCCAAGTTCACATGTGAAAGTTGAGCGCCATGTGGCAAGATAAATTCTCAACCTTTGTGTTCAACAGCCAATAAGCCATGCATTTCCAGGAATACAGATGATACTTTGCAAGCACTGCAGATTTTTTTGATTTTTTTATTTTTTTTTTTTTTTTTGGGGGGGGGGTTATCAAAGTAATGATAAGACAGGAGATGAGCTTTTGTCTGACGACTCACTTGAAAAAGACAATGATTATGACAATGATAGCGATGTGTGACACGTGCTGGATGCCAAGTAGTACAGATGAACTTTTCAGGAGACAAGTGTACTCGTTATAGAGTTCACTCAGTTCTAGTGATAACAAAAGTCGGTAAAGCCTAAAGGCCCAAAGTGATAGGAAATATGGAAGGGTGTACATTGGGTGGATAGGGGGTGGGGGGAGGTTTAACAGAATGCAAATGCGAATGCGAAACGTTTATTCAGATTTAGGCCTAGGCCCCTTTCTGAAGGGGATACACATGATATTAACACAAATATTAAGTTGAATATGAATTTCTATAAGCATCATACATTTTAACAGGCTTTCTTCCATTAAAAAAATATAAATGTATTACAGCTCTATAGATTATGTTGCCACAGTATATAATATTCTCAAAGCTTTGTAAGTATACAGTGCCAAATTATATAGTATATTCTCATTTTGAGAAGTAAATTGAATCTAAAGTGACATGGATTATTATAAAATTTAGGCTGAATTAATTCAGTTCTCAAATCATGAAGAACAAGGGCAGCATAACATGAAATGAACTTCATTTTCCTCAGAACTATGACATAACCGGCACATTGTCACATTATCAGTCTCCCTCTTTTTATATCTGAACCGGTGACATGCTATGTCTGATACACCTAACCTAAGCTTTGTCAACGCACTCTTTACATATCTATTTATTGTAATTCCAATGTACATTTCAATTGTATTATTCGACTTAAACATCCTATACTCTGCAAATCTATGACTAGTTTCTATATGATCATGCCACTCCTGCCACCTGCAGTCTATGATTCTTTGTTTAAAACTTTTCATAAACTGTGTAATATTTTTTACTCCCTGATTTTCCCAAACATATGCAAAACCATAAGTATACAAACATTTTCGAATTCCTGAAGCCCAAATCTTTTTTCCATTTCTGTCCAATCTATACAAAGTCATATATGCTTTATACGGCAATCTACTACAATTCATTCTAGTCAATTTTAAGGAGGTTTAACAGAAGGAATCAGAGAGGGCAGGAGGGGGCATGGCCAAGACAGCAGGATTAGAAAGCTGAAAAAAAATTGAATATATGTATTATGTTGATATGTGCTTGTGGATTTCATCAGATTGGTAATGCTGATCCCCAAAGAGTGTATTCTCATTCCTTTTGTGGTTTGCCTTGCCAAGAAATTTGCTTTGCTGTCAGGCAAAAAATTTGCATCAATAATCATTTTAATGTGCCCCCTTGCATCATGCATGTTGTGCTGTGAGCCTGAGTAAACTAGTGTGAGAGTCCTTGATTGCTTCTGCACTGAGCTGTTACTTTTGAGTTTGACTGATTTGTTTGTTCTTTTCTTGCATAATTTGTGATTGCTCTTTCTAGAAATAAAATAGTATTATTTTCCCTTTCTTTTTTTTTTTTAAATTTTACATCTATGCAGATGTGGTCATGTTTAAATAAAAACTAGTAGTATACTTCATGCATCTGTAGTCAGTGGCTCTCTGAACCCTGTCTGAAAATGACAATCACAATGTCAAGGACAAATGAAATACCCTGATCTTGACACTCTTGACCCCTGCCCCTTATCTGTAAAGTCCACAATGATAAACGTGGTATCACTGTTAAGTGACCACTTCCTGTCTACCATGCAGACCAGCCCAGGATTTTCCAAGGAGAAATGAAAATCCAAAGTCAGTAAATTATCTATGGGGAGGTGATGTCCTTTTTTGGGGAAAGTGAGACTCACCAAGAGTAAACCTTTTACGCATTTTTCTCCATTCCTTTTAAGAAGAGAGGGGGTGAAAATAAAAGAAAGGCCAGGGCATCATATGAGAATCAATCTTTCAACCACAGGGGGGTACAACAACCTAATGGTTACCGTGCTGCAACCACAATCTCAATCTGACATCCCAGGTTCGAGGCACCTGTTTAGGATTTTCCTGCTTACATCAGTACTGACTCCACTTCCTCAAAAGTCTTTCAGATGAGACTAATAACTGAGGAACCATGGGTGAATGCATGTAGAACATCTTGCACATGGGTCAAAACCTGTTCTGACTTTCAAAGGAGTAGACTATTGTGTGCAGGTAAGAACAGATGGGATGACATTTTTTTTGGAAATGCATGCACACTAGTGTCATGTTTAGACACCATCCCCAAAGTTAGAATGCAGCTACCTTAATGGTAGGCAAAAATGGTCATGGATACATACACAAAAAATCTCACCATTAATGAACCTCAAACTCTAGCCAACTACCAGAACAAACAAACAAAAAGTCTTTCCTCAACCTACAAACCCATCACCCCAACTGGGCCCAATCCTTGCCTTTGTTTCTCCTCAAAAACAGAAAGGAGGAAAAAAAACTTTAAAAGGAAAGAATTTGGAAGGAGATGATATTGATCTTTTTACTTTGTAAGCTTAAAATTTTCAATTTTGTCTACAACACCTGGCTGCCCATAAACTTGTCTCATATCAAATTTCTTCTCATGAATTTCAGCTTTTACTTTCTTTTTAATGACAGTGTCACCAAACTATGATAAGTAACTCACTGATACAGCAACAGCTCAAACTGGGACGTAGAAATATCAAGAACAATCACATTCACAGTTTTAAATCCATACAGTAAATTTTTATATATGAAAAAACTTGTATCATGGTGAATATATATTATTTGTCAACTAAATGAAAAGACAAGCACTCAAGCAGCATTAAAAGTTGAAAATCATTTCAAACAAGACTGGAGGCACAAAACCACAGGGGAGATGGGGTGTGAACATTCATGAGTTATAAATTATGCTATTGCGTTTGTTGTTGCTGCACATCCCACTGCTTAGTAAAGTTCTGACATTCAGTAACACTTTGCCTCTGGGGGGTCACCCTAAACATATGCACTCTGACTTACTCATCCCACCTGAGAAGACTGAAACTAACTGAAAGTACAAACTGGGTGAGAAGTCTGCATATATAAATGACTTTTCATGCTGCCTCCTCACACAGACAGACATACTCTCCATGTGTATGAGTGCATGCATTTGTTTTATGTATGTGTGCAAGCATGCATCTGTGTGATGAGAGTGTGTGCATACATCTGTGTGTGTACATGTATGTGTGTGCATGCATACATTGGGGTGGCCCGTGCACGCGCGCGTGTGTGTGTTTGTGTGCGTGTGTGTGCGCATGCGTTTATGTGTGTCACTGTGTGTGTGAGATTGCGTGTGTGTCATTGTGTGTGTGTGTTTTTACACATATACATTAATTGTATGATTCCTGCATTGTGTATTATACATTTATAGTGTAAGCACAGATCATCTGTCTAGATAGGTGCTTGTGTACACAGGATACAATGCATACTGTATCTGTGTATGTAATATGTCTGTGTAGTGTGTATAGTATACTCCCCCAAAAAATTTAATTTTTAAAAAACCTGTCACCACTCAGTGGCACTCACCTGTCAATTGTCATCATCCACACTTTCAAAAGTTTCATACCTAAACAAAAGCCTCTAGTAATCATCTAAATTAACTGTTGATGGATTTGGTTGAGCCCACTAATTTTGTGCAATATAGGATTGCCCACAAAGTGTGGGCAATACCATTACAGAGTATCTATAGCCAGTAATTTGAGTAAATAACATCCACTTTTTGGACCAGAGCTTAGTAAAGATAGACAGCAATGTGATGTGATACTCTTTAAGTTTATGACAAGGCTGCCAACAGAACTAAATTTTGCGACTGCTGGGGGTAGTGGACATTGTTAACTCATTGAGGTTGTGCCGAAGCTTAAGCTTCGGCACTCCTTTCCTTTACTGTGACGTGCCGAAGCTTGAGAATCGGCAGACTTACGAATTTTTTTTAAAACACAAAGTGAAGGTTAACTCAACGGAAAGTACTTTGGCCTGTAGGGCAATCATTTTTCTAAACACAGTTGCTTTCCTTGACCATAAGCTTGCCTAGTTTTTGTCTGTTGGCCAATTTTGTTTGACATGTCATCAAGTGATATCTTTGGGATTTCAGGCACTCCAGTGTTATGATTCTTTAAAAACAATAATCTTTTGTACAAAAAGTGACATCACATGGATTCAGCCAGCTTAAGGGAACTTTACTTTGGTGAAAAATCATCACATTGCTTCAAGGGGACTAGTTGATGAATAGTTCAAGCCATTTAAGATACCAGCCCTAATTTTCAAAACTTTTTATTTTTCAGCATTCAGTGACATATTTTGAAAATTTGTAAACAATAAATACAGTCATCTATTACAAAACTGTGAAACAATCTCAAAAGAAGACATTATAAACTTTTCAATGATGTATAATGTGCATGTCATTATTATGTTGGGTAAGTCTGCTGAATTTTTCAAATATAGCCAAAATCATGCGTCACCACAAAATGGCGGGATCCATTTCACTGCGACTCCAATGAGTTAAGCATCTCCAAGAGACACCCCCGACCGGGGGGCCTATCAGTATAAATAGCATCCCCACATTCTGGAAATTCTGTGCTAGAAATTTCCTCTTTTCTATCACTCTCTGTTTCTGCCTTGTTCCTTTTCTTCCTGTCACCTCCTTCTTGTCTATTTTCTGCCTTCTTGGTCCATTCTCCTGCCTTTTTTCCAGAAAGAACTTAAAAGGTAACTATTTTCTCTTGTGCCGAAGTCGGATGTGCTGGGCCTGACTTGTCAGGCGCTTAACGGCAGCGTGACGCATTTTCGCTCATGTAACAGGCAACAATAGTTGCTGTCTGAGCGTTCGACGAAGAAGAATCTCCAAGAGACCAGCGAGGTTTGATCTGTAATATTTAATAGTCAATATCTTTTTTCCTTTTTAAAAAAAAATGTCACTGATATGAAATCTTACAACATACTTCTAAGATTGGCTAAAGGATACAGGGAGCTGAATGCGCTATTGTGATTGCTGCAAAGCAAACGGTAATAAGGGGAGGAAGGGGGGGGGGGGGGGGGGGGGGGGAGTTAAAACTTAGTTAAGCCCAACTTAAGCCTTCTTAAGGAAAAATACTATAGTGTTGTGTAACTGATTTTTTTTTTTAAAGAACTGTATAGATCTGTCAATCAATCTAAGTGGGTGCTGTTGCCTGCAAGAAAATCAGGACTACAATTATCCTATGACTTATGCAGAAAAAAATGAAACAGTAATAATCAATCAATGTCATTTTGATTAATGCATCCAAAATTCTACATTACATGAACAATTTAAATATATGCCTAGCTCAGCTGTGTGTACATTAAGTCATCACACTGGTTATAAAACATGATCATAAATTGATAAGGCTCATGCAGCTAGTAAGGCTACTAAATTTTATATACAGTAGGCGATGGTTGGTTGATGGTTGGTTGATGGTGCAGACCCTATTAGTATTATGAGTAAATCTGATAGGCCTGTCACCTAACAGAAAATGAGTAATAAAACCAAACCACCAAGACTCTCTGCTGTAACTAACCTACCTCTCTACTCTGACCGTCCCAGTTAATCGTACTCTTGCTGTCATTGAACTGCCAGCATCCCAGACACAGGGGAGAAACTTGGAGATCAGTTCCTGGTAGTGTCCTCTTATCCATTTTGATGTGACTAGAATATGAGACTAGAAATCTTTGCAAAACTTTAGGAATACGCCACCACACCAAAGTCTGTGGACGCCTTGCTGCAAAGGTCAAAGGTCGGATGGCAGAGGTCCACATTTTAACCTTCTTGCTATTCTTTCAAAATAAACAATATTTTCCTATACTCAACATCAAACCATATCAGAAATAAAATAAAACCGACCGATTTTCTTGCATTCAATATGTTTTTTTTACACATCATGAAAATGTACCGTATAATGACTTCATCTTGCGAGAACGGCTGGACAACAATATGGCGGCTACCGACGTTTTACTCCAGCAGGCAGTTGATCTAAGAAAAACCAACACGATACACGCTTCAGAGATCTTAACTAAAATAGGTAACGTGACTTATCATAAAAACCACCCTTTTGTCTCGAAATTGAACCACTCACATTAAATTTTTTGTCATTAAATGCGCTAAGTATAAACGGCTTTGTCACGCCATGACCTGGCATGACCATCGAACATGATGCTCTTAGGTCTACCAATCATACTTAAAGGGATGGTTAGGCTAGTGCAACAGCAAGGCTTACTATGTGGCAAGGCTGAATAAAACGATATTGCCTAGTTTATAACAATACTATGGCTATCACTTGGGAACAAATCCCATTTTTGTTACGTCTGAACTGCGTTTTATTCAGTGGTAACTGGTATACATGATGCAAATACGCAGTTTTCCACATTTCTTGTCTGTGAACAGAAAAGCCTTTTTATGTGCTTCATTCAAAAATATTTTGCTACAAGACTATATGGGTTTGATATTGGTTGTTGTGTTGTAAATGGCATATTGCAGATGTCTGACTTCAGCTGTCCAAGAGTGAATGGTTGTGCTTGAGTACTTGCCTCTGTGTAGGTGTGTACACACAATGTGTGTGTGTACACAATGTGTGTGTGTACAATATGTGTGTGTGTTCATACTGTAGGCCTACATGAAGCACTTGATGTACATTGTGCTTGTGTGTGTGTGTGTAGGGGGGGGGGGGGTGAAGAAAATAAATGGTATTTTTAATGAAACTTAAGAATTAAGTTATGTTGTACTGTCATAGTGTCAGTGTTGTGGTTAAATTGTTTTAAAGACTAAATCAACTGTATAATCAGCTTTTACACACTATTAGTTTAATTTTTTATACTATATTACAGGTGCTTGTTTGTGCTTTTGTATGGTATACATTATAAAATGATGCTAATGAACTTAATCACTGAATCAGCGCTATTGGTAATAATTTTCTTATTTCCCATCAAGACAGCTTGATTAGTATTCATAATACTTATGCATTGATCACTATCACAGTATCAGTTAATGAGTTATACTTGACAAAGCAAGGCATTTTGAATAATTTTTGGGTTGAGACAAACTGATTCAAAATGCCTTGCTTTGTAAAGTCTTATGACCGCTATCATTTTCTTTTGCTTCTTAAGTGATAATCTGCTGATTAATGTGATTATGAGTTGATGATGAGTGTGCTTCATTACAGAATACATGCTCTAGCTTCATCAAGTTGATGTTATTTGCACAAAAAGACAAATTCAAGAGACTTTTTCTGTAACGGTATGAAACTGGCACAGTTAAGCCAACCAAATTTTAGCTTTATTTTTCACATGAAATCTCTCTCTGCAGTAGTACATTTGAAACATAGTAGCATGAAACTTGAGAAAGGTAAAGAATAGTTTTGATAGCAAGAATGATAATGGTGGTCAGTATTAATTTCAGTTTGTTATTGTTAATGGGTTTTTTTGTTAATGTTAATACTGTTATTATTGAATTATTGCTGTTGAGTGTTGTTGAAGCTGCTTTGTTTGACAAGTCCTGGTTGATATCTTTAGACTTTAGTGAACTTTATTTTACTTACTGCCATGCATTCCGCAATTTGAACAATGAAAAGTACTCAAAAAACATGCATACAACTTTACAAGATGGCAGAGAACAAGAGGTGCTAGTTTTTTGTGATTTGTGGAACTTTGACCTTATGTTCAGCATTAAATAAAGTAATGACACCATACACGTGTTGGTGTGTGTGTGAGTGAGCTGAGACATTGAGAGACAAGAGAACAGAATTTTGCAACTGAGACAACTTGCTGCTGCTGAGATAACCCTAGCACTAGTAGTTGTACTTGAGTAGCACTGAATACTCTCTACAAAGGGCTAGGAAATTTATGGAGATGGTTGTTGAACATTGTGTACTTGTTTGTTTTGGTTTGGGTTGTTGGGAAGGGGGGGGGGGGCATTGTGGGGAGAGGGGTGTTTTGTTTGGATTGGGGGGGGGGGGGGTGTTGTTTTTTTTGTTGTTGTTTGGGGGAGGGTTTGTTTGTTTGGGGGGGGGGGGGGGTGTTTCGAGGGGGTTTTTTTGGGGGGTGGATTGCTTTTTGTTAGGGTTTGTTTTGTTGTTTTTTGGGGGGTCTGTGGGAATGAGAGGAGAACAAAAAAAGGGTGGCGCTGCTCTTGTGGCGACGTGCTCTCCCCGGGGAGAGCAGCCCAAATTTCACGCAGAGAAATCTCGTGACTTAAAGTGGTATAAATAAATATAAATAAATAAATAAATAAATAGAACTTGCAATTTCTCATGGAAATTGTGAACCACTTTTCCTGCCTTAAAGTGGGGGACAGAGTGTGAAAAAAGAGATTTGTGTGTGTGTTGGGAAGGGGGGGAGGGAGGACATGAATATAAAAAAATTGATACTATGAATATAATAAAAAGTAATACTATGTGTTTGGTTGGGGTTGGTTTGGGGGGAGGGGACTGTTCTTGTTCAAACCCGGGGGGGGGGGGGGGGGGGGGGTCCATATTCTATTATGGTTTTTTTGTGGGTTTGTTGTTGTTGTTTTTTTTTGGGGGGGGGAGTTGGAGATGGTAGAATATGTATGTTTCATTGTTCTCTTGGTCAGAATTTTTTTTTTAAATCTCTTTATTGTGTATGTAAAGTTATACTTTAATCAAAGAGAAAAATAAGCATAAAGTGCCCTTGTTCTTGTGCGAAAGAAAAAATATGATTCTCTTTCCAATTAACCATCTGTTTAGCTGCCAGCCCTGAATTTGTTGTTGCAGGAGAAAGAAAACACCAAAAGTTAGGCTATAAATATACACATAAATACTGTTTGTAAAACGTCTTGCGCACATATTAAAACCTGCTTTGCCTTTCCAAAGTGTAAGCCATTGTGTGCTAGTGAGTACGGATGACAACATTTACAAAACCGCATGCACATGGGGACTGGTTGTTAAAAAAAATATTTTAAAATAGCACCTAGTCTGAGTGCTTATTCCAGTATCCTCCAAAAAATAAATAAATCTACCAAATTTGTAAATCAAATACAAACACAACAGAAAAAAGTGTTCAGAAATCGGTACTCAAGTGAGATAACTTTAAGGCTTCTACTAGTTCTAGATTCTGTCATGGAAAAGCAGCTTAAACAGACAGTCGTTACATAACAATTGATGTGTTCTAATACTCCAAAAAAGAATTTTTCATCCATGAAGACATTGCATTCTGTTGATATTAACTTAAATGAATGCAGCCACTAAACAGGTGCCTTTTTCAAGTGAACAGGAACATTTTATAACTGCTTTTCTGACGTATTTATATTGGGTATACTGCTAGCTCTAGCAACTCCTTTTGGTATTTTTGTTTATTTTAGGATTCTTTTTTTCTGTTCGTTGGCTAGAGTTTCGAGATGTATGCATTTTAAAATTTTTGTAATCTATTCCTACAGTCATGAAATGGCCTGCTCTTCCGAAAGGTGGAACGGGTTTTTTAAGATGTGCGCAAGATGTTAACTGTGTGCATTCACACATGGGACCTTGGTTCATAAATTAATTTATAATTTGATCCGAAGGAATTTGACATTCAATTTGATTTTTTCGTCAAACTGGGAAGAAAGGGTAAGGCTGAGGAAAGTTCCTATTTTGAAATTGAATGTTTGATACTTTGAAAGTTGATAGATCGTATATAAAGCGTTGTGATCTGTTACTAAACCATTTATGTCTTCGATTATTAATTTAATTTTTCAGTGAAACAAGAAGTGAGGACCTTGGATGATGAGGCCATCAGAGTCAAAGAGCAAGCCATCTTGGAAATTGGCAATTTATTTGCCGAGACGAAGCAAGCTACTGGTGAGAACTCTCTCTCTCTCTCTCTCTCTCTCTCTCTCTCTCTCTCTCTCTCTCTCTCTCTCTCTCTCTCTCTCTCTCTCTCTCTCTCTCTCAGGTTCATTGCATCTTTTTTGGCCTGATTTTGTGCCATTAGGTTGATTACTGTGATTAGTCTCAGTGGCAAGGGGGTATTTTCATGGAGGTTTTCACTGTGCTTACTGGCAGGAGGAAAAAATCTGTTTTGTGTCATATATGTACTTTACAGTATCAAATAGAAGGAATCACAGCTTGTGTATTGCTTTTTCAGCCTGATAAAACAAACTCTGGATAATTCACCTTTTCAACATTCACCTAGCCAAGGACCTACTTTGCACATGTCCCAACACCAATGTGTCCATGGGAATTGCCTGTACACACGTTATAGACATGTGTACTAAACTGTTATTTCAAACACACAGATGCTTTGGGATGTGGTTTTTGTATATCTCAATCTGCCTTCCCATGTCATTCTTTGTCCATTCATTTTCTTGTGCAGAATTGGCTGGGCTGATCAAGTTTGTGCGCCCATTCCTGGGAATGGTCAGCAAAGCCAAGGCAGCCAAGCTGGTGCGATCGTTGGTGGACATGTTTCTGGATATGGAGGCCGGCACTGGCAAAGAGGTAGATATTGTCTGTCATCAGGATGTGAAGTTGTACAAACGGTTGTCTGTTTCCCCACCTCTGCCCTTTTACCCCCTTGGGGATGCCAGTATAAATAGTATCCTAAGTTTTAAAATGTCTCTGCCAGGGATTTTTTTCTTCACTCTTCCTGTCTCTGTTTTTGCCTTGTTCTTTTCTTCCTGTCGTAGCTGCCTTACCAGTTTTCTGACTTCTCTGTCCTTGCTTTTATTACTTATAATTCTTAACTCCTACTTCCTTTTTTTCACATCTTCATTGTAAGTTCTTGTCTCATCTTCATTCTTATCCTTGCTATTTAATTTTACTGTTCTCTTCTGACTGTTTGATCTTTCTCTCTTATCAGAAGCTCCCAATTGAGCCTTCTCTTCCAGTTCTTCATTTGTCTGCTGTGAAGTAGTTGCCATTCATAAGCAATCCATGATCACACTCTAAGGCAACTTGAAAGTGAACAGCTGTAGGTGAGTTGCTGAGGTTCTGGTGTAGATTTATGCAGGGTGGCTTCTATATGTGCAGACACCACGGGCATGGTTGTCCTTTGTTCGTTGCTATCCTAGCATGACAGTTCTCTTATGGTAGCAGTGTATTGTATGCAGTCAAGAAGCTGATGGTCAGTCTCATTCAGGACTAAAAATAAGATAAAATCTTCAAAACAAAAAAGCAACAGAATTATTCATATTCAACAAATTAACTTTTGAGTGATTTTAACTCACAATTATCCAATAAAAATAAAAAAATGTTTTGGTGCTGGTTGTCAAAGGTATGGTTCCAGTGCATCTGTTTACAAAGCTTTGCCATTGCTAAGGGGCTACAAAGTGTGATAGGAGGCTCAAAACCAGATAAGACAAGTCTCTGAAATGACTCGGTTTTGTTGGAGGCCAGATTGAAAAGCAGATTCTTTTCTCAAGTCAATGCAAATGGTGATGTGCCCCATCAGGAGAACTCCTTTCAAGTCTGTTGATAGAAGTAAGGGAGCCATCCATTGTAGAGTTTTCTTTCAAGATCCTTTGTATGTAGTATTAGAAGCAGAAATTATATCCCATCGGCCATTGCAAGGAGTAAAAGATGTGAATAAAGATCCTGTTACGCTTTGTTTCTGAGAGAATTGGGTATTTTCACTAGATAAGAGTGTTGTGTTACTTTTTTTTAACAAAGGAAGTTTGTTCTGAGGGTTTACATAACTTACTTAAGGGCATAATTAATATAATTCATATTTCTGTTTGCAGATTGAGCTGTGTAAAGAATGCATCGCATGGGCAAAGGATGAAAACAGGACATTCTTGCGCCAAGCTCTTGAGGTAAGTATGAGCCTAAGTTCCTCTCAAAATGGAATTCAGAGATAGGAAGCAACATAGTGTATAATTATGTTCAAGAATGCTTCAATAGATGATTGCCAAACTTTGATAGCCTGATCTGTCCCAAAATACAAAATACCTGTTTTAGCGCTGTACCTCCCTCAGTAAACCTCCAGATTTTTTTTTAATCAAGTAAACCAAAGACTTCACTTTTTAAAGTCACACATCATATTTGTGCTTGCTGAAATAGTAAGTAAAAAGCAAAATGTATTATTACCAGAACAGATCCTATTCTTTTCTGTTGTTTGCATTAGCAGTGTAATATTTTCCTCCTCAGTTTTATTATGCTTCAAATGATGCTTTGACTGTTTCAGGCTAGACTCATCTCCCTGTATTTCGACACACAGAATTACCAGGAAGCTTTGGCACTGGGTAAGATTTGGTCATGCTTTTTCTTGTTTGCTTTTTTAACAGTTAACCCTAGTAGCGCTAAATAAACAGCAACAAGCCTCACTTCTATTGGCTGAATTAACATTGGCTAGCATTGTTTTGGAGCATGGTGGGCTCAAACAACCCTTGATATTGATATATAAAACTGAATTAAATGTGTTAAGCTATAGATCACTGGAAAGAAGAGGTAATATGCTTTTAAATGAGTATAATTTTATAATAGTGTGTATTGTTTATGATTATGTAAAAAAAATCCAAAAAAAAAAATCATGTTCGCACTACCGATCACTGTTCCACTGTCAGGGCCCCGGATCGATTTTAACACGATAAGCAAAGTTCTTGCGGTGCATAAATGTCATGATTAGGTAAACACTATTTCTTGACATTAGTTTTCAAAAAATAAGGAGTTTGTATCGCTTTATCGGTCACCAAATACTCGGAAAAGTTCAGCGACAGGATCGACGCCATGGCGACCGTCATGGCGGAATGTGCGAAGTGGTGGCTTTCTATGACAAAAATACAAAGATCGCTTGATTTCATGTGATGCAAAGTACTCAGCAGCATAGCGATTTGACTCAACAACAGTTATTTCAAAGCTTCGTTGCGTCAAAATAAAGTAAAACAATCTGTGACGTCGAAATCGCCGAGTAGCGAAAAAGTCCATCCAGCAAAACTAGCACCGCTCGATTCAGTCCGATCGCGATCGATTTTTACCAAGTTTTTCAAAAATATTCCACAATCCTTACCTCATCGTCTCTCTCATTGTTTATTTCAACCAAATCCGCCTCTAAAACTCCTCCTCGCTGTCAATTTTGTAAAAAGCTCGAAAAAACGCTTGAAGAAATTCAGTGCAAACGCTGGCCGCCATTTTTGTTGAGACGATCTCGGCTGGTCCGAAAAAAAATTAAAATACACTCTTACCAATCGATTCTTCGTTGCTTGTGTGTGTCAAACGACCTTCACCCCTTTCTGCGGGCCTACAACGGCCTTAACATTCATTGGCTGACCTTTGAAAGCGAAAGTAAGCTTTCAACTATGACCACCCACGTCATCCCGGAATATTCCGGGATCCGCCACACAGCCTAGACCCGCCTTTCCCGGAATATTCCGGGAACCGCGCCACTAGGGTTAATATCATCCACATATTAACCCTAGTAGCGCTAAATAAACAGCAACAAGCCTCACTTCTATTGGCTGAATTAACATTGGCTAGCATTGTTTTGGAGCATGGTGGGCTCAAACAACCCTTGATATTGATATATAAAACTGAATTAAATGTGTTAAGCTATAGATCACTGGAAAGAAGAGATAATATGCTTTTAAATGAGTATAATTTTTATAATAGTGTGTAGTGTTTATGATTATGTAAAAAAAAAATCCCAAAAAAAAAAATCATGTTCGCACTACCGATCACTGTTCCACTGTCAGGGCCCCGGATCGATTTTAACACGATAAGCAAAGCTCTTGCAGTGCATAAATGTCATGATTAGGTCAACACTATTTCTTGACATTAGTTTTCAAAAAATAAGGAGTTTGTATCGCTTTATCGGTCACCAAATACTCGGAAAAGTTCAGCGACAGGATCGACGCCATCGCGACCGTCATGGCGGAATGTGCGAAGTGGTGGCTTTCTATGACAAAAATACAAAGATCGCTTGATTTCATGTGATGCAAAGTACTCAGCAGCATAGCGATTTGACTCAACAACAGTTATTTCGAAGCTTCGTTGCGTCAAAATAAAGTAAAACAATCTGTGACGTCGAAATCGCCGAGTAGCGAAAAAGTCCATCCAGCAAAACTAGCACCGCTCGATTCAGTCCGATCGCGATCGATTTTTACCAAGTTTTTCAAAAATATTCCACAATCCTTACCTCATCGTCTCTCTCATTGTTTATTTCAACCAAATCCAGCCTCTAAAACTCCTCCTCGCTGTCAATTTTGTAAAAAAGCTCGAAAAACGCTTGAAGAAATTCTAGTGCAAACACTGGCCGCCATTTTTGTTGAAGACGATCTCGGCTGGTCCGAAAAAAAATTAAAATACACTCTTAACCAATCAGATTCTTCGTTGCTTGTGTGTGTCAAACGACCTTCACCCCTTTCTGCGGGCCTACAACGGCCTTAACATTCATTGGCTGACCTTTGAAAGCGAAAGTAAGCTTTCAACTATGACCACCCACGTCATCCCGGAATATTCCGGGATCCGCCACACAGCCTAGACCCGCCTTTCCCGGAATATTCCGGGAACCGCGCCACTAGGGTTAATATCATCCACATATTAAATGAGTTCTAAACAATTTCAAGAGAATTTTTTTTTTTAATTATTGAAACTAGTGGACCCCAAACATGCTACATTTTGAGAGTTCACACACTGTTCTTCATAATCTTTTTTTTTCTACTTATCAGATTCTTTTCATTTTTTGTTTTCATAATCTGTTATGTTTTAAGTGTGTGCCTTGTTATTTGAAAGAATTGTCCGATTATACTTTTACATATTGCATGCACTTCATGGTATGGTTAACATTTGAAACGCCATATCTCAAAAACTGTTCAAAATATTAACTTAATTTTTTTGTTATGTTTCTTTTGGTTAGATCTTTATTCATAAAGCAAAGAAATATATCAGCTTAATTTTTTATGTTTCTTTGGTTAAATCTTAATTCATAAAGCAATAACAATTTAGTCATATCTGCTTTAAAAAAAAAAATTGGCTACCACTTCCTACTCTCTGTCATGTCTTATTTTCTTTTACCCTGGGAATCTCCAAAAATGTCCTCAGGCTCACTCATCCTATCTGGGAATCACTGTGAGTGAGGTTAAGCATTTTTTGGTTTTAGGTAGAATGTGTGTGTATAGCTCAAAATAGAATAGGGATTTAGATTTAAATGTATTACAAAAAAGAGGTAGGATTTTTATATATCATATATATATATATACATTCATGGTTTTAAAAAAGACATTTTAAAAGCATTTAGTTTGATGCGAAAAGATCAAGAAATATGCGTGGTGTCCAAAGAGTGTGTGTGATAACAGGTTCCACATTGCTGCGTGAGCTGAAGAAGCTGGACGACAAAGCCTTGCTGGTGGAGGTGCAGTTGTTAGAGAGCAAAGTGTACCATGCTCTGGGAAACTTACCTAAAGCAAGGTAACCGTGTGATTGTTTGGCTCAAGAGAGAAAATTGGTATGTTGGCATTACTCTCTCTCTCTCTCTCTCTCTCTCTCTCTCTCTCTCTCTCTCTCTCTCTCTCTCTCTCCTCCCTCCTCCCTCCCTCCCTTTCTCTATCACCCCTCTCTCTCTCTCTCTCTCTCTCTCTCTCTCTCTCTCTCTCTCTCTCTCTCTCTCTCTCTCTCTCTCTCTCTCTCTCTCTCTGCCTCTCTATCTTCTGTCTTTCCCCCTCTGTTTCACTCACTCATTCCTTCCCTCCTCCATCTCTGTGTAACTTGGTTTTTAAAAACAAGATTTTGTTTGACCAAAAGAACATAGCAACAACACATGCAGTAATAATAATAATAATAATAATATATGGAATTTATATAGCGCTGAAGAGAGTGGATGGATGATGCTGGTAGGCCAATCAAAAGAGAATTACAGTAGTCTAAACGTGAAAGAATGAGATGTGACAAGCTTGGAAGTTGCATCAGTGGACAGATACTTGCAAATCGCGCTTATGCGCCGTAATTGATAGTAGCAAGACTGGCAGGTCTGGGTGATGATTTTTTTCATAGAAAGTGTGTTGTCAAGAACTACTCCTAAATACTTCACAGAGTTGGCCAATGGAACTGACGCATTGCCGAATTCTATTGAAGTTTTTGTGATGGAGGAGAGTTTATGTTCGGTCCCTATGAGCATGGCTTCGGTTTTATCGGCATTAAATTGTAACTTGTTCTGAGTCATCCAGTTTTGAATGTCTTGAAGGCAGTAGGACATATTTGTCAGGAGGGAAGGCAAGTTTTCAACAGTATCACTGCACTGAAGCTGAGTGTCATCTGCTTAGAAGTGATGATCAATATGGTGGTTGTTTATTATATGTGAGAGTGGAGCAGTGTAAAGAGTAAAGAGAACAGGGCCCAGGACTGATCCCTGTGGGACTCCACATTCCATTTTGACAGGTTTTGATTGAATTTTGTTTACAATAACTTTCTGGAATCGGTCTGTGAGGCATGAAGTAAACCAGGTGAGTGCTGTGTCATTAATACCAAACATATTTTGGAGGCGAGAAAGAAGAATTGAGTGATCTATAGTGTCAAAGGCTGCAGATAAGTAAGAGTACAGCAGGCATAAGTTTGTAAAGAGTATTCTTAAAAAATATCTTTTCTTTCATTCCCCTCTCTCTCTCTCTCTCCCTCTCCCCCTCCCTCCCCTCCCTCCCTCTCTCATTCATTCACCTTCCCCACCCTTCCTTCTTTTTGTTTCGTAGACTCATGAATCAGTTTGAAAAGATAGTGCAAGATAATGAAGGCTACCTTAATGATAACACAATACTGGTGCAGATATCTTGAATTGTACTCCTGCAACGGGAATACATTGATCATGGTGTGTTTTTTCAGAGCGGCTCTCACGTCTGGCAGAACGACAGCCAATGGAATCTACTGTCCGCCAAAGCTTCAGTCTTCTCTGGACATGCAGTCAGGTCAGTCAGTTTAGCACTTAATCAAGCACAGAGGGGAGGAGAGGTGAATACATTAGTGTCAGAAGAACAGAGCTGTATATCCTGCTTGTGACAATTTGGTCTGCGCAGTATTTCTTTGTTCTTTACCTAAAAATAATTCAGGTCTATGGGTGACTACCAAAGGGAAAAATGTGTATCATTTATACAGTTTGCAGATCTATATCAGTATAATTGTTATTCTTAAATATTTGTATGTTTCTGGCAAATTAGAACATTGCCATGATGAGTGCTGTCCTTGTTTCAAGAAATTTGTTCCCAGATTCTGAAATAGCCATCTTCATGGAAGAACAGCAAGGCTGTATAATTGGAAAACCACAGAAATTTGGAAGAAAACTATTTTCAGTGTACTGATGCACAACTTTAAATATAAAAAAATTCATCTCAATTTTTTTTTATAGACAATTTTCCCAGTTGTGTTTCGTAGTTTTCTGTAAGGGAAGTGTAGCGGGGTGGACGTGCCTTTCATATTGTTCCATATTGGAACTGGAAACTATTTTGCAGCCATGGAAAACTAATCAGACTGATAACAAGTCAGCGGACCAGCTTAAGCTGAAAGGAAGTTAGATTGCCCTCCAGAAATTCTTACATGTTGACAGACAACTACACTGGTAAGCTACCCTGTGACTGTCGGCCGCCTGGCGTAGTGGTTCTCTCCATCGATCTCTCCCTCCCCCCCCCCCCCCCTTCAAAAAAAAAGGTGAAAAAAATGTCCAGTTCAATACCAAAACTTATGGTTGGTTGCTAATTGAAAAAGACTTTTTTTGGGGTATATGTGTTATTCTATTGGTTTTTTTTTATGTGATTTGTGGTAATAAGAACTGAATATGTTAGACATGTTGATATTTAATTATCTGTAGTCCTTAACATTCACAAGCAAAGTCGGGGGAGGGGGGGGGGGGGGGGGGGGAGTGTCATTGTTTTCTTTTCAATACCTGTGAGAACGCTGTCTTTAACACACAGTTGTCATGTCGGTACAACATGAATGCATGCATGTTTACAATACATACATACATAAAACACTCATGCAAATGCCAAAGAATAATCTCCTCTTTCCCTCTGCTTTGGTGTGAGCTACTTTTGTAAAATCATTTAGGTTTGCGCTGTTATTGTAAGGTTTAAGTTAAAGAAAATCTCGGATAAAACTGTTATCAAGCTGAGCTACTGTGGGAAAAAAAGGCATCTTCTTCCTCCCTCTTTGATTCTCTCTCTTTCTCTTTCTCTTTCTCTTTCTCTCTCTCCCTCTCTCTCTCTTATTTTATTTTGAAGATAATGGAAAAAGCACCCATATGCTTATTTACACCCAGTCCCCGTGTGCTTGTGAGAAATGGATTTTTTTTTTAAACTCACTATTTAAACAATCCTTTTAACAAGAAAGTTTGAGTGCACATTTAGATAGGGAATATTTTTTAACTCACTATTTAAACAATCTTTTTAACAAGAAATTTTGATTGCACATTTAGATGGAAATACTGGAGCACTTTGTCACCTGAATAATGTTGATCTCAGTAAATGAGTCAATTTTCGGTTATAAAGAAATAATGCTGGCATTTTCTTTTGTCAGTTCACTGGTTAGCTGTTTGCCTTTCTGTGCATTTTATTTTAGGAAGCATCATGTAGGTCCTTGAATTCATGTCATGATTCCATAATTTGTATACTTTTGCAGCCCTATGTCTGCAGGGATGCTTACAGTGTATGCTTTAATGTCTCTTGTTTGTGTGGGTGTGAGTTGTTTTTATGTCTTTATGCATGGTTTTTTTCTTTGTAAATATGAAGGACTTCTGTATACATTAAATATTGTGTACTGTGTAGTCTTTATTGTTTTCGTGTATTTTGATATTCTCTTTTTCTTTTCTCTTTTTCATCTGTGACATATTTACAGCAAGCGTGGTCTTTTTCTTTCCTGACAGGTGTGTTACACGCTGCAGATGAGAAAGATTTTAAAACAGCGTATTCCTATTTCTACGAGGCATTTGAAGGCTACGATTCAATAGACAGTCCCAAAGCCCTGACAGCTCTCAAGTACATGCTGTTGTGCAAGATCATGCTGAATGTGTGAGTGCTGCTGATCTTTTTGTCACAATCATAGGTGGTTGTTTTTTTATCTAAATACCATGTGCTTTTTCATTTGCATGCCCACTCTCTTTATCTCTGTGTGTGTGTCGCGCTCTCTCTCTCTCTCTCTCTCTCTCTCTCTCTCTCTCTCTCTCTCTCTCTCTCTCTCTCTCTCCCCCCCTCCCTCCCTCCCTCATCCTTTTCCTTCTTCTTGCTGCAGCTATCATCCTAAACATGAACATGGAGGCATGTTCACTTTGTGATTTCAAGAAGTGTTTTTTATGGGTGTGCAGCGCAGATGAGGTGCAGGCCATTGTCAGCGGCAAACTGGCCCTGAAGTACACAGGGCCAGAGGTGGAGGCCATGAAGAGCATTGCACAGGCCAGCCACAAACGATCCCTCGCTGATTTCCAAAAGGTACCTTGAAGTCGTCTCTGTCTCACTTCACATTTATCTTAAAAATGAAATGTGAAAGTTATTGAATTGGCTTGATAACTATGAGAACATTTTGATGTAAGTTAAGTTGTTCCAAGGTGGATTTTTTTTTAATGACTTTGACCATGTGTGTAAATTCACTGATAGATACTTGGATATTGGATTGAGCGTATGTGTGCTTGCATATATGTGTGTGCATGCTTGCATGGGAGGTGGGGGGACATTATTAATGCAGAAAGGACCATATTTTCTGATAAGTGGCAGATTCGAAGGCAACAGTTACATGTGATAAGTGACCAGTTATTGCTTGGTCTTGTAGTGTAAAATAGCATTGTATGATGTGCCAAAATCAAGTTGAGAAAGTACCTCTCTTGCAGGCAGCAAACTTGCAAGCAATGGCACACTTGAATAGACATCACACACACACACACACATGCCACAAGTAAATGCAAACCCAGAATAAACTGGTTTCAATTGAACCCTACTTCTTGATTTCAGTTCATATTGCATGCTCTTTTAGTATTCTGCTTGACATTATACTCGCAATACTAATTAGAATGTAGGCATTTCTATCTTGACCTCATTGACAATTTTTTTGTTTGTGATGATAGACCTTGGTCACATACAAGAGCCAGCTGGCAGAAGATCCGATTGTGAACGCTCACCTCAAGACATTGTACGACAACTTGCTGGAGCAAAACTTGTGCCGCATTATTGAGCCATTTTCCAAAGTCCAAGTTCAGCATGTTGCCAACCTCATCAAGCTTCCTATGGTATGTCACCATTTGGCTTTGTTTGGGGTTTTCATAGATGACTGGTTGGGCACTGTTACAGAGATCAACAGATAGAGCCAGCTTTAATCCTAAAAATACTATTCATTATTCTCTTGCTCCACCTCAAAAACAAGCTGGTTTTGATGGCACAGACTGAGAGAATGTTGTCCACAGTGCGGGTTTGGAAAGAATGTAAGAGGGTGTGGAAAAGATGTTAAACAAGCGTGGAATTTGTGTGGTCAGACCTGTAAGAACCCTGCTTTTATATGATACAATAGTTTCCACTACAAAACCGGGCCCTTTGTGCGAATGCACGCAGAACATCTTGCACACGTGTTGACTCTTCTACTACCGCGTTCCGTTTCTCTTACTTACCACTGCAAACCAAGTATTTTCTGCCATGTTCTTCAGTTTCACACCTACTGACTTTAAAAAAAAAATTTATTCAAAATAAAGACAGATTTGCATGAAACTTTCTGTGCTTGTGTAGTTTTGAATTTTAAAAAAACCCATATTTCTTCATTTGACTCTTGTGTGACTTGTTGTGGAATGCTGATGCTGATGATGTCGCGGTTGTTGTTGGCTACGGTGGTTGTGCAATAAGTTTTAAAATACGACTATTTCAAGACATAAAGAATCGTAAAGATGAAGTAAAATAAAATCAGACATGCAAAATAAATTAAAATGTTCAGATAATATTATAATAACATGCCATCACACTCACAAACAAGCATACAGGCTGATGAACAAACAGCCATTGAAATCAGGTCACGGTTTGTTCAAATTTTATTTTGCACTTCATCAGTGAAAAACAGAGAAAAAACCCATCATACTACCCACGAGTCACTAGCTTCATTTTGCAAGTTTCTGGAGCCACAATTTTCACGAAATTCTTTCATTTTAAGCCAGTCACAGTCATATGTCCCTCGGCAGGATCGTTGTTTACACCACTGTCATAGTCATCTTCATCACTCGAATCACCCATAAACACAGCACATCGATTCCACTCTGCAACTCTTGAATCCTCTGTGCAGCTTCTAAGTCCATTTCAGTCCACATAAATTCAGATTCTGCCGTTATTTTCACAGAAAATCCTCCAGAAAGTTCGTTGAAGCAGTCGCCATATTGATGCAGCTCCCTCCAAAAATCGTCGCTCAATGACATCGCCGTAAAATTTAAAAAATCAGCACAAAAATCGATCAACTGAAGCGAAAATTGCAAATGGCGGCAGCTACACTATCTGGGAGCTCACTGCGTATGTCTAAAGTGATAAGGGGTGGGAGACCATGGTATATCATTAGTGCAAAGGGAGACACAGGGCGTCCCCAGGTATCCGGCGGGCACACCCGCCCACGGCTTCGCGGATCAAGTAGTAAGCAGGCGGGTCAACCCACCGACAGTAGTAGAAGAGTTAAGGAACGTATGCATAATGGTGTCGTGTTGAGAAACCATCCCTGCAGTCAGAATGGGGCTACCTAAATGGAGGGAAAAACAGTCACATAAGCAAAGTTCCCACCATTGGTGAACCTTGGAGCTGTGGCCAAGGAAGGGGAAAATAAATAAATTCTGGAAAAAAATGTTAAGTATAAAAGATCAGGTGAATGCACTTCAGTAGTCGCCATTGTTTGAATATGTGGCATGCTTGCACATGTGCGTATCACTTCGTAACAGTCACACAACACTACAGAACACGAAACACACTCACACACACACTCTCAGTCACTTGGTTGATTGATTTACCTTTTGGACTGAGGGCTGGATGAAAAAAAGCCACCATTGTTTGTGTTCATTCTTTTCCCTCAAAAATGTTCATTCATTCTCTCTCTCTCTCTCTCTCTCTCTCTCTCTCTCTCTCTCTCTCTCTCTCTCTCTCTCTCTCTCTCTCTCTCTCTCTCTCTCTCTCACACACACACACACACACACACACACACACAAAACACCACACCACATACACTCTCACACACACACACCCTCCCAAATCATAAATGTTTAGTGATATTGCTGTTACAGGACACAGTGGAAAAGAAGCTGTCCCAGATGATTCTCGACAAGAAGTTCCATGGTAAGTCTACCACAGTGTTTCTCTTTGAATGAAATCAGTTCCAGAAATTCCACACTGTTTATGAATGAGTAAATCTATGATTTATAAAGCACACATCAGCATCCACACCTGAGGATGTGATAGCAGCGCTAGGGCAGAAAAAATCTTGAAAATGGGGAGGGTTTAGGAAAAGAGATACAAGGGACAAACACATATACAGAAGCACATTAAGAAACACAACACACTCAGCAACACACAGCATGCATACATGCACTCATGCGCACATGCGTTAACTATTGTGCCATATTGATATCATCTAAAAGTTTTATTGTAAGTACACCTAATGTCCCTTTTGGGGGTAATAAGGTGAAAAATATTAGCCTAGTAACATGCCTATCTTGTTTAATTCTATCTCAGAGTCAGAATGTGGCTGATATTAGCCTAATAGCATGCCTATCTTGTTTAATTCTATCTCAGAGTAACAATGCGGCTGTCTTAATGATGGACAAAAACCATTGCATGCACTAAAGTCACACTGCTGGTGAACCTCAGAGCTCTAGCCAAGCAGCAATAAAGCCCTAAAAACAAAAGGAAAAAATCATTCTCTGAAGTCTAAGTATGGCTGTCTTAACACATGGAATTTAAAAAGTCATACACACAAACCTCTCATCCAGTGTGTGCCAATAGTCTCACAGGGATTCCCAGGTGAGATATTGCATTTTTCTAGGAGACCTCCAAGGTGTAAAGCTGGGTAACGCCCAACAACATTTGTTGTCTGGAGAACTGTTAAAATGGAACTGCCCATTAAACTTCCCTTTTGTAGTCCACAGAACTGTTAAAATGGAACTGCCCATTAAACTTCCCTTTTGTAGTCTCTGTGGTCAACTTGCTTGGAAATTACAGCGTAGTGGCCTGTCTGCTGCAGGTATTCTGGACCAAGGAGCAGGCGTGCTGATCATTTTCGAAGAAGCCGTTGTCGACAAAACCTATGCAAACGCCTTGGAGACGATACACAGCATGGGCAAAGTCGTGGATGCCTTGTACGCCAAAGCCAAGAAGTTAACATAGCGTCTGCTTACTGTTTATTCATTGTCCTTGGTGTCTGTCCTCTCTTTCTGTTACAAACTCCACCATCCTCGGAACAGGAAGTCACCACCATCAACCAGGGTGCAGCAGCAAATTATCTGTTGGTCATGTTCTCTCTTTCAGTCGAGCCTCCATCCCTTCCCCCCTCTCTCTCTCTTTCTCTCTCTCTCTCTCTCTCTCTCTCTCTCTCTCTCTCTCTCTCTCTCTCTCTCTCTATTTCAGTTTGATATTCTGGGGACTTGCAAAAAAAAAAGGTGGAGGGGGGGGGGATCAGACCTCATTCAAGTAACAGTATGCTTGTTTTAGATTGGATTGCTCAACAGTTTTCAGTGTCACAGGCTTGGTCAACATCAGTTTGCTTCAAGTGATTCTTGATTTTGAAATCAGGTAGCATTTTTTTTGTTGTTGTTGTGCTGTGGGAGGTAGAAGCAGCAGTAGTTATACAGCATCATCAGATGATTGGGGGTTTTTGGTATGAGACTTCATACTGGTGTACTGTGTTTGAAGTATGTGAATGGCTGGTAGCAAGATTTATGTCTTGGAAAAGCTTGATATTTAACTTAGTGCTATTTTTTTTGGTATGTTATTGTATATGCTTGTATTTTAGAAGATAGTCCAATCTGTGTATTTTGAACTTTATTTTTGTAACTTTGTTAACCCATTGTAATAATTTTCTAAGTGTAATGTTCATTTTTAGCTATTGTCCTCAGGCAAGCTCTGGATTTTTTATTTATTCAATGAATGTGTGTGGAGCACTTTTTTGCAGCTTTCTGTTTAAGTTACAACATATAGGCAAATAGTTTTCTTTACCTAGGGTTCTGTATTACTGTACAGTGTGTAATTTCTAAACCTGATCCATAGCATGTTCAAAGATAATTCTGGGTTCACAAGCATATAACTTATCTACATTTAGTTTTAAAACATAATTTTGTACATGGTTGTACAGTGATTCTCATCCCTCTTTGAATCAAAAATAAGAATGGAGGGGAAAAAGGACTGTCAAATTACTTTAACACTGTTTCTTTTCATACAACATGTAGTAGGTCACCTAGACACTTAAGCTGTCATGCTAAGCTCTGAGTTTGTACAGGATCTGTACACAAATACCTGTTGTTGTGTGTTCTCATGAATATCATTAGTCATGAAACATTCTGCAAAACAGCTTAATGGCTCTAGCTCTTTTTTTTTTCTTGTTACACAGATGACGATTAAAATCGGTGGAGAAGGTTTATTCACAAAGCTCAGAGATGAATTTTGAAATGGGGAAAATTAATTTAATAGGTGTTCAAGTCAAAAAAAATTGATGCAGGCCCTTGGGGGAAAAATCTGTTGATGACATATTAACAGTCTGTAACAGATGCTGGAAATTAAAAAGCAAAAAGCAGATTGATCTTAATCTAAAGATCCCCTCTCTCTCTCTCTCTCTCTCTCTTTTCTCTCTCTCTCTCTCTCTCTCTCTTCTTTCTCTCTCTCTCTCTCTCCTCTCTCTTCTCTCTCTCTTTCTCTCTCTCTCTTTCTCTCTCTCTCTCTCTTTCTCTCTCTCCTCTCTCTCTCTCTCTCTCTCTCTCTCTCTCTCTCTCACTTCCCTCCCTGTCCCTCCATGTCTGTGTCTCTTTCATATTTGCAGAGAATTTTCTTTTTTCTCTTCATTGTGTAGTTAACAACTTTGCTGTGAGATAGAAAGTTGATTTTCTTGTGACTGTATTTTGCTTCCATTTGTTGGAATGTGTAACGGAAAATTGATGTGAAAAGCTTTTGGAATGCATGCAGATGAGAAAGAGAGAGAAACATTTTTGTATGTGGTTAGTGTGACTGCGTAGCAGTGTTTTGACAGTGTGTGAATTTGGGGGAGGGAAAGGGGGGGTAACTGCCACATTTTACATTTTTACATACATAGTGTAATTAATAAAATCTTGGTTGCTTTTGGCTCCCTGCTTGTTATGTCAGAGTCCCTACATTAACTAAATGTGAAAGAAGGAGATTGACGCTTGAAAAATATAATCAAATAAAACCCGTTTCAACAAAAATGACAAAACATCCAGCAGAAACTCTATGAAAAGATTGGTTAATCCTGTCTGAAAAGGTTTGTTATGGCAAAAGTAGTGTTCCATAGGACTTCTGTATGTAGGAGTATTTGCTTTTTTCCCTGGTAGAAAGCACTGTAGAATGATTCATTGCTGGTTTGCACATTTTGGGGAGATCTGCTTTCATGCTTTTTTCCCCAGGTGGTTTTACGTACATCTGTGTTGTTTTTTTCTCTGCAGGCCACACATATCACTCTATAATCACATAGTTTATTTTTCAATGCTGTATTGTTGACTAGCACTATACATGAAAGCTACACTTCTGCAAGAAGTGGGTTTTGGTTGGTTTTTTCCCCCTGTCCATTTGGTTTTTTTGGTTTGGTTTCTTTTTTCAGATTTAACTTAATTTTTTGCAGCTAATATCAAATACGGGTGAGAGTCTTTATTTTACCCTCCTGTACTTAGAGTAGTTTGGAGGGAAAAAGATGAGTCACGGCTGCTTTACAAATTTATGGTCATGGTCAATATGTGTATTGTTACCTTGTTATTTCATTTTCCTAGTCTTAGAGGCTCATTGAACTCTGCATCAATCATTTGTCATATCTTAGTCTGTATGCATGGACTTTTATGTAAGGTATTTCTTTATACTGGGAAAAAAAATCCAAGCTGTGAATATTTCAGTAACTAAAGTTGTAGTATGTGCCTAAGGTGGCATAAATCTTAGATTTTAAAAAAAGACTTCTTTGCAGGCCTGGTGTTTTTATGTTATTTCAAGGGCAAATGATTTTTTTTCTTTTACAAAATAAATCCATCTTGGCTAAAAAGTCATTGTAGCAGGGTTGTGTGTGCTGATTTATTTAGTCCGCATAATACTTCATCTTAACATCAATCATTATGATTTAGTTGTAGGATATGAGTATTTGTCTTTGACATCTGAGTATGTATGAAATTATATATTCATGGGGCTATTTTGTTACAGTTTTGTGTTGCTCTGAAGGGTTTTTTGTTTGGGTTTGTTTTTGTCATTCATTCTGGTGACTGTTTTAAAAATGAGCATGAAATAAAAATGAAATAGTGGCTGGCCTCATTTCATACTATGATATTGCTGACCAGTTGGTTTTATCATCTTTGAACAGTTTCTGTCAGTTGGATTTCTGATGGAATTTAAAAAAGGAAAGAGTAAATAAACAATTCACTGGAATTTGACTTGGAAGTTTAAAATAACACTCTCTCTCTCTCTCTCTCTCTCTCTCTCTCTCTCTCTCTCTCTCTCTCTCTTTCTCTCTCTCTCTGGTTGTTTTAAGTTTTGGAATAATTTCAGTACAACATTAATCCATAAATTTATCTTGACTTCCAAAACTAAGAAATAAATTGCTACATTTGTGTGTATTTCTAAAGAAGCATTTCGTGAACTGAAGTGGAATCTGACATGATGTACCATTTGATTTAAAAGCTCTCCAAAGGTTCAGAGCTTGCTAATCAGCTTTGAGTTGTATGATAGGCATTGGGCATATTTCATTAGCTCTAGTAGACAATATTAGCTCTGTTATCTTTGACTTTGGTTCAGAGTCTCTTCAGTAAAAAGACTTGGTAAAACATACTGTTTGAAAACATTTCAACACGTTCATATAAGCCCTCGTACACCTACATAAGGTCTGATAACCTGAAAATTAAGTGAAAATAAGACTTTGCATAAACTGTTCTGGTCATTTTATCACTAGGCATAAGGCTTCTTTTCAGTCAGACTGATCAAACATGCGCTCAATGCCTTTTCAGCTGCACTGACTAAACAATGGGGGGGGGGGGGGGGGGGTTGGTTTTTTTTTTTTAATTTATTTTTTTTATATCGAGGATAATAGAATAAGCACTTATGTGCTTTTTTTTACATCCAGTCCCCGGGGTTGAACAAAGAGCCACACATTTCTGTCAAGCCTTCCAGTTGAGGAGGAGGAAAGACCCATGATTTTGAAAGAAAAATATGTTGGTTTTTTTCCCACAGCTAGAGCTCTAAGGTTCACCAATGGTGAGTTTTGAAAAGATATGCAAGAAAAAGAAGGAAAGGTTTTCTGATACTGCCAGATTGAATTGCGCACTTCAGAATCGTATGGTCATTCTCAATGGCGACCAACTTCTTAAAGACTCTTTTAAGCCAGTCTAAATTGGAAAATGAAACCAATGGCCTTTCAAAATGAGTGATCGCTAAAGGCATTTGATATTATAAGGAGGCTACTCCCTGAAGTTGGAAGTGAAAACACTCACATGCACAAAATCTCACTATTGGTGAACCTCTGAGCTCTAACCGAGGAACAAAAATTTCAATCAAAATGAGGAAGGATTCAGACATAGGTGGTGAAATTTTCTACAATGGAAGGGAGTCTTTTTTCCCCCCCGATCATTGACTAGAGCTCCAAGGTTCACCAATGGTGACATTTTTGCATATGTGATCATTTTCGCCCACCATTAAGGTAGCCACATTCTGCCTTTAGGCTTTGTTGTTTTGGGGGGGGGGGGTGTTTGTTTTTTTACATTAAAATTTGTTCTAAAAATCAGTAGGAGTACCAAAACAAACTGGGTGAACAGGTTTTGATATAGGCCGACAGCTGGTAGGAACTACCACTCTGCAACATTCCTTTTCAACATTTTATTCCTTCAAGATGCCCTGAATGTTACATTTTATCCACTGAAAAAGAAATATTTACCCTGATAGGAACACAAAATACAAACAACAAAGTAGAAATGACACAACATGGCAACACACTTTCCAAGGGAAGATCATTGCACATTTTTGCTAGCTTTGGACCTGTCTTGTGGAATGAACTTTCACATCTTTTTTGTCATGCCCAAACAAAAAGTCAGCTCACAGCAAATCTATAGGCATGGTTGTAAATTTGCCAAATAATGTTTGTCATGCGTTCTTTGGCATACCACCCTAGGAATTACCCGAAGTATGCACTCTGACAACTCACACCTGGGAATTTCTGTGAGGTTGAAAATACTGGATGAGAAGTTTGCATGCATGACTTTTCTAGCACCATTCCAACAGGCAGCAATTCTGACTTCATTAACACTATCCCTACAGTAAGGGAGAGAACCCCTCTTTCCCAGTACGTGTGCATTGTGTGAATTTGTATGCTACCGTAACCCAGTAGTGGGGGATACAGAGGAAAGGGTGAGTAGATGATTGGTTACCCTATAAAACAACATGATGATATAGGCCTCAACTCGTAGTTCACATCAATTATGGCTCAACATGCAGCATGGAATATTTGTTGTGCAATTACAGGGCTAGCAAAGACCTGAGCAAATGGAGAAGGAAGATCATGTCATTAACACTGGATGCAGCAGCTAACACCAAACTTGGTGATACCGATACGTGAGACAGATGAGGCCACTGATTTTCAGTGGATTTGGGGAAATGGCCCTCAGTTGAGGGATTACAAAGCCAAAAATTCTTTAAAGAAGCTTGATAGCTATGGCATCTTCATCCAAACATCAGCATGTAAAGGTACCGGTAGATGGAGAAATCCTTTGATAAAGATCTTGTGGACTCATGTTTCCTCAGGCAACAATACTTTGCCCAGTGCCAATCCACTCTACCACATATGCAGTCACATACAGTCAACTCCTAAAAGCTCAGTGCAAATGACTTTCTCTTCTACTATCAATGGAAATTTGTAATGAGACTATGCCATCCTGTAGAAAGTCTATAAAAAAAATATATTAAAAAATTGTGGAAGCCAGCTCTGCCTGCTGAATAACTACATGAAATACAAGTTAGGTTTGAACTTCCCAGCAATATAATAAATCAACATGAAAGTCTTGACTGATCTGAAAAGAGCATTTCACTTTGCAGAACTGTCATCAAAAAGCAGAAACAAGCATACTGTAATGCCTTGAATGTGCATGTTTCTGCATAAAAACTTGAATAAAGACTGAAAGGTGTTTCACTTGTCGCATTCCCTCTTGAACAACAGCTGTACAGCATAGCATCTCTTCTACAGAAAAACGTAGACATACTAGAGGGCATGAAACTCAAAACTATAAGATTAATATCCCCGGACTGTGTCACAAGAATGTTAATGGATAGTGTACATCTCATCACACTTACTTCAATCTTTGTATTTTTTAGACAAACTTGTACACACAAACAGTATCATTTTCATGCTATGCTGGTATCTGAGGGCACAGGAGCCTCTACTGAGGAGTATGTACAAGGGGATTTTCCCTGTGGAGTTAACATTGATTCCACTCCTGTGAAAACTGTATGCATAAAACTATAAACCAAACTCTAGTGCACATCATTATCATAGCTCACAGGTCATCTCATCCACATTAGATTTTTTAAATGTTTATTTTATTCTTTTATATCGAGGATAATGGAATAAGCACTCATTTTTTTACATCCAGTCCCCATGTGTATGCAGTTTTGTAAATTTTGTCATCTGTTCCCACCAACACACTATGGCCTACTCTTTGGAAAAGCGGAATGGCCACAGGCCTTGGTTTATAGTCTCATCTGAAGGAATTTTGGGGAGAGTGGAGTCCACACTGATGTAAACTCCAGGGGGAAAATCCTCTTGAAAGGGATTTGAACCCGGGTCGTCAGATTGCGAGTGTAATGTTTATCTTATTTTTATTTTATCTGTTCTTTTATTTCGAGGATAATGGAATAAGCATTCATGTGCTTTTTTTTTTAACCCAATCCCCGAGTGTATGCAGTTTTGTAAACACTGTTGTCCATATAAATTCCATACATTATTATTATTATTATTCCCACCAGCACACAAAGGCCTACTCTTCCGAAAAGCAAAACGGGTTTAAGTAGTAGTTCTTCAGTTTAACATCCTTCCACCAAATAGTGGCATCAGACGGGAAAGTATGTGTGTGTGTGCGCACGCACGCGTGTGTGTGTAGGGGGGAGGGTTATGCACATAACTAATCAATCCCTTGGCCAAGGCCAAAAGCTGTGTCAGGTTATTGATGTCAGCTAATTGCCAAGGCCTACATTAAAATGTTGTTATGTTTAAAATGTTGTGTTGAGATTGCCTTCAGCCATGACAAGCTCTTAACATAACAACCTGCACTCTCCTTTATAGGAGAAAAAATCCTCTGAAGTCGGAGTATGGCTGCCTATGTGGCGAGGTACTTGAAAATAGTCGTACACGCAAACTTCTCACCCGGTGTACTTCCTATCTCCAGTGATTCCCAGGTGGGATGAGTGAGTCAGAGTGCATGTGCTGGGTGACCCCCAGGGTGTAAAGCTGGGGAACGCACAACAACAACAACTAATCAATCCCAATAAACAACTATTATTAAAAAAGCATAAACAAGAATTATTTTTTAAAAATCAAACAAAAAACATCAAACAGCTAAAATACTAACTTTTCAATTCCTATAACTTGAAGCTATCCTTATATTAAAGGAGTCTGAAAATATGGCTTAATGACAATACAATTTCTTTCATTAATAGAATGTCTTTTAGAATTTGCTGTAAGAAACGGGTTTTAACGTGTGCGCAAGATGTTCGCACACAGGAGCTCGGTATATAGTCTCACCCAAGGGCTTTTGGGGAGAGTGGAGTCGGCACTCCAAAGGAAAAATCCTCTTGAACGAGAATCGTAGGGGGGGTCAAGCAGATCACAAATACATTACTCTAACATTTCAACATCTTCCTTGAGAGAATCATGGCTGATGCACTGGAACATCATGAAGGATCAGTCAGCATTGGTGGCAGAAAGATCACAAACCTCCGCTTCGCAGATGACATTGATGGAATAGCAGGATCAGAAAAAGAGCTTGCTAGCCTAACAGAACACTTGGATAAGGCCTCCAAAACATACGGCATGGAAATCAGTGCAGAGAAGACCAAACTGATGACTAATAACACCAACGGCATTAGCACTGATATCAGGGTTAATGACCAGAAGCTGGAAACAGTTCAAAGCTTCAAGTACCTGGGAGCCATTGTATCCGACCAGGGATCCAAGCCAGAAGTAGTATGCAGGACCGCACAGACAATAACAGCTTTGTCAAAACTAAACACCATCTGGAGAGATAAGAATATCTCACTTATCTCCAAGATCAGACTAATGCGCTCCCTTGTCATATCCATATTTCTGTATGCCTGTCAATCATGGACCCTGACTGCAGATTTGGAGAGAAGAGTACAGGCAGTGGAGATGAGATGCTTTCGGAGACTCCTTGGCATCTCCTACAAAGACCACATAAGCAACGAAAGCGTGCATAACAGAATCCAGCAAACCATTGGACCCTATGAGAACCTTCTAACGATCGTGAAAAAGCGTAAACTTAAGTGGTATGGGCATGTCACAAGATCCCAAGGAATTACAAAGACAGTTTTGCAAGGCACTGTCCAAGGAGGAAGAAGAAGAGGCAGACCAAGGAAGAGCTGGGAGGATAACATCAGTGAATGGACAGGCCTAGAACTCAACAAAACCCTGAGAAAGGCAGAACAGAGAGAGGAATGGAGGGAACTGGTTGCTGAGTCTTTGAGGGTGCCCCCACGGTCGTCAGACTACGGGACAGATAGATAGATAGATAGAAACCTCCAGGCTTTCCCGTCCCCTAACCGCTAGGCTATCCCGGCCTGTGACATGGATATATGGAGAACATTCTCAGCATGCACTTTACTTCCTAAAGAAGATTTGCTCTGCCAGCTTCAAATTGCCTACAACATGCTGCCAGAAAAAAAAACTCTCTACAGAACTCCTTGGGGAATTATTTAATGAAGACGCTAGGCTTAACCCCTATTACATCACCAAGATAGGCATCCCTGAAATGAGAGGTATTGTGGTGAAGATTACATGAACGGGACTGGGTTCGTGAGATCTCATGGGATTGGGGATGTAGGGGTGCAAAAGGAGGGAGAGAGGGCGTTAGGGACCTAAATACGTAGTTTTGATTTGTATTATTCATGCAGGTTTTGGTTTTTAGATGTTTCCGGTTACTGAATCAAAATGGCGAGTCTCGGCGTGGAAGATTTGAAGAAAATGAAGGTAGTATAAAATATATCTCTTTAACAAATTGAATTTCTCGTGAGAAAAAATTATTGTCGTTAGCCACATATCTCTTACATCGGTAGACAAATTTTTTCTTCCATTTTGTTCTATTTTAAACACACGTTTATTTTCAAACTACTGCAGTCGTTACTGATCACTCTTGATACGATGATAAACTACCGGCTTGCACTCGCTTACTAATAAACAAGTCGTGTGTCATCCGCTCTGAAGTATAGTAGTAGACCATTGATGGATGTGGTGGTGGAATAGTTGAAGCATTTGACTTCCAATGCGAACAGGTAGCCTATAAAGTAATTTAATCAAGAAAATTTGGGTACCTCTTACACCCCCATCCCCTTTTAGATTACCTCCCTTGTAAGAGCAGGTCGTGGCGAAACGGTCTAAATTTACTTACTTACCTTGTCGCAGATTCATATGCAACGCCCCACCCCCAAAAAAACAAAAGTGTAGCAAGAAAAGACAACCAGTTCAGAATTCCTTTCTGTCCAAGTCTTTCAGATTAGACTATAAATGAAGGTTTGGACTGCATCAGTGAATGCATGGGAAAGAAGACCAATAAAATGAATAATAAGGCAATATATCTTGCACACACATTAAAATCCAATCAATCTTACCAAGAACTGTTGGCATGGATGACACAAACATACTCAACATATGTATACAATTTGCTGCAACCTAACACAAGTAACAGGGCTGGGTTCTGCCAGAAAAGTTCAACTTGCCCAGAACATTCTGTGTGCAGTGCCTCTTTGATTAATATCAAAGAGTTCAATGAGAAGTCAAGTTTGTGAGGAGAGAAGAGATCATTGGTTAACTTAATACCTGACAACCCATGCATTTATTTATTTTATTTATTTATTTATTTATTCTTTTATATCGAGGATAATGGAATAAGCACTCATGTGCTTTGTTACATCCAGTCCCCGTGTGTATGCGGTTTTGTAAATTTTGTCATGTTTCCACCGGCACACAGTGGCCTACTCTTCCAAAAAGTGGAACATGATTTAACGTGTGTGCAAGATGTTCTGCATGCGTTCGAATACGGGCCTCGGTTTATAGTCTCATCCGAAGGACTTTGACATTCAGTTCGATATTTTGTTGTCAAACTGGGGAGAAAGGGCGAGGCATTTGTGTGTGTGTGCATACACGCATGTACGCATGCATGCACACACATGCATATGTACACACGCATGCATGCACACACACACACACAGATGATGGTTTTCTTTTACAGTTACTCAGATACTGTCTTAACGGGGACATGATAGCCTAGTGGTTAGAACATTGGCATTATGCTCGCAATCTGACAACCCAGGTTCAATTCCCGTTCAAGGGGATATTTTTCCCTGGAGTTAACATTAGTGTAGACTCCACCCTCCCCAGAAGTCCTTTGGATGAGACTATGAACCGAGGCCCCATGTGTGAACGCACATAGAACATCTTGCGCACTCATTAAATCTTGTTCCGCTTTTCATAAGAGTAGGCCATTGTGTGCCGGTGGGAACAGATGACAGAATTTACTAAACCGCATACACACAGGGACTTGATTTTAAAAAGCACATAAGTGCTTATTCCATTATCCTCGATATAAAAGAATAAAATATATATATATAAAACTAGCACTAGTTTAAACTGGCATGATAGGAGTGGTCTAGACAATGGACAACATAGTGTTGAGACTGACACTAGTGACAGGCAGACTCACTCGGAAACTGTGACTGTGTGTGTTTGTGCCACAGGTCAATGACCTGAAGAAGGAGCTGAAAGACAGAGGACTAGCAGTGTCTGGCACCAAAGATGTCTTGCTGGAGAGATTGGAGGCATCACTGACAGGGGAACGTGAGTTTACTTACTATCTTTTATAATACAAGTTACAATAAAACTTTTCATTTTTAACAGTACTTCGTCTTTCTTCCTAATATCACAAATCCATTACTGGCAATAGGGGAGAATTTATCACATGCTTTTATGTAGTGACTGGCTGGTTTGGCTCTAGACAGCAGTAATGTTCAGTGATTCAGCAAATTTATGTATGTTTTATTGTTTACCAATGAAAACAAATGAGTCCAAGTTTTAATTGGGGGATGGGGGTGGTAATAATATTGTGTTAATACTTTTTCCTTCTGCTTGTGCAATTTTTCCTGTTTTGTAGAAATTTGTATTATTTTTTGTCATTTGTTGGTACTGATTTTTTTTTATCTGTTAGTATGTTTATGGGTGTGGGTCTGCCCTGTCTGTCTGTGCTTTTGTGTGTTTGTGCATTTGTGTGTATGCGTATTGAAAAATTTATCAATGACTGATATATCTGTCTTTATCGATGTAGCATGTTTTAATCTCACATTATAGAGAATAATGTAGTACTTTTTTTGTTGTTATGTTTTGTTAGCTGTCCCATACTAGTACAAGTCGCGCGTGCGTGTGTTGTGCGTGTGTGTTGTGCATGTATGTGTGTGCATATAATAATAATAAATGGAATTTATATAGCGCTATATAGAGGCACCGTGGTCAAGTGGTTTAGGCGGTCAACTCGTGATCCAGAGGTCGCGGGTTCGATTCCCACTCGGCTCAGTGTTGTGTCCTTGGGAAAGACACTTTACTCCTATTTTCCTCACTCCACCCAGGTGTACAAGTGGGTACCAGCTCTGCTGGGGAAGTATCTGGCGACAGACTAGCGTCCTGTCACAGGGGTGGTGAAAAACCATCAGTTCGCTTAATGCTACAGAAACCGGGATAAGCTCCGGCTCTATGGGCCTTCTGGCTCGAAAGAACATACTTTTTTTTATATAGCACTATATCTTGCAGAGACAAATCAAAGCGCTTGTATATATATGTGTGTGTATGCATGCGTGCGTCTGTACATGTGTGTGTGTATAAATATGTACGTGTTCTTGTTCCATTAAACTAAAGAGTAAGGCTCCATTTTTGTCAGGTCTTCAGCTTCATGGTGAGTGGGGGAAAAAAAAAATTTTTTTTTTTTTTAAATCTTTATTGTGAGGGAGTTTGTTTTGAGAAGGTGTCGTCCACTGTGTTGCAGCCACACCAGCAGAGGAAAGCGCAGCGCCAGTGCCGGCACCAACCCCAGCTGTTGACGCAGACAACGTGGAGAAGAGTATCGACCAGCTTGTGGTTAGTGCGGCTTGCATTTTACGTTTGAAATCATTGTCTAGCTGTGAATTGATTGCCTGTGTTGCCCTGGTCTGATGGTGACCTCAGTTTTAGTTGTGCTTCCTTCCTGTGCCAGTGGTCAGTGTGTATCAATTCCTTTAAGAGTCTAGATATTCTTGGGAGACAGAAATTGAGAGATGTTAACAATGTAGATATTCTTGGGAGACTTCTTGGGAGACAGAAATTGAGAGAATGTTAACAATGTATAGAATTTATATTGTTCTGAATCTTGTAAAGCAACAAATCAAAGCCCTACCATGGGATAGATGAGTTTTGCCATAGAACTAAGCTAATACTGTCATCAGTAGTGAACTTAGAAAGTAGTATCCTGTGCATGTTGGATCAGAACAGCACTGTTAAATATCGCTAGAGTGACACATATGCTATGCATGGCCTTTTCTGGCGGATGGTTCATGGTGACCAAACATCGATTTCTCCAGTGGACTTGGAAGTAAAGGTATGAGAGCCAATCCAAAAGTCCATATAATCTCAAAGCCATGTACCTCACTTTCTTTTTTTTTCGTTCCTTGGCTAGAGCTCTGAGGTTGACTAGTGATGAGATTTCACGTTTGCGACCATTTTTAGCAACTGTGAATGTAACCATATACCAATTACGGGATGATGTCTAAATACAACACTGGTGTGCATGCATTGGCCTTCTCTTTTTAAAGGCAGATTGGGTTTTAATGTGTGCGCAAGATGTTCTGCATCACTGAGAGATGGGGGTAATCTGTAAATTTATGAATATAAAAATAAAAGAAAAAGATTTTCAACTGTAAGGATGATACTGCTCGTGTTTTGATTATGATAATCACATTTTCAACTTTCAGGGGGACTCACACTACTGCCAGTTA
Source organism: Rapana venosa (assembly GCA_028751875.1). Lineage (NCBI taxonomy): Eukaryota > Metazoa > Mollusca > Gastropoda > Neogastropoda > Muricidae > Rapana > Rapana venosa. The sequence goes on along the minus strand of CM054136.1, from coordinate 71,784,795 downwards.
TAAATTTAAACAAAAATACATGAACTTTCAGGGGGACGCACACTTCTGCCAAATTTTATAAATAAACAAAAATACATGAACTTTCAAGGGGACTCACACTACTGCCAATTATGAATAAACAAAAATACATGAACTTTCAGGGGGGACTCGCACTACTGCCAATAATGAATCAACAAAAATGCATAAACTTTCAGGGGGACTCACACTACTGCCAATAATAAATAAAAATGCATGAACTTTCAGGTGGACGCACACTTCTGCCAAATTTTATAAATAAACAAAAATACATGAACTTTCAGGGGGACTCACACTACTGCCAATTATAAATAAACAAAAATACATGAACTTTCAGGGGGACTCACACTACTGCCAAATTTTATGAATAAACATATATGAACTTTCACGGGGACTCGCACTACTGCCAAATTTTATGAATAAACAAAAATACATGAACTTTCAGGGGGACTCACACTACTGCCAAATTTTATGAATAAACAAAAATACATGAACTTTCAGGGTGATGCACACTACTGCCAATAATGAATAAACAAAAATACATGAACTTTCAGGGGGACTCGCACACTACTGCCAATAATGAATAAACAAAAATGCAGTTTCAACTTTCAGGGCAACACTGCTCCTGCACAGCCAGTTCAGCCAACTCCTGTTGCTGTGACAGCTCCATCCAAAGAAAACATTCCTAAACAGTCAGTATGAGTTGTTCTGTCCACCTCTCCTCTGCGTGGTTGATGCTCTGTGTGTGTGTGTGTGCTCTGTGTGTGTGTGTGAGACTGTAGGAGAAATAATGTTTCAGTATGTCTGTTTGGAGAGAGACTTGGAGAGTGAGTGTGTGTATGTATGTAAGAGAGAGCGCGTGTGTGTGTATATATATACATGTATACATGTGTGCTTTTTTAGATTTTATTTTTATTTATTCTTTTATTTCGAGGATAATGGAATAAGCACTCATGTGCTTTTTTACATCCAGTCCCCATGTGTATGCAGTTATGTTAATTTTGTCATCCATTCCCATCGGCACACAATGGCCTACTATTTCGAAAAGCGGAATGGGTTTTAATGTGTGCACAATATATTCTGCGTGCGTTCACACACAGGACCTCAGTTTATAATCTCATCCGAAGGACTTCTGGGGAGTCATACTGAAGTTAACTCCAGAGGAAAAATTCTCTTGAACGAGATTCAAACCCAGGTCAGCAGATCACAAGTGCGTCACTCACCAGGCTAACCCGTCTCCCACGTGTGTGTGTATGCGTGTTTGTGTGTATACACACATACACGCGCATGCATGTGTGTGTGTACACACTCTGCAGAGTATGTGATGCTTTCATTCTTAAAAATCAAAGTAAAGTGTGTATTTTGTCTTGTTTGAAAATTGTGTGCATTAAAATAGTATAGCTAACAAAAGCAGTAACTTAGTTCAGGTGCTAAGTTCATAATCTACTCTCTGTGATCATGTTAGAGATATTTTAAATTCCCCTCTACAATGCCAATTGCATTTAGTGCATGTAAAAAACCCAACCCTTGTTAAGAAAATTTCTTGTGCCAAAATTTCTTTTTGAAGAAAATCTTAATCTTCTTTGGCAAATAGTTTTACATACTATTACTAGCTGGGGGAAAAAGAGGCTGGCACTCTCTTCTTGTACATGGTACTTATTTCTCCACAGGGACAGCATCCCAAATTTAGAAGTTTGCTGTGACCATAGATCATGTATACAAAAGAGTATAAGCATTCTGTGTACGTGTACGTTCCCAGAATAACTTGACATGCAGAGGAGAATAATTTCACCTCCCTCGTTCTTTGCTTTCTTGTTGTCTGTTTTTTCTAAGCAGAGATGGGGATAACAGCGCAGAGGCCAAGAAAGTGGTGTCACTAAAGGGCCTGTCAGAAGCTGACGTGAGTTTTTATCTTTTTTTCCTTTCAATTTATTCATTCATTCTTTTATTTCAAGAATAATGCAATAAGCTCTCAAGTGAGTTTCTACATCCAGTTCCTGTGTACATGTAGTTTTGTCATCCGATCCCACTGGCACAAATGGCCTATTCTGCTGAAAGGTGGAACAGGATTTAACATGTGCACAAGAGGTTCTATGCTCGTTCACACACAGGATCTCAGTTTATAGTCTCATTTGAAGGACTTATGGGGAGTTGAGTTGGTAGTGATGTTAACTCCTGAGGAAAAATCCCCTTGAACGAGTGTCTTGGTGGTGGCTCAAACCTGGGCTTATCAGTGTATATATGTGCCTGTGTACGGCACACTGAGTAAGTGGTGAGTTCATGTGATCACGTTCATGTGTGTAGTGTGCATGTGATCATGTCTACACATATGTTCTTCTGTGATGTGTGGTGTCATTTGTAAGTATGAAAATAAAACTGTTTGCTCAGGTATAGAGGCAGTATGTAAAGAGAAAAACAAATCCTCTTCCATATAGAAAACTGTATAAAATATACAGGTGGCACTGCTCTTGCGGTGATGCGTTCTCCCAGAGGGAACAGACCGAATTTCACATAGAGAAATCTGCTGTAACTGAAAATGGTAAACAGTAACTGAAAATGGTAAACAGTACTGTATTGATTCTTAGTTACAGTGCTGTGGGATATCTGGCGTTATCTTCACAGGCATCCCCACGAGGGGGAGTAGCCAGAGTTTGAAATCTGGCTTCTGCAAGAACGTTCCTTTCATCATCTCACCATGACAAGGAGAGGCTTCACTTTTCAGTGCTGGCTGATTTGATCACCCACACCTCCAGCATAAGTTCAGAAACGTCTGTATACCAGATCAGAAGACCAGTGCAACTGTAGATGGAGAATTTGCGAGAAGAAAGTCACAGCAGAAGCAAAGATGCAAAGATGTAGATATAAGAGTAAATCAAACTGAAGAAGTCTGACACAAGATGTGGTCTGCTGAGATGTGGTATAACTGATTTGAAACCATCTGCATGCGTTAGTACATCCTTTAAAAAAAACTTAAACTTTAATACCTTTGTCCAGCTTCCTCCCCAAAGCATCATCCTTTATATATTTTTGTGTCCAGAGGCTAAAGGCTCGGGCGGAAAAGTTTGGAGGAGCAGTGTCCGATTCAGCCAAGAAAATGATGAGGGCAGAAAGGTTGGTCTGTGTGAATCTGTTGCTGGTTTTGTGTTCGGATTCATTTAACGTCTTTTCACAAGTTGTGATATTAGACGGTCTTCTGGTTGTGTGTGTTTTCCCACTGTGTGTGTGAGAATGTGTAACAATAACAATAGGAATAAAAATAATGATTTATCCAGTTTTTGCAGGCCATCTGGCCCATATGAACAGGAGATATGTGTATATGATATATAGTGAGCAATTAGGTTACACAACAGACTCATAGCACAGTATAAGCATACTCTGACATGAAATGTTCGTATTATTTCAAAGAATATAGGTATAACAGTTCTTAACTATGAGGCAGGAGTATTTTACTTTCAATGTTTTAATGATTCTGTAATGTACACAGCTATTTTGAAAACTGATTTTTCTGCCATGATGTTTCATAGTAACTGTAAATTCTGATGGGAAGTAAAAGTAATGTAGTGGTAAAAACTTTTTGGGGAAGAAGAGTGGGTCCTTTATATGAGGGTTTGGGTGTTCAGAGGCAATTGATTGCTTCTCAGTAAACGCACAACATGACGTGTTCACGTAAACCTGACTGACTTAGGTGGTTATCACTCATTGTATCTTGATGGTGCGTGCAATAATCAGAATGTGGTGAAAGGGAATTATGCCATTTGTGGTGAAATGCCCTTTAGGTGTGTGTAAATTCAGACAAGAAGCAAGATACATTTCCAACATTTTGCATTCCCCACACATAACCAAAGCCATGTATGTGTACACATAAGTTCACTACTTAGTTAGAAAGCGGAATTATTATATCAACCAGTTAAGTATTCCTCTAATGTGTGCAGGTTTGGAGTCCAAGCCTCTTCCACAGGCAGCACTGCACCAATGACAGCTCCTGTGAGTTGACTGTTGGAGTCAGACATTGTGCTTCTAATCTGCTGACCCGGGTTCTAATCCCGTTCAAGGGGATTTTCCCCCCTGGAGTTAACATCAGTGCCGACTCCACTTCCCCCCAAAAGTCCTCCGGATGAGACTATAAACCGAGGTCCTGTACTTGGATGAGACTAAACCGAGGTCCTGTGTGCTAACACATGCAGAACCTCTTGCGCACACGTTAAAACCTGTCTGCTTTTCGGAAGAGTAGGCCATTGTGTGCTGCTGGGAATAGATGACAAATTTTACAAAACCGCATACACACGGGGACTTGATTTTAAAATTAAAAAAAAAGAGTGTTTATTCCATTATCCCTGAAATGAAAGAAATTTTTAAAATTTAAAAAGAGAAAACAATGCATCTTTTTCTCTCTTTTTTTCTAACAGTACATATTTTCAGTTGAATCATCTTAGTGTATCCTTTTGATGGTTCTCTTATTTGTCACTTGGGTGAGTGGGGGTGGGTAGGACTTTGTCTTTTTCTCTGGCATATGTGGACACTTATGCATCCGTCAGTGATTCATTACTTCAATCATTTTGGTCATTACTATGATTATATGGACAACATCAGAGAATGGACCAGGATGAATGACTCGGCACTACTGCGCAGAGCCGAGGACCGAGATGGATGGAGGAGGCTTACCACAGCATCGTCTTTCGTGTCTCCCCCACGACCGCCAAGGTCACGGGTCTGATGATGATGATGATGATTATATGGCAGTTTTGGGAAAATAAAGTTTGGGCATTTGATCAGTTAATGATTATGGCAGTTTTATTTTATTTTATTTTTTTGTAAAAAGAAAGAAAGAAAAGAGAACAATAGTTTTAGAAGCTGTTCACAAGTTTTCTTTGTGGTCAGTTAACTAATAACTATAAATCAAATTCTAGAAAGTGTGCAAACATTTTTCCCTGACTTTATATATCAAAATTCCTCAAAGTTGGAACACAACTACTTTAATGGTGGTTTAAAAACATTTTTTTAAACAGTTGCATACGCAAAATCTCCAAAATCCTGTGTTCAATTTTAATTTGATATTCTTTATGAACACTTCACATAATTGTCAGAAAAGCCCTAGAATTTTTTATGAAAAATATCCAGAAGTCTGTTTAAACCATGTGACTGTACAGTAACAGTTTAGAGTTTTGCTCATGTTTTGTTGTCTGTTGATGATCTTTATATGTATTTTTTTCACAAAGGTTCTCTTTATTTTTGAACAGGCAGGAGATGTGGACAAAATGAAGAAGAGGGCAGAGAGATTCGGTTTGGTGGTTTCTAATTCACTTAGTAAGGTGAGTTTAACTGTAGGTTTTCCTTGATGTTGCTTGAAAAAAATGAGTTCTTTGTTGTTTCTAACCAGGTGTAAGCCTTGGTCTCAAAGGTCTGTTAGCCATGTCAAATCGTAGATTCTTTTTTTGTAAATAACATGGTTTTGTTTTAAATTTATTCATATGTATTTATTAGTACATCTCACTCACTCACACTCATCCCTTGGTCGGGACGACCGTTGGGGTACCCGCACGGACGCTGCAAGTGGACCGCCAAATGGTTCTGTCCTGGGCTGTTTTCAGGAGGTTTGGTACAGTGAGGCCGGTCCACTCCTTGATGTTGGATATCCAGCTTTTGCGTGGTCGTCCCTGCCTCCTTGCTCCTTCCACCATTCCCTGCAGGACTGTCTTTCACAGGCTGTTATGCCTTGTTGTGTGGCCAAACCACTTCAGTTTCCTCCGTTTGACTGTATCTAGCAATGGTTCTTGTTTGCCAGCCAGTGCCTCGATCTGCTGCCAGACGTAGTCATTGGTTTTGCGGTCTCTGTAGGTGATGTTCAGGATCCGCCTGAGGCACTTCATCTCAAAGGCTTGAATGCGACGTTCTAAATCGGCAGTAAGTGTCCATGCTTCACAGCTGTACAAGGCAATGGATGTGACGAGTGCCTTGTAGAGTCTGACCTTAGTGTGGGTTCTGATGTTGTGGTTTCTCCACACTTTCGCCAGCTTAGTCATGGAGGAGAGTGCCACAGCAAGTCTGATCTTCACCTCTTGTGTGCTCGTGCCTTCTTTGGTGATGACTGCTCCAAGGTACTTGAAAGTTTCCACCTCCTCTAGTGTCTCGCCACTCATCTTGATGCTGGTGGGAGTGGTCGGTGTGGTACTGTTCACTAGGATCTTGCTCTTTTCCGTGCTGATCTCCATACCGTGGGCATTGGCTGATGTTTCCAGTCTTGGTGGTGAGATCCTGGAGTTCTTCTTCACTGCGGCCCATGAGATCAATATCGTCTGCGAATCGAAGATTGCAGACTGGCCTTCCTCCTATTGTGATTGTGGTCTTGAAGTCAAGGAGGGCCTCCTGCATGATGTTCTCCAGGAACACGTTGAAAAGAACGGGGGATAGCGGGCAGCCTTGTCGAACTCCAACTGAAGTCCGGAAGAACTCCCCGATTTCTCCACCCATGAGGACTGCACTGTGGGAGCTGTCATACAGTGCCTGGATGACTTGAATCAGGTCCTCGTCAAAGCTATAGTCTCTCATGACTTGCCACAGAGCTTCTTGCCACACTCGGTCAAAGGCCTTCTTGAAGTCAATGAAGTTGTTGTAGAGCTGTAGCTGATGTTGGAGATGCTTCTCTATGAGCATTCTGATGTTGAAGATCTGCTCGACAGTGCTTCGACCTGGTCTGAATCCTGCCTGTTCTTCTGATAGGATTTCTTCTGCTTGTGGTTTCAGTCTGTTCAAGGCAATGCGTAGCATAACTTTGCTTGGATGGCTTATCAGACTGATTGTTCTGTAATTTTGGCACTTCTTTAGGTCTCCCTTCTTTGGAAGTGGAACTATGATGGATTGGGTCCACTGTTCAGGCCACTCTTTGCTGGTCCAGATGCGTTGGCAGATGATTGTTAATGCCTTGATCATCTCTGGGCCTCCGTTCTTGATGAGCTCAGCCGGGATGTTGTCAATCCCTGGTGACTTGCCTCCTTTCAGGGATCTTACTGCTTCTTCTACCTCTTCCTCCAGCACCTGTGTGCTTTCAGGATCTGATGGTCTGGGATCTTGCTCGTGAAGTTTGTTCGGATCAGCCTTCAGCTTGTAGTTGTACAGGTCTCTGCAATATTCTGTCCATCTCTTCATGATAGTGGCGCTCTCTGTAAGGACTGACCCCTTTGTTCAAGATTTTTTCCTCTCTGGCTGTCAGATCATTAGTACATCTACATACAAATATATGGGAATACATAAAATAACTCAGAAAAAGACAGGATTGTATAATGGTCAAATAACATAAATATATATTTGACATCACATACACTACGTTGGATGATAGTAAGCACAGCCCAGATTGTCCTGCTGATGACGTAAATTGAAACTCCCTGAATAAAATTACCTCAATCTTGGCTTGATTTGCATGCTTGGAAACTGTTTCATGCATGTGCTGTCACCGATATCTGATGTCAACTCAAGAGGGGAAAAAATCTTGAACAAAGGTGGTGACTTGAACCCGGGCTGTCAGATCATGTGAATAGTGCTCTAACCACTAGGCTATCCCACCCGCATAATAATAAATAGTCAATGAAAAACACATAAGGAAGACAGGCCTCTATATACACACACACACATACACACACACACACACACACACACACACAACACACACACACACACACATATGCTCAAACACCCACCTAAAAATACAACAAACAACCCAACTTGAAAGGAAAACAGCAAATAAGAAAGGCAAAAGCAGCTATGATACAAAACCAGAAAAATGGAAAAGAACTTAGTTTTAATGGAAAAGAACTTATCATTATTTATCGCACTGCTTCACTTATTATATCATAGTTGATCACAGTACTGCTACTCTTTACTGTATCATAGTTTATCACAGTACTGGTGCACTTAACTATATCATAGTTTATCACAGTACTGCTACACTTAACTATATCATAGTTTATCACAGTACTGCTACACTTAACTATATCATAGTTTATCACAGTGCTGTTACACTTAACTATATCATAGTTTATCACAGTGCTGCTACACTTTACCATCTCTTGCTAATTTAGTGCCTAGACTCAGATGCATTATTTGAAGAGATTTTTTTTCCTTTTTTTTTTTTTCCAAGAATATTCTGTCACTGCTCACTCTGGGTTTATATCCAGTGAGACCTGTCTTGTGAAGTACAGGATTTTTTATGTTGTGTTTTTTCTTCTGTAACTTCTTCTTCTTCGTCGAACTGCCGTTAAGCGCCTGACAAGTCAGGCCCAGCGCATCCGACTTCGGCACAAGAGAGAATAGTTACCTTTTAAGTTCTTTCTGGAAAAAAGGCAGGAGAATGGACCAAGAAGGCAGAAAATAGACAAGAAGGAGGTGACAGGAAGAAAGGAACAAGGCAGAAACAGAGTGATAGAAAAGAGGAAATTTCTAGCACAGAATTTCCAGAATGTGGGGATGCTATTTATACTGGTAGGCCCCCGGCATCCCCTCGGGGGGTTCTGTAACTGAGTAACATGGAATGTTCTGGCATTGTGTAGCCATGTATTGGCAGTGCTCTTGCTGTCATTTCATCTAATACTGTGGGTTTGTTTTTTTTAGGTTGACGAAGATGAGCGAAAGAGGAAACGTTTGGAACGTTTTGGACAAGTCACGTCTTCATCTTCAGAACCGAAGAAAGTGAAACTGAATCCTACAGACGGTGAAACGGACGTATGTAAAAACATCATCATGATAAGAATAGAAGACTAGTGGAAGAAAAACGAGTGCAAGTAGCCACTTACAACTTCTCAATCATGATTCAGAAGTTTTAAGTGGCTACCTGCGCTTGTTTTTTCTCCATTACTATTTCTGCATTAATAAGAATAGAAGAGTAATAATGATACTCAACAATTTTCCACCTTTTGGTGGATATCCAGCTTTTTTTTGTGGATAGATTCCAGAGCTGTGTTTGAAATCAGTTAAAATCTGTGGAAGAAATGACATACATCTATGTGTATTTTCTTCTTCTTTTGCGTTTGTGGTATGGGCAGCTTGGGTTCTTCACTTTATTCTTTTTTTATTCTTTATTTTGACAATAATAGAATAAGCACTCGTGTGGGGGTTGTTTTTTTTTACATCCAGTCCCCATGTATATGCGGTTTTGTGTATTTTGTCATCCATTTCCACTGGCACCCAATGGCCTACTCTTCCGAAAGGTGGAACAGGTTTTAATGTTCATGCAATATGTTCTGCATGCATTTGCACACAGGACCTCAGTTTATAGTCTAATTATGGACTTTTGGGGACGGGGAAGGGGAGTGGAGTTGGCACGGATGTTAACTTTACGGGCGAAAATCCCCTTGAACAGTATTCAAACCCGGGTCAACAGATCACGAGCACAGTGCAATGCACAACACTCTATTCACCAGGCTATCTTATCCCCTTCACTTTGGGCAGCAGTAAACTGCAGGTCCACCAATTCACCATACAGCGTCTTGGTCTCTGGGATGGGGTCAGGCTAGGAACACCTGATATAGTGGGCTGGACTGCGGCCCACGTTCTGTCGTCAGGTTGCCAGTTTTGCACGTGCGCTGTTCTGTATGGCCTGTACAGAGTTTCATGTGTATATTCTGATTTTGCCAGTTGTAGCCTGAAATGCATGTCACATGATATGTCTATGATGTATGCTGACATGTATGTGGAGAGAGATATGTGAAAGGGTCATTCTCTTTTTATAGTCCCTGACAATGTTTTAAAAGTTTGAATTTTAAAAGTTTGAAGATTCAGCGCTATATAAATTCCATACATTATTATTATTATTATTAATTGTTTGTATATGTGTACATATATCTGGGGGTTTTTGTTGGTTTCAGGAAAAGAAGAAGAAACGTGCAGAGAGATTCGGGTTGACATAATGATCATAACAACCTTCAACTTCACAAAGGCATCAGGACTATTTTAATACCCAAATCGTTTGTATAACATTGATTTGATTGTTGAATGTACTTTTTTTTCTTTGTTCATGTTCAAAATATTTTCATTCAGTTCAGTTCATTCTGTGTTTATATGGTTTTTGAATGGAAATAAAAAAAGAAAAGGAAAGGGTTTGGTTACTAATGTAAATAAGTAAAATCAGTTGGTGTGATTGTAAACCTGGTCTATGGTACATTTCTCAATCATTTTGGATTTTTTTTAGACTTTTTAATAATTTTTGTCCTCATTCCGCAGGTAGAGCTCCAAGGTTTACTAATGGTGAGATTTTACGTATCCGACTGTTTTTAATCACCATTAAAGGCAGCCGCATTCTAAGTTGGGGATGGTGTCTCAACACAAAACCAGTGTGCATGCATTAAAAAAAAAAAAAATTGTCATTCATTCTTACTGGCACAAAATATCCTACTCTTTTGAAAGGCAGAAGGGGGTTTTAATGGATGCGCAAGATGTTATGTGTCATGGGGCCTCAGTTTATAGTCTCATCGAAAGGGCTTTTGGGTGAGTGGAGTCAGTACTGGTGTTAACTCCATGGTAAAATTTTCTAAAAGGGGCACCTCTGGTGGCTCGATCCTGAACCATCAGATCATGAGCGATGTGCTCTAACCACTAAGCTATCCGGCCCCCCTTTATCATTGATGTTCTGGAGTCCTCATTGTTGAAGAAGGAATCAGTGAAGTAACTGATTGAAGTCAGACAAGTTTACACTGTACATATTTTGTGGTGTGTTGTTTTGGCCATTGTTTTAAAAAAATTCTGCAAACATAATAAACTTGATAAAAACAGGCATGTCGTGCATCAGTTTAAAGTTTATTGAAAGTTTAGTTCATGTTCGTCAAAGAATTTTTCCGTAGATGTCTGTTAGCGTGTTTTGTTGCAGGTTTCACTATCCCCATGTTAAGGGAGAGAAGCCCTCTTTTCCAGTACATGTGCACTGTGTGCATTTTTTTTCTAGCACTGTGTGCGTGTGTATGCTACCATAATCCAGAAGTGGTTGATACTGAGGGGAGGGTTAGTAGATTGTTGGTTAAGACAGTGAATGCGAAAAAACCACAAAGGTTTGACACAGTCATGTGCTTGCTTTGACAAGAAGTACGCATCCAAGAATACAGATTGATTTCTCACACAATAAAGTTTGCTCAGCCTCATGGAATGGTTTTGCCATATTTACTTGAAAATGAATCAGTCTTTGTCCCAGCATCTCTAGTCATAGACAGTTGCAGAATTTTTTGTTTGTTAAATCACCATTTCTGATCAGTTAAAATTAAGAAGAAAAGGAACTTGTTAAAAGAAATGGTGTATTTAACACCCTGAGTACTTTCCTTTCAGTTGGACACTGTTTGTGGGGTTTTGTTTTTGTTTTAAAAATTCTACAACACATCACTTTGTGACCATACGACTGCCACAACTACTACTCCAAAGATTTAACCATTCAATTCCATTGCCGTTTGTTTAGCCTTGATGCAGTGTAAGCCTTAATGTGGTTCGCATACTTGGCTGAGCTGTAAACATGAATGAGAATATGGGACCATGCACCCTCATTTCCCAGTATTTGTTTGGGGTAAAAATGAAAGATTTGGAGCTAAGATTTCCTAACCACAAAATCAGATTATTGTTGAACAAATAAAAAGGAAAAAATGACAATGTCATCTGCTATCATTGAAGCTTTTGTCTTACACACTTTGGAGTTGTCATGCATGTGTGAACTTACAGAAGAATCCCCATAGAAAACGGATCAAAGTCAAGCAAAGAATGATGTTGAGCAAATAGAAAAGGACATTGGTAGTAGACAAGCTTGTGTCAAAAAGAAGGGTATGCACAAGTGTAGACGTGTGAACAGCTTAATTTGGCCGTTTGTTCCCCTGAATAAGACACGGGACTGGAACCAGGTGTTCCACAACCCTGTGAAACTAAACCTGGCATTTCAATTTATTGTCATTTGGAAAACAACAGTGCACTACGCATTAAGTCTTAAAAACTGCCAATAGCTTGTATAAAGTTAAGGAAGATTAGTTGATTTTTCTTGTTTTTTTGTGTCTTATCATATGATTGTAAATTTGAATGAAATTCTTTTCTTTGAATGAAATTATTGTTTCTTGTAGGTGATTAGCTAACATTCAATTCAAGAAAGGTGGGTTTTTTTAAGCTGAACTAGTCTTCACCAGAATGTGCATTGTGTCAATATGTTCTTCTTCTTCTGCATTGAACGTTCAGACAGCCATTGTTGTTGTTTGTCATATGAACAAAAATGCTTGCGCTGCCGTTATGCACCTGATCAGTCAGGCCCAGCACATCCAACTTCGGTGTGGAAGAGAATTGTTATGTTTAAAATCTTTCAGGGAAAATGGCAAGAGAATGGTCCAAGAAGGCAGAAAATAGACAAGAAGGAAGTGACAGGAAGAAAAGGAACAAGGCAGAAACAAAGAGAGGGATAGAAAAGAGGGAATTCCTAGCACAGAATTTCCAGGTTTTGGGGGTTGGTTGTTGTTTTTTTTGGGGGGTATGTTTTATATCCAAAATCATTATGAAGCATCATTTTCAAATGTATACAATATTCCATTATCATACCTGTTTAGGTATTTGGGGAGGGGTGGGGTTTAGGGGAGATAGCCTAGTGGTTAGACCTCTTGATCCGACAGCCCAGAATTGAAGTTGGAATAATAATAATAATAATAATGTATGGAATTTATATAGCGCTGAATCTTGTAAAGCTACAAATCAAAGCGCTTGCAGCTACCTTAATGGTACAAACATTTGCGTATGCAAAATCTCGCCATTGGGAAACCCTCAAGAGTTCTAGTAGAGGAACAGGAGGGGGGGTAAGGGGGGGGGAGGATTTTTGTTGATGAAAAGAAAAGCAGGTATAATGAAATTGTTGAAGATTTTAAAAAAAATTCAAAGGAGAGTCTTTTTGTTGATTTTTTTACGTGTCTAATAAAGGAAAAAAAGAACTGAGCGTACTCTGCAGATTGTGTGTTAAAAAAAAAAAATACTGAAAGTCAAGAGGAAAATTCTGAAAGGTGTGTGTGTTTACCAGTGTGCTGTGTTTCTTTGTGCATCTTTTTCTTTTCTTTTCTTTTTGTTCCTCGGCTAGAGCTCAGAGGTTCACCAATAGTGAGATTTTTGCGTATGTATACAATCATTTCTTCCCCCCCACCCTCGCCCCCACCCCAACCCACCATTTAGGAAGCTGCATTCTGCCTTCAGGGATCTTTGTGGATTTGTGTACAGCTCTTTTTTTTTCTCCCCCTGCCCCAGTCTTCCCATTCTACCATCTTTTCGGTTTTCTTCTTTCTTCATGTTGCCTATTGGTATGAAGGTTTTTATGTATTTTCTTTGTTTAAAAATTTTTTGGGTTTCCATTCCTCAGCTAGAGCTCCAATGTTTTTTAATTTATTTATGTTATTCTTTTATATCAAGGATAATGGAATAAGTACTTATGTGCTTTTTTACATCCAGTCCCCGTGTGTATGCAGTTAAGTAAATTTTGTCATCTGTTCCCACTGGCACACAATGGTCTACTCTTATGAAAAGTGGAACAGGATTTAACGTATGCGCAAGATGTTCTGCGTGCGTTTGCACATGGGGCCTCAGTCTCATCCGAAGGACTTTCGGGGAGAGTGGAGTCTGCACTGATGTTAACTCCACGAGAAAATATCCCCTTGAACGGGAATCGAACCTCGGTCGTCGGATTGTGAGCGCAGTGTTCTAACCACTAGGCCATCCCGTCCCCCTTGTTTACCAATGGTGCAATGTCGAGTTTGTGACCGCTTTTGCCCACCATGAAGGTAGCTGCGTTCCATCTTCAGGAATGTGCACGTTATAAATCAGGTTCATTCGTGAAAATGCTGAAAGCAGTTGTTGAGAGGTGTGCAGGTCTCTAATACACCCTTGCTTGTTCACTCATTTGTGGTATACTGCTTTCAGCCAGGGGAGGTTTCTCTGCATTAAATGTGGGCTGCTCTCCATGGGAAGAGTGTATCACCACAAGAGCAGTGTCACCCATTTAAAAAAAAAAAATGTTTTGGGAGCAGGATAGCCTAGAGGTTAGACTGCTGTACTCGGTGGCCTGGGTTTAAGCCACCGTCCATTCGAGGGTATTTTCCCCCTGGAATTAACGACAGTACTCACTTTACTCCCCTAAAGTCCTTTGGATGAGTCTATAAACTGAGGTCCCATGTTCGAATGCGCACAGAACACCTTTCCACACACATTAAAACCCGTTCTGCCTTTCAGAAGAATAGCGTACCAGCAAGAACAGATGACGAAACACTTTTGGAAAATGCATGCATTCTGGAAGTTGGAATGTGGCTACCTTAATGGCAGAAACTGTCACATATACAAAAATCTCACCATTGGTGAACCTCAGAGCTCTAGCCAAGAAACCCATCATCCCCCCCCCCCCTTCCAAAAGAAAAAGTTTCCTGGCTGTATGTGCATTTCTTTCTCTATGAGAGTAGTTTTGCGGGGGACATTTTTTTATTAACAGAATTTTGCCATGGACATTAATTTTCTTTTATTGCCATGAGCTCTTTTCTGTGCACACAGGACCCCACATCATCATCTCATCTGAAAAGTCACCCAGACCACCACTCATGGTTTAGTGGAGTGGGGGGGAGGGGGGGTTCAGGTTCAGACAGGAATAAAATCTGTAACCTCTTGCGTTTTAGACCACCAATCCACCTTAGGTACAGCAGAAATGCTAGTCTTTCCTTTTTTTCCCTCCAGGGGGAGGTCTACCATTTCTCAGCAGAAACATACCGTAAGTGATAACGGTCTCCCACAAGAAGTGTATTTGCATGTGTGTGTGCGTTCCTCAGCTAGAGATCCAAGATTCACCTATGGTGAGATTTTGCGTATGCAACCGTTTTGCCCATTATGAAGGTAGCCACATTCTGACTTCAGGGATGCCTGCTGGGTGTGTTTGTATTTCCGTTACCCACTGAATGCTGACATGAATTACGGGATCTTTAATAAGCATATTTGATCATCTGCATATGTGTATATACATGAAGGGAATTAAGGCACTGGCAGGTCTGCACTTGAAGTTGAACCTGGGAGATCATAAAAATCCCCACCCTTAATTCACCAGATGCCGCCGAGATTTGAACCCACGACTTCATGGACCCAAAGGATTGAAGTCAAATGGTTGTAACCACTTGTCTATAGTGTCAGCTGTATAATTATTATTATTATTGAAGAGCTGCACCCGATGAGATTTTAACACACACACACACAACAACAAAAAACAAAAAAACTCTAGATGACAGATAACAAAGAGTTATGAACACAAATCCTGGCAACACAACGCACACACAAACACACACACATACATACAGTCTACACACACACACACACACACACACATGTACACACCTCTTGTAAAAACTTCTTTTTTTTTCCTTTATTTTATTTGATCAATAATCTTCGGCCAACCTCGGGTCACATGTAATTGTATGCATTATGCATAGAAAGAATGGACGCCTGTGTGAGCAAAAAGAGCGGGCCCAAGCCAAAGGAGAGTTGCCCCAGCGGTCCGTTCCACTTTCAGGCCTCCCTCTCCTTACCCACATCCACCCCCCTCCCTCTTTCCTCGGTGGTGGTGGTGGTGGTGGTGGCGAGGGAGTGGACAAGGAGGGAGGGTGGGTATTATTCACCTAGTTCCTTGCAAAGACACAGAATTGTGCTTGCAGCACTGTGACAGGCTTTTTTGTGTTTTGTTTGTTTCATGTAAGGAGTTTTCAAACAGTCATGTATATACATAGTACATACAATGCACTGCACTTTTTTACCCCCCACACACCGCAATAAGTCACCACAAAAAACAAAAAAGAGAGAGAGAGAGAGGAAGGCGGTTTTTTTAATGATTTTTTTTTTTTTTTTTTGGTCACGGTACAATTTTTTTTAAACTTTTTTTTTATAGTATTTTTTTTTTATGTTTGCTTTTCTCCTCTCCTTCAACAACAAAATTGTTGGTCATTGCACGAGCCCTTTTTTTTTCCTTTCACAACAACGTTTCATCAACATGTTTGTTTTGGACGTCACCACTGAAACACTAACTGCCACACTACTCAAAACTTAGGATGAACAAAAAAAACCAAAAAAAATTGAAAAATCAAAACCAAAAACAAACCAAAACCCCAAAAGCTGTTTACAAAGCAGTACAGGATAATAAAAGCTCTTTCCTGACCTTTGTCCTCATCCTCCCCACAAACTCAAAATGACTTAATCTGTTTAAAACAACACAAGCACATAATATAATTATAATGAAGCCAAAAAATTGTCCTGAAACCAATCTGGGGGGGGGGGGGGGGGGGGGGGCAGGGGAAGGAACCTAATGAAAAATGAACATTCAGAAAAGAAGAGACAAGCGCATAATATTTTCTTCTGTTAGATATGGGACCTGTTAATAAACAACGTAAAACAGAGCAGCGGATGGATGAGTCTGTTAGGTTAGTTGAGGACATGTAAGAGCAACCCTCTTTCTAAGAGTCTGGCAAACAAAGAATATGTTGGTGTGTGTGAGCTCTACATAGCTTTTGAATTTTGTGAGGGTTTATTTATTGTATTCTTTTATATCGAGGATAATGGAATGAGCACTTATGCGCTTTTTTACATCCATGTGTGTGTGTGTAAGAGCTCTACATAGCTTTTTGAATTTTTTTCTTGCCCAGTGTCTAGATAAAATGCGCATGTGCACTGCACTACCAAGCAAACGCACGTGCACTAAAGGCACATGCACTGAGTATGCATGCACTCACCATATGAATGAATGTAAGCATGCTCTCTCTCTCACACATGCACACACAAACACACACCTACTATGAATGCCATGTGTACATATACACAGCATGTACATGTGCACACTCACATTCATACTTTTCTTTTCCTGTCACTTTTTGTGTTCCATACACACACGCATACAACTGCTATGTACACACACATGCGCATGCACAATGTATATAGGCTTTTTCTGTAGACTGCTTTTTCCTACCAATCAGTGGTAGCCAGACTTAAGTTTTCTAAGCAGTATAGCTAATTCAGTAACTGTATGGTGGTGCGTTGCTAATGGCTGGAATGACGTGGATGACTAACTAATGTGGATTTGTATATTATGCATGCGGTATTTTCCATACAAAAAACAAAAGATGAGCAACACAAAATAAAGTATCATGAACATCAAAATACAGCGATTCAAACCAAAAAAGGAGACCTTTTTCTTGCATTGGGGCATCTGATGTATCACAGCCCTAAGGTAAAAGGTAAAGGTTTCCCATAACCTATGTGGTGGTAGGGGAGGGAGACATAAGAGACCTCAGCTTCTCAAGGGGCCAGCATGTTGAGGGTGGCGCCCATCTCCTCTCTCTCGCTGCTTTGCCTTCCCTGACCCTAAAGAGGCATGAACCCATTTACAGTTATCACAGCTCTACAGTGGGAAAAACTAAACTTGTTCTGTTTCTTACATTCTCTACACTTCATATCAACTATCACAGTGAAGTATTTTTCACCCTTTTGTTGTTGTTTTTCTTTTTGTTTTGATTTGCTGTTTGAAAAAACATTTGCAGGTCTTTTTGTACATTTATCTATTCATTCCTTTATTTATTCACTCATACCATTTTATTTTGATAATTTACACCTCTATTCCTTTTAAAGAAATATTTAAAATTCTTAATTAAGGTTGTGGATTAGTGCTAAGCTGTTGAAAACAATAATAATTTATGTATTTTTGCACAATTATGGGACTGACAATAAGAGCTGTTAATGTATTACCGTAACAATATCCATCCCATAGTCTGAATTATGAGCACTCTATAGACTCCTGAGAAAAAGGAAGGTCACCCCTATTCATATTGACATCATTAATTGGACCTAAAGGGAGAGAGAAGGGAGAAAATCCTCAGGTCACTTGGGGAAGTCATCAACAAAGCAGGTACTGCGGGACTCAGTCTTACAGGGTAACAAGCACATGGCTGTCCATAACTGGAGACTGACCACTCCAAATAACAGCTGTTTTATGGAGAAGGTCCCTGCAAATCAGCCACAGGAGGTTCTGAGATACCTACATCCCCTCCATGGTAAAGATAATAGAAACCTGCGGGTCTTGTGCACATGACACCTATCATTACCTGGGTGTCACCTTACCAGGACCATTGGCTGCATAAGCCACTGAATTCAGTGCCAACAACCAACAACTGTTGGGATCTTTGAGCTCCGCCCCATCCCCCTCCCTTCTCTCAACCATTTTACCTGTTCCAATCAAGGTATTTCAAGACATGGAAAAGGAACCCACAAAGCTCCCCTTTTCAACATTGTCCAAGTTGCCAGGTCGATTACCATGCATAGGCAAAAGGGACCTTCCAAGATTCGTTAGTGAACCCTTCATTAGACTTGACTGGCCAATTCAGATCATCTATACATGAACTTCTTTGTGAAGCTTTTGCATTTGGAAGCTTCTGAAGTCCTTTCACAACAATCACAGGCTACCAATTTACCCTGTTTCTGACCTTATGGTCCCTTTCATCTTCTAATGACATCTCTGTGCCCTATGTTGCCCACTCCCTACAACACAAGACTAAGGTAAGAAAAACATTCTCATGTAGATGCTATTCCCTGACAATGTGGAACAAGATCTAGGGTTGACAGCAAGTTTTTTAGCATGGTGGCACCCGTTTCATTGTGGCTCACCACCCTGTGCATGTCTATGCAGTCTTCTTGTTCTGGCGGTGTTTCACAACTGGCAGGCCTAAATCAGCCCCAGTCTTCAAACTTGTCCTCGCCTCTTCACCACTCACTGACTTAGCTCCTTGTTATCCCTTGGCTTTCAAGACCTGGGGAACAGAGCCAATCTACTGACCTCGGTTGGCGCCATGTGAACAAGGTCTGCCTCTCTGCAATTTGTATCAATTACCAAGAAGACAAACTCCCTTGCAAATTCTCTCAGTCACAGTCCAATGATATCAAGGAGACTTCACATGAGAGAACAATAATTGTCTTCTCTGGAACCTGTGGTTTTTACCCATGGTGAATCTTGTGCCTCCTAACTTCAGCAACAGAGAGAACGTTAGGCTTCACCTCTTCCACATCCAGAGGCTGGGCATGGATGGTCAGTAAACGTTCCCTCCATTTCCAATGATTCTGAGGGTTCTCCACAAAGCAAGACAGGAGAATGGTCAGCAGGTCCAAGTGGTCAGTCAGCCATGATTTCTGGGCTTTCAGGAACTTCTCTCCAGCCAGGTGGAAGATGTCTTCCTCTAACCTAGTCTGACTCTTTCTTACTCTTGTCTTTCCTTGTAACTGGATCTTCTTATTGAAGGCAATTTCTCTTCTTTTTTAATTCTTTTTTCTTCTTCTCAATTTTGAGGAAAATGGAAAAAGCACTCCAGTGCTTTTCTTGCATCCAATCCCTGTGTTCATGTAGTTTTGTAAATTTTGTCATCTGTTCCCATGGCACACAATAGCCTACTCTTCCAAAAAGCTGAATGAATTTCAATGTCTGCACAAGATGTTCTGTGTACATTCGCACTCCAGACCTTGGTTTATAGTTTCATCTGAAGGACTCTCTCTGCCCTGAAGTGCATCAGACAGCCTCCAGAATACAGTTTCCATGCCACGTGACCAGGCACCAAACTATTTCATCCCCAAATGTCCTGGTTTTTCAGTAAATTCCTAGATACTCCTGGAGCCTTGCCAACACTCTATTCTTGTCTGTTCGATTATTGCACCACTCTATGTGGTTTGTCCATCAGTATCACAGGCTCCACCCTCTCTAATAACCCTTTACTGTGAAATATGCATATTGCTATAGACTTTTTGCACACTAAGCTCAGGATCACAACAGGATCCCAGTTTTGTTTTGTTTGGGGGTTTTGTTGGTGGGAGGAAGGTACTTCTGGTTTTGGATGCCTCCTTCTAGGCACCTTTCTCCTTGCTTTAGCCTCCTGTAGGTGTCATGAGATTCATGTTTACAGTAGTCTGTCTGACACGGACTTCGATCAAATGAGTTTGCCTTTTTTTTCATGAATTCCTAGCCAAACCCAGGATCTTCTAAACCCTTACTCTTCTTTTAGGGCTCATTCTCTCTTGGATATACTTTCTACAGATATGGAGGAAAGATTCCTTTTGTCCATCCAGTCTGCTCTCTTTGCTTCTACTGGGAGCAAGCAAAGATCCACACTAAAGGAAGGTCAGCATTGTCTGCTCATTTTTTTTGCCACGGTGGCATACTGAGCCTGTAAAGATCCCTTCATTAACTTGTATCTCAGGGACACTTCAGGTTGACTATGGTAATTCTATGCTAACACTGCCTTTAAGTCCTCCATCCCTTCACATGCAAACATATCTCTAGTCTATCCCACCTCAAATCTTTTGAGTTGTGCAGTTTTCTGTGTATGATGCCACCCCCCACCCCACATTTGTTAGCAAATTCGTGTTTGACTAGTAGTTCTGCTATTTTCTGTGTATTATGCACACACAAATTTTTTGGGGCATGAATTCATGTTTGGATACTATACTTACTATATTGGACAGATTTCTGCCCTATCTTCTCACTGAGCCTGTATTTTTGTGAAGGTAATCATCAGCCAAACTACACCGATGAGCCTTGTACAAACCTGATATATCTTCAGTTTAACGTCTATTCACATTTAGTGATTTTAGACGGAAAAACCTGATGGATACTGGGGCATGCACAAGGCAGGCTCTGGGCATGCACAATGCAGACGAAGTTGAGGTCAAGAGGATCATTCATTCCTGGAGTTTCATCTTCTTTTCACTCCTTGGCTAGAGCCCTGAGGTTCACCAAAGGTGAGATTTTGCGTATGTGACCGTTTCTCTCCACCATGAAGGTCGCCAAAAAGTGAAGGTAGCCACATTCCAACTTCAAGGAATTCCTGAAGTTTCAATTTTATTGAACGCACAGAGCAATACACCTGCTCTTGTCTGATAAGGTAAGAATACTAGCCACACACGAACTTAGGTAAACATTTTTATTTATTTTGACACTGTTTCTGGCTTCTTGACCCGTCAGTTTTACATCATCTTGGACAGTAGTAACAATACACACTGTTTGTATAGTTGTCAGTTTCTGCAACTTCAAACAGGCTTTACTTCATCGATACAAAATTAGTTGAAAGGAGACATCTGGACAAAGCAACATAGTATGGGACTGAAAAGCTGGTACTTGAGAAGCTATTGCAAAAACAACCCAAGCAACAACAACAACAAAATAATATTTAAAAAAAATTTTAAGCCACCAGCAAAAATGGTGTTTTTGTTACAGAAGGCAGCAAACAATGGGGTAAACATAGTCAAGCCCAAACCATCACAGTCTGAAATGCTCTAAACTAGCAGACAATTCATATCTATGGGCACGTGAAAATGTGAATAGTTTCCAATGAATAAGACAGCATCAAGTTAAAATCGCCATTAACCATTTTAGTCAGACATGGTATATTAGTTAGGGGGTTTTTTCCCCAAATTTTGATCTGAGAAAAGATTGAAACAGAAACTTAGCAACCATATGGCTGCAGGTTAAGATTTTCATTTAAGCCTAACTTTAAATCCAACTTGATTCCTTCAGTTGGAATGCAGCTACCTAAATGGTGTGTGTGGGAGGGAGGGGGGGGGGGGGGGGGGGGGGGGAAACAGTCCAACATGCAAAAATCTCTCCATTGGTGAACCTCAGAGCTCTAGCTGAGGAATAAACACAACCCCCCCAAAAAAATCCAAAATTAAAAAAATCTCTTTTTTACAATCAGTTAAGCCAAGTGTCCCACTGTAGTCAGAATAAGGAATATTTTTAAACACAGCACCATCATACCCCCCAAAAAAACCAAACAACAACAACAACAACCAGACCCTCTGTTCTCCTTAGTTTCCAAATTCTTAACACTATCCCTATGGTGAAAAATTCTTTTTTTTGTTGACAAATTCTTTTATTTCGAGGATAATGAATAAGCACCCATATGTTAAGGGATGGGACCCCTCTTTCCCAGTACACATGCACTGCGCACATTTGTATGCTACCGTAACCCAGTGGTGGGTGATACGGAGGGAAGGGTTAGTAGATGGTTGGTTGCCCTAAAGCGGGTTACCCGTAGGGAAAAGGTTAAAGCAATAGTGAAACTCACTGTTCATTCTTACATATCTATGAAGGGGGAAGGACTAAGAGTGACCAGAAAGATGAGTAGAGAGTCAGTGACTGACTCACGCTGGTGGTAAGACTCATCTTTGCATAGACTCACACTTCACTGACAAATTTGAAAAAATTATGATGTGGGCACCAAAATGATCCAATCCAAACAAAAAATTTAAAAAAATAACACAAGAGAAAGCATGCTAGGCATCGAATAAACTGCAACCCGACATCACAAGCATTAAAATGACCGATATCCAAAAGCAAAGAGAGAAAAGTCAAACAAAAATATTCCGATGCAAACATACTCTATGAACAAAAATATTCCCTTTATATGCTCATGATAATCTGTTAAATATCACTAGACTTGTTTGCTACCAGTATTTCAATCCATCACTCTCATGAATAGCTCATGATCTGTTCACAACTGTAGTTACTTTTCTTTATGAAAAAGTCTCTCTCTCAGTCTTGCTCTCACACACACGCGCGCACACACACACGTGGAGACAATATGCACAAGATACTTGTGCACTGCCACTACAGACAACTAATACAACCAAAAAATATTTTCTGTAACATCACTGTTCTCTTCCTAAACACTCAGGAACTGTTGAAAGTTGATATTGTACATATGTATATATTATTATATATTCCTCTAGCATGCATACAAAACATTCCGTAAATCAACATGGTAACATATTAGTCAATCACATACCACCCATACAGAGCTTGTCTTCAAATACTTATAGTTTTTAGATTATTTGTATGTTTTCACATGCACAGTAGAATGTGTGTATGTGTGTGTGTGTGTGTGTGTGTGTGTTGTTGTTGGTGCTGTACGTTTTTATATTTGATAATACAAGCATATTTATGAAAATTTTAAGTTACATCAGGGCCTTTTTTTCCTTTAGTCAGGCTTGCACAGTCTTTTTTGACTGGTTTATTTTTTTATTTATTTTTGTTTTTTTTGGGGGGGATTGATTGGTTGGTAGGTTGGTGTTTTATTTTATTTCTTTTTTTCCCCTTTCATTCCTCAGCTAGAGCTCCAAGGTTCACAAACAGCAAAGTTTGTGCGTACACGACTGATTTTACCTACCATTAACTTAGGTAGCCGCATTCCGACATTGGGGAAGGTTTTTCATTCAAACCAAAGGGAAGTCTTTGAGGCAGAATTCACAGCTGGTAGCGATCACCAGCTATTTCTTCAGCCAACTTTCCTTATCATCTTGTTTAAAGTTATGTTTCTTCCATTTTTTCCTGACTGAATCTTTCTCTCTCCTCCCTTCTCCTTCTTCTTCTCTATCTTCCTTTAACACCGAGATTTCAATGAAACACTATCTTACTTCTATGTCTATATCTACTGGTTTGTGAGAAAAGAGCTTTTGATTTAACTAACCCATAATGGTTCCATTAACTCTAAACTATAATTGTTCCGTTCTTTAACTACAAACTGATCTCTATTGATACTATAGGGTCAGGGAAGGTAAAACAGCGAGGGAGAGGAGATGGGCACCACCCTCAATATGCTAGAGAAGTGAGGTCTCTGATGCCTCGCTCCCCTATGACCTTATATAGGTTATGAGACACCTTTACCTTTACTGACACTTGCATAATTTCAGCTGTCATGTCATTTTGGGTGGTGAGTGGTTTTTGTTTGTTTGCTGTTATTTGGGTAAAGGTGTTGTTGTTTTTTACATTATTTTTTAGTTACAGTTCTTCCCCATAGCTTCTTTTATTACACTGTTTCACTTGTTGCTTCTTGTTTTTGAACATTTATGTCTGTGATCTGATGGCCCGGGTTAAAGCCATCACCAAGGCACCCATTCAAGGGGATTTTTCCCCTGGAGTTTTACATCAGTATGGACTCCCATTTCCCTGAAAGTCTTTCGGATGAGACTAGAAATTGAGGTCCAATGCGTGAACACACAGAGAGCAAATTGTACACACGTTATAACCCTTTCTGCCTTTCAAACCGGTAGGCCATTTTGTGCTAGTACGAACAAATGACACAGGGTTTTTTTTAATGCACACAAGTGTCATGTTTAGACGCCATCCCAGAAGTCAGAATGCAGCTACCTTAATGGTGGGCAAAAACAGCCGCTTACACAAAATCTCACCATAGCCATAGGTGAACCTTGGAGCTGTAGCCCCAGGAAGAAAATAAACCAACAAAAATAACAACAACAAAATCTTATTTTTGAACATATGTATTCTTTTACCATAACCACACCCTCCCCTTCCCAATTTCCCCCTATTTTTATATTATCTCTTCGACTGCTCTCCCCCCCCCCAACCCCTTACTCTCACGACTATTTCAATCTTCAAATCTCCCCTGCCTTATCAAAACAAACTTGGACAACTGTTTTGTACATACATGTGTACATTCATTATCTGTAGCAGGCAGCTTCTCATACATGTATATGTATATATATATATATATATATATATATCACTCAGTGGCTGAATGCCTCACGTCAAGTTGAAGCTAGAAGGCAGCAAAGAACAAAGAACACAAAAGCCACGTGCAACACCAGTGATTAGAAAAATAGCCAAAGAGAGAAGAAAAGCCTCGGACAAGGGTGAGGGTCATGATGAACAGGGCACAAGTACACAATAAAAACAATCTCAATGACAATCGTAAACAAGACACCCGTATTGTGGTACATACATTCACATTATGGAGTTTTCTTCTTCGTATTTTCTTAATGCTTCAAGTTCACAGATATGGATAAAGAAGCTGAATGGATCAGTTCTGTACATGACATGACCATCAAAATACAAACTGAAGAAGATAGTATACGTTCTTGGTTAAAAAAAAAAAAAATTGTACACGCATGCTCGCACGCACACACATAGATGAATCTCTCTTTTTTTTTTTTTCATTTTCCTGTCTATACATGACATGTCATTCTCTCTTCTTCAGAATAAATTCATGTACATTTTGTCCCCCCCCCACACCTCCCCAAACAATCACAAAAACCAAACCCCCAAAAAAGAACAGTTTTTCAGAAGAAAAAAAGTATGATTTATAAGAGCAAAATTATGAAATCTGCAGTGATTGCCAAAACATTTAATTCATGACCATTAGTTCACTTCACGATATCTCTTTTGCCTCAATCCTTTTTGGTTTTTCTTTTTTCTCCAATGTATGAACGCACACACTGAAACTGTCAATATGATTTATTGCATACTTGAACTATCCTACTTGTACTTTATCATGAACTATTTTGAGTTATACGTTTACCATATTCATTCCAACTCTTTTGTGAATTTCCAATAATGTGGGTTGTTTTTCGACTCTGGTACAAGATTTAAAAAAATTTTTTAAAGACACTGACAGAGACAATTTAGCGCCAAACATCTCTATGTATATATATATTTTTTAAAGTACAATACACCTTTTGCTATGTACCATCCTTCCTTGAACTTGATATCTAATAATTACAATTAATAACCAACAAAACCCGTCCAAAATATCACTAATAATACCACACAAAAAATGTTTAGAAACAGTCCATATAAATCTGACTTGACTTAAAGTTATATAAATAAATAAATAAATAATTAAATAAAATCCCTGAACAGAATGGCTGAAAAACCTTATCCTATGTACTGTACACAAATTTTCATCTCTTCATATCAAGAGTCATAAACAGCTACAATGCTCCCTGGACTAAGGAGAGAGTACAGGTTTCCCATCATATTTGCAGCGGTCTCTTTCACTAGCTACAGATCATTCCAGAGTATTCTCCACAAGAAGCCTTTAATGAAGCAGACTGCCTGACCAGATTTTAGCATGGAGTTTTGTGGGTTTTTTGTTGGGGTTTTTTTGGTTTTTTTAATTTGTTCCCTTTGGCATGGCGTTACTTCTTTGTCTTCGTCAAATGCTCAGATTGGCATGGAGTTAGGGGTCGGTGCATAACATGACCAGACCAGATTCAACTGCTGACGATTTTATACTTTAAAAAAAAAATCTTTCTCAGATATTTTTCTGCTAACTTTATCTTTTTATTGATTTGAATGAGCAGCATCAGAGGCTACTTACTCAATAGTCTAATATTTTGCAGTATCCACTCCCAGGGGGGGAGTTTCTGCTGGTAAAATGTAAAGTTGAAATTTTACTGGGAAAGAGTGGATGAAATGGCAATTTACAAGTACACTGTCAATACATACTGACCTATTTTATTCTACTTTCAGATTTTTTTTAAAAAGATGCATACAAATTGTTTTTCCTAACACACACACACACACACGCACGCATGCATGCATGTACGCACACAAGCACTTTTTTTTTCTGCTGAAATCACCACAACATAAAAACAAGGAGGCTAGATATCTTGTTCACAAATGTTCTTTCCAATTTCATCCGGGTATACCACATCCATCCTTTTCTTTTTAAGTGAAATATCTCACTTGCAGTCTTTACTCCCAGAGAATCACAATAGCAGATAACTTTTTTTCTCTTTGAATTTGATATATGAATGACTTATTTCTTTTTGACTTTGTTCCAGAAAAAGAGTGAAAAAATGAAACTAATGATTTTTTGTTTTAGGAATAATTAATCTCTGTGATGAATCTTGAATACAATTAAAAAAGTTTGGCAAACAAACCACACACACACACACACACACACACACACACACACACACACTAGAGAAATCTATATACATATCATAATGGACAAAGTCTTTAAAAAAAAAAAAGCATGGCATACACATGCAAACAGCACACACACTCGCACACATACTCCAACTTTATGTTAATAATCTTCAAAATGTTTTTTAGGGATGGAACATGTAATAAAATGTTTTTTAAAAAAACAAAAACTTCTGTACCCTTCATCATACTTACTCTCTCTGCTCCCCTCCCCACCCCCCCCTCTCTCTCTCTCTCACGCACGCACGCATGCATGCATGCAAATTGTAAATGAAAATAAAGTATAAATCAGGGTTTCATCCTTGAAAAAAAAAAAAAAGAATGTTAGCAATTCTTATTCATTTCTTTTTCTCCAAAAAGAAAACTTTACTTTTAACAACGAATCAAGTACAGATTTCTTGACTCTGCTAATGACACTTAATGAAAAGAAATTCCTACAGTCTTGAACTCATTTCAGAGTAATACAAACTTGGTCTCAGTGACGGACTTTTTCCCCACCAGCTTGAATCAGATAGTGACATCATTCTTGCAGTATTCAGATCGTTCAGATCCTTCATGAAAGAGAAGAGTAACTGACTTAAAGCAGCCAAAAGAACAATTTTCCCCAAAAGCCTGTCAAACTTGTGGTTGGTGAGCGGAGTCGCCACAGATAACTTTTCTTTCGACATATACTTACAACAACCTTCAACAATGTAAAGAAATTTCTCTTGTGTTAAGAAAGTTACCTAAAAAATGGAAAAATAGCAGACCTTCAGCTTTAAGATGTTGCAATATTCCTTAAATTCAATTTCAAATAGTTTACATATTTTACTAATCAACCACATTATTTTAATGCTACAGAGCATAGATGCTTCAATATTCATTAATTCAATATTAGATATGTTATATATATTACTAATCAACCATATCATTTCAATGCTCCAGAGAATCTTTCATATCCTTGGAGACAAGTGAGAGTGACTTCTAGAAAAATGCACTTACGAACATGAACACAAAATGACAAAAACACTATCAAGTGTTATTCTTCTGTTCATTTTGAAAGACTAAAACAGCCATTTGAAGCTGGCTTTTTCTTCTTCTTGTTCTCATAAATACTTCAAAAAGTGGATGATGGCAGGCTTGAACATACTTCATGAAAGCTGATTCCATGATAAATAAAATTACATCTAATGTGACTTTTCGCCTACTTTGTTCAGACATACAGACTCAGGTCAAAAGGCCACAGGTGAGGCATCTGCAAAACCTCACTAATTAAATCAAAACTAAGCAGTCATTAAGTAGCTACTGATCATGACTGACCATTTTCTGCTGATGAAAAAGGTAACTATTGGTCATCACGGAGTGCCCTATGGACATGCTTATCCCCTATCTTTTATAACAGCTGCAATCATTTTCTGAGGCAATAGGAAAGTGACCTACCACATCAAACAGCTGAACTCCTTTTCCAAAATACACATTCTTTTCATCATTTTTATTTTTAGTTTTCTACTACAGGCCACACTATTATGACCAGCCTACAAGTCGTGATAATTCCAGAGAAATGCGATGGAAAGTTTTCAGAAACAAGTACTTGATAAAATAAATAAAACAAAATGGAAAATATTTTTTAAAAACTTCTGAGAAACCTGTGTGATTGAACCCTAAAAGACATTAATGGTTTTCCTTTTACTGCAGATTTCCTAACCGTGAAAATGAATGATGATCTTTACGACTTCCCTAGGCAGCGGTGAGATGAGTTCAGGTCAGCAATTGATGCTGGTAGCCTCTCGTCCAGCACTGAAGCATACATAATTATCTACTGGGCACTGACTCGTCTGCCTAGTCTGTGTCCATCTGTACAGGTGATGGGGCCACCTTGCTGTCTTGTGTGTGTGTGTGTGTGTGTGTGTGTGTGTGGTTTTTAAAAAATTCTTTTATATCGAGGATAATGGAATAGGCACTTATGTGCTTTTTTACATCTAGTCCCTCCGGGTGTATGCGGTTTTGTAAATTCTGTCATGTGTGTGTGTGTGTGTGTGTGTGTGTGTGTGTGTGTGTGTGTGTGTGTGTGTGTGTGTGTGTGTGTGTGTGTGTGTACTTTCATTTAGTTTTAAACAGTAGAATTAAACTTTTCAACTGAAAAAATGGATCCGACAAAAAAAAACATTTTTCCCCTTGGAATGAGGAGAAAGAGTTCAATTATGAGGAGAAAGAGTTCAATTAACCAAAAATTCATTATAATCAAGCCATCTAACCTGATTTTGTCATGGTCAGAATGTAATTCTCTTAGGTTTTTCTCTTTTGTGCTCAAAACCAACTATATTTGATTTTTCAAGATTTCTTAATGATTAAGGATCAGTTTCTTTTTGCAATACACTGAGCCAGTTTCTTCTTCAACAGAAACATGGTTTTCATTTTTCCTTGTATCATTCTCTTACTATATCATAACAGAAACTATGTTCAACAAAGTTAGATTGAAAAGATGATAACAAGTTACAATATAATCAAATATGATTTAATAAATCGGTTCTCATAACAAGCATCTCTTCACACACAACAAAACTCCTTTTTCCAGATCTCTAGACCACAAAAAGAAATCCCTCCCCCACCCTCCACGCACCCCCCCCCACCCCAACCCCCCTTAGATAGTGTAAACACACCCCATGTTGTCTGCATAATGCAGTCGCATGCAGATGGACAGGCAAACCAGTGGACAAAGGCGTTCGTTCAGGGTGAAGAACTATGCAGTGGTTTCCGTTGTCTCCATCAAGTCTTTGATCAGAACATAGTCTTTCAGCGCCCGCGGCGTGGGCAAGGACTCCACCTTGGTGGGCAGGTCGTGACCCGCATAGCGGCGGATGACCTTGCGGCACAGCTGCTGCAGAGGGACGACGCGCTGCATGGCCGCGCGCAGCCAGGCCAGCGTGGCGTCGTTTTCACTGGGGCGTGTGGGCACGTAGTTGGCATAGAAGTAGACCCGCGCGGAGTAGTCAATGTAGCCCAGGCCTGCCAGCATGCGGCAGGTCTCCAGGTGGCCCTTCTCCGCTGCCAGCTGAAAGACGGATTTGTACACTCCGTTGGGGAAGTACTTGGGCGGGACGTCCAGCCGGCAGTTGAAGGCAATCATCAGCTGCAGGATGTCCACCTTGTTGCTCACCACAGCGTCGTAGAAGGCAGTTTCCCCTTGGTGGTTGTAGATGTCGTGCCGCGTGCCGGCCTCCAGCAACACACGCACCACACACACGTAGTTTCTCTTGATGGCGATGTGCAAGGCCGTGTCCCCGGTCTTGAACTCGCGCCGGTTCAGGTCACAGTTGGCGTCGATCAGACGCACCACACTCTCCTTGTGGTTGTAGCACACCGCCTCCATCAGGGGACTGCGGCCCCAGTAGTTCTGCACGTCGATGAAGCTGCCACCTGAGAGCAAGATGTCGATGATGTCTCGGCAGCCGTTGCGGGCCGCGTAATGCAGCGCCATGTCGCTGTTGCGGTCCGTGATGTTGAGGTCGGCTTGCGCCCGGAGCAGCCTCAACACGGCGTCTGTCTTGTTGTTCCTGACAGCCTTCATCAGCGGCGTTTTGGACGTGATATCCTGAGTGTTGACGTTGACCCCTTTCCGAATCAAGACGTCCAGGATTTGGCAGTAGCCGTCATCCGCGGCATAGTGGCACGGCGTGTTGCCAAAAGTGTCTTTGGCATCTAGCTTGGCACCGGCACGAATCAGCAACAGCATGCAGGCGATCTTGTGCCGCAGCACGGCGAAGTGCAGCGCTGTCCTGCGCAGCGTGGTGGTGGTGAAATTGACGTCACACTTGGATTCGATGAGGAAATGCAGCACATCGTGGTAGCCCCTGTAGGCCGCCAGGTGGATAGGGCACAGGTCAGCGTGATTCTTTTTCCTCACCTACACACACCCACACAACACACACACACTACTATCAAGACACGTACACCCTCCTTAATGCTCTATGGAGGCATTTACTTTTCTTTTTTTTAAATGCTAACATTATATCGTGAGATTTTTTTTTCCATTCCTCACTAAAAACTCTGAGATTCACCAATGGTGATATTTTTGCATAGACGTATGCAACTGCTACCCCCCACCCAGCCACCCCCTAAACCCACCATTAAGGTACCTGCATTCCAACTTCAGGGGCACAATTCAGAATTGAAATCTACCAATTTTGCCAGGACAGTCAGGAGGTACCTCCTGCTGTGTCTGATGTTCAACCGTCATGGGTTATTTTGATGTGTACAAGTTCTTAAGCGATAAATCAATAAAAAATCTCTCTCTCTCCCTCCCCCTCTCCCTCCCTCCCTCCCTCCCTCTCTCTCTCTCTCCTCTCTCTCTCTCTCTCTCTCCTCCTCTCTCCTCCTCTCTCTCTCCTCCTCCCTCCCTCCTACTCCTCCTCCTAGTCCCTTCCCTCCCTCTCTCTCCCTCACCTGCTGAAACTTGGCATTGAGGTCGAGCTTGTACTGCGCTACAAGCCGCTTCAGCTGCTGCAGTTCATTGTTGAGAACGGCGTCATAGAACTCCAGGCCGGCCATCTGGTTGCGCAGCAACATGAGGGCAACTGGGTCAGGCGAGGAGCATGGGACACTGAAAACACTGAAGCACTGGGTCTCCGACCGCCCGTTGGTTACCGTGGTGGGTGAAAGTTCGGGGCTGTCACCGCGGTGCGTCACAGCCTGTCGTGATGGCAACATCAACACCAGCTGCGCATACTCCCCGATGCCCTGCACACAGTAGCCCAACAATCGTAACCCCGGTCCCCCCAAGTTTTGTGTTGTGTTAATTCGCTGTTTCTAATAATCGATCACAGAGTTGTTGTAGGGGCCTAGCACAGGACAAGATAGCCTGGTGGTTAGAGCATTGCGCATTGCGCTCGTGATCTGCTGACCCGGGTTTGAATCCTGTTCAAGGGGATTTTTCCCACCTGGTGCTAACACCAATGCCAACTCCACTTCCACCACCTCCCCCCCCCCCCCCCCCCCCCACCAACTCTGCCCACCCCCAAAAGTCCTTTAGATGAGACTATAAACGGAGGTCCCATGTGTAAGCACACAGAACATCTTGTGCACATGTTAAAATCTGTTTTAGGAAGAGTAGGCCATTGTGTGCTGGAAGGAACGGATGACAAAATTTACAAAATCACATACACACAGGGGCTGGATGTAAAAAAAAAATTTTTTTAAAGCACATGAGTGCTTATGTCATTATCCTTGAAATAGAAGAATAAAATAAATGATATAAAACAAAACAAATCAATGTCAGATGAAAGGTTTGGGTTCTTTTCCTTCTTTTCATCAAATGCTCAGACAGCAATCACCGTTCTCTGTCACATGAGCAAAAACGCATTGGCAACACCTGACAAGTCAGCCCCAGGGTATGTGCCTTCGATGTGGAAGCCAATTCATCATTATTTTTCAAGTCTTTCTGGAAAAAAGGCAGAGAATGGTCCAAGAAGGCAGAAATAGACAAGAAGGAGGTGTCAGGAAGAAAAGGAACAAGGCAGAAACAAAGCGAGGGTTAGAAAAGAGGGAATTCCTAGCACAGAAAATGGGGATGGGAATCTTTTTACTGACAGGCTCCTGGCATCCTCACAGGGGAGAAGGGTTTGGGTTCAATTTCCACAAGGTTTGAAAACAATCCAGTACTTTGCTTTTTCAACCCCAAGCAGCTCCTATCTCCTACAACTTCAGTGTGCTGTGGAATCAATAGGATTAGGAACTGACCAACGCAAACAATGTATTATTTCCCAAGCCCAGCTGGTGCCAGGAAATCTAAAAAGGAATACTGGTGGTATGGACAACTCCCAAGTTTTGGCTTCATATTGTAAAATGTTTAATGATATTGACAGCTGGTGATGGCAATATTTCACTGAGCACTCCACCGCTGCACTGTCATCAGTGTCAACATCAAAATTATCAATACGACAATAGGAGTGTTCTCCTCACAACAGCTGCACACAACTGAAACGTAAAAATCAAAAATTAATGTGGGGAAAAAACACAGTACTACACCTTTCAACAACGTATCATTATTGATTTCATTTGCCGACAGTAAGTTGCAAACATACATGTATATGTATATATCTTAGACTTAGAGTGTGTGCATGTGTGTGCTTGCATGAGTACACACATACGTTCATGGGTGTGGTGTGGTGTGTGTGTGTGTGTGTGTGTGTGTGATTTTTTATAACCTACAAATTTACTATATTCTACTACAGAAGATGCACAATTCATCAGTTCTTCATTCTTAGTTTTCACAGTTGTCCAGACTAGATAAACACATTTGCTCTCTCCCTCTCAGTGTGCATGCGTGTGTGTGCATGCGTGCGTGCGTGTGTGCATGCATGTGTGCGTGTATGTGTTTATTTGTTAAGTAAGCAAAAACCTGTGACTAAGCAGTATTTCATTTCAGGCAGCAACATTTCAAGCCCCACCCTTACACCACAGCATTTCTGCCCAAGTAGAGTGCAACACCAAACTTGCTGTTGAATGTTGTTGTTTTTAAGTGATAACAGCCTAGGGAGTTAAACTCCAGCTCTTAGGGGCTGCATTTATAAAGGACTGGCTAACATGAGCAGGCAGGGTTAATGTAACCAGTGGCTTTATGATGGCTCAACATAGACAGCTTATAAATGTGGGCTGCTGCTTCTACTGACACAACAAGCCTGTGTGTGTGTGTGTGCAAACTTAGATCAAGATCAGCAGCATGGAAATAGCAGCCCTGAAACTTACAGCAAATCTAGCAGTGTGTGTGTATATATATATACATATATATATATATATATATATATATATATATATATATATGATTTTTTTTTTTAAGGGAATGGAGGGAAAGGGGGGGTGAGGATTGGTTTCTACATTTTGCTCTAGGCTGGCCTTATAAGCTGATGGGTTAACTAGTACATTTTTTCCCCTATGCAAAATGAAATGAAATAATCATACAGCAGTATTTACATATCTTAATATTACAGTTACCACCGCCCCCCACCCCCCCTCCCTCCACCCCCCGAAAAAAAAGGTTTCAAGTCCAGTATCAAGATATAAAACACCTGGTGTGAATGTGGCCACTGCTCTTGTCTAGCAGTAACTAATGCACCCATTAAAAAAAATTTTTTTTTTAAGCTGGATGTTGCCCTTCAAGTTCAACTCCTGTCTTTGGTCTGAGGCTAAAAGCTTTGTCAGGAATTGATATGCGAGCTGAGTGTCAAAGCCTTCATTAACTTAAAATGCATTAAAATGTTCAGATTGTCTTCATCTATGACAAGCTCTTATTGTAACAACCTGCACTCTCTGAAGTCGATGTATAGCTGCCTGTGAAGGTCAAATACTTGAAAAGTCTCTGGGGGGGTGGGGGGTGAGGGTAGGGGGGTCTTACTACTTTGTGTGTGGGTTTTTTTGGGGGGCAGGGGGTGTTTGTTTTTGGGGGGGGGGGGGGGGGGGGGGGGGTGTTCCTTGGCTAGAGCTCCGAGGTTCACCAATGGCTATATATATATATATATATAATATATATATATATATATATATATATATGCGACCATCCCCCCCCCCCCCCCAAGAGTCAAGATATGAAAACTTCTCATCTAGTCTATAGATACTTGCTGTCTCACAGTGATTCCCATGTGGGATGAAGCGAGTCAGAGAACACATTTGGGTGACCCCCCCTGGGTGCCAGGCTGAGGAATGCACACCAACAATTCCTCTTTAAAGCCGGACAATTCTCTCAACCACTAAACAGTAAGTGGTGGTCTGGGTGCTTGACATTTCAGATGAGACAACAGCACACTGAAGTCCTACTTAATGCACATAGAAGAAGCCACTGGAAAAAAAACCCAAAAAATCCCAAATACATGCAAACAGCAAAAAAACACTAAAAAGTAATGGGTGGCACTGCTCTTGTGGTGACGCGCTCTGCCCCGAGGAGAGCAGCCAGAATTTCACACAAAGAAATCTGCCGTGACTAAGTTAAAGTGATATACAATAATTATAACAATTTAACATGGAAAAAAGTTGTCCTTAGCAAAAATTATTTGAAAAAAAAAAAGCCTCTCATAGACAAACAAATTCAGGAAACAAGGGGGAGAGGAAAGGTAGGTGGGGCTGCACTTGTAACTTGACCCCTCTCTCCAGGTAGAGCGGCCTGAATTTCAGAGTAAATCTGTTGTGACAGAAAGTGATACACAATACATCAAATACAAATACGATACAATACAACAAAGTCTCTTTCTTCCAGCTTATAATAATACAGCTTATGACAAATACGGCAACAATAACTGGAAATAATTCCGCTTCAGCTATGGTGATAGCATTAACAAGGAACAGTCGTGTTTTGTTTGGGATTTGTTCGTTTGTTTCACATAACTGCTGCTAAACAAGCATACTATAAGTTCTAACTATGTTCATTTTTCTCCT
Source organism: Rapana venosa (assembly GCA_028751875.1). Classification (NCBI taxonomy): domain Eukaryota; kingdom Metazoa; phylum Mollusca; class Gastropoda; order Neogastropoda; family Muricidae; genus Rapana; species Rapana venosa. The sequence continues at coordinate 71,749,616 of CM054136.1, read as the reverse complement.
TCTTTGCTGAATGCTCAGACAGCAACTATTTTCTGTCATATGATATGAGCGAAAAATGTGCTGCACTGCCACTAAACATCTGATAAGTCAGGTCCAGAACATCCAACTTCAGCCTGTTCCTTTTACCAGAAGCCTGAAAGTGAAATTATGTTTTATCACTAACATTTTAAAAATTATGTTATTTCAAGGATAATGGAATAAGCACTCATGTGGTTTTCCACATCCACTCCCCATGTGTATGCACCACTATGCACCTTTGTAAATTTTTTAAATCCATTCCCACAGGCACACGATGGCCTACTCTTATGAAAAGTGGATCAAGTTTTAAAGCATGCGCAAGATTTTTTATGAGCATTTGCACACAGGACCTCAGTTTATAGTCTCTTTTTTTATATATAATCTTATCTGAAGATTTTTTTTATAGTGTCATCTGAAGAACTTTTGGGGAGGGGGGGGGGAGTCGTCACTGATATTAACTCCTGGAGAAAATATCCATCTAAAAGGGATTCAAACCCAGGTCAGCAGGTCAAAATACAATGTGAAAAGCTCTAACCACCAGGCTAACCCATCCCCCAGTATTTGGCATTTATAACACAGATGATAGTTTCTAAATCAGATGAGTAATAAAAGCATGCCTATGGTGTCATGTTGACCTCAGATTTTTTTTAAAACCAACAATATCAAACACAAAAAAAGACATGATTACAAAGTTTTATCCTGCAATACTATAAAATGTAAAATCAAGACAGTTCCTGTCACTCTTGAACTCTTGAACTGAGAGCCTTTGGCACCCAAAATTTTGACTAGTGGAGGAGTCCTGAAGAGTGGATTCAAACAATTGAAGTAGTAAAGGTTGCAAGTCAGGCTCCTTCCTTTTGTTCATATACAGACAACAATAGTTGCTATCTGAGCATTCAATAAAGAAAAATTGTATCTTTAGTTAAATCAAATAATATTTTGAATGCTACCCAGCAACTCACAAAGGACAAGAGTACATATAATGTATCCTATATGAACAGTATAAACTATATTGTATCAAGTTTCTTTTGAAAATCAGTACCAAAAACAAAATAAGTTTCACTATGAAAAATGAAGCCCTTGTATCAGTAACCTCAAGCAGCAGTTTAGAATCAGACTACTGACAGACTACACAGCTCAGTAGCAGCTCGTGATGTTTCTAAAACTGACCACAACATGTGCTAAAGAAGCCTGAGGAGAAAACATGTGCTAAAGAAAGGAGAAATTTTGTTTTTCTTTCAAAGCACGACTGGCAGAAACTTTGTGGAGGTGAAGTTACAATACCTGAATAAGATCAAAAGCTCCAAGACTGAATGTAGCCGTCTAAGCACATGCTTTAAAATTTTATGCTTCACACTTGGACTACACTCCAAAAAATATGGTCACCCAATCGCCATTTTTTTCTTTCTTTTTACATCTGAAGTGACCAAACCTATTTCTGCTTCACAATGGAAAGATAAGAAGTGGAACTATTCTGAACCCTAAGCCAATCAGCAGCCTTTTTTGGTGGTTGTTTGATGGTAGGCCTATGGTATGATCCATGTGTTCAGTATTTGATTAACTAAGGAGCATGTGAAGTAAGCAGGCTTAAAGCCTGTGCATTTCCAGTAGACTTACTCATCTGGATCATTAAAAAAAATTTTGCTGAAAAAGAAATGAAAATACATAATTTCTACTTTCTTTGTCTGTTTGAAGATCATAGAAGACACTGTTATTGTTTTAAGTATAGGACTAGGAGTGATGTAGTTCTAAGGAGTGGTAAAAATCAGATGTGAGCCAACCTGAAAATTTGTTGTTTGCTTCATGCTTCTGAAGGAGAAAGTACAAGAAACAGCCCTGATTCTCATTCTGACAACTTAGTCTGGGACAAATACACAAACTGAACAACTTTGGTTGCAAGGTCTGGTCTTTAGTACTGCTTGCAAGCAGCATAAAAAGAAGCATTCATCTAGTATCATAATGTCAGTAAAAAGTGCTTCATTTTCGCTGGATCTACCATTGCCCTTTCTGTCAAGGCCCTTCACTGCTGCTGCTGTTGACATTTAAAGCAACAGGTTGGCAAACCCCAAATCCATGCTGTGGCTCTTTGATGATGCTTCTCGTTTATCCAACAACCCACAATTTACCTGCAATTCACAAAATAGGGGTAACAATGAAACAGTCACGAAAGACTTACGTGGTATTTAACGTGGGTGAACCCAACAGCTACTGCCACCTTGCCATGGCTCTGTCGATCTGTTCACAGCGATACAGAAGCTGCTGTTTTGGTTACCAGCTGTGGGTTTGTAACGAGGCGGAGTGATGAGAAGTCCTCGCTATCTTTCCAGTCTACACGTATTTCAATAAACAGCCCCAAAAGGGCCAGTTGCTTCTCACCTTCCCATGTACACAGCCATCATGGCCGACACTCAGCAATGTAGCATCACAAACAAACCGATCCCAAAGCGCTGCCGACGTATTGCGAGAGAAATCGCAAATTATAATACATTATCAACTTTTATGAAGATGAAGCAGACGCACGCAAAGGGAGGTCACTAACAGCAACGCAGGCAGGAGAGGCCTGCATCGCGCTCTGTGTGTATGCGTGTTGTGTACGTGCGTGTGTTCTGTTTGTGATCCTGAGGTACAGAGCATAAGGGCCTGGGTGAGAGTACACCCACGGAACACGGCAAAGGTTTTAATTAAATGAGCTAATAAATTAAATAAAAATCGTTCCACTAGAGACAACTTTTTTTTTCTTTTTTGACTCACCCCCTTCTCTGTGTGTATATTAATTTTATTAAGCTTTTGTTTGGCGTCCCTTTCATTGTCAGTGTCACCGTTCAGAAGTTATTGATTTAATATTATTCATTGCTGTGACTGACATTTCTATGATTTTGTTTGCCCTTCTTGACTGACTGTTTACTCTTGTGATCACCTGCATGCATGCTTGTTTATTTGTTTACAGTATTTATCGCCTAGGCTTCTTTTTGTAACTTCCTTACATTAATGTAGGCCTGCTGGTGCGAGTGTGCGTATGTGTGTGTGTGAATGGTCAGAACCTTCAGTCCTTCGGATGAGACTATAAACCGAGGCCCCAGTGTGCAACGAACGCAGAACATCTTGCGCACACGTTAAATCCTGTTCCGCTTTTCGAAAGAGTAGCCCATTGTGTGCCGGTGGGAACAGATGACAAAATTTATAAAACCGCATACACACGGGGACTAAGAATAAATAAATAAAAACTCTTTTTGTTCATTCCCTCCCTCTTTTGTTGCAAGTGAAGGAAGGTGGCAGGATGGTTAAGACGTTTGCCTGCCAACAAGTAAACCGTTAGGTTCTGGGTTCAATTCCCAGCCTTGCCCTTTCTTCCCAGTTTGACAAAAAAATCGAACTGAATGTCAAAGTCCTTCAGATGAGACTATAAACCGAGGCCCTGTGTGCGAACGCATGCAGAAGATCTTGCGCATACGTTAAATCCTGTTCCGCTGTTCAAAAGAGTAGGCTATTGTGTGCCGGTGGGAACAGATGACAACATTTAAAAAAACGCATACACATGCATAAATAATTTTTTTAATGTCATCTGAGCCCTTTGATTTGTTGCTTTACAAGATTCAGCGCTATATAAATTCCATATATTATATTATTATTATTAAGTTGCTTATGTGAGGCAATCATTTGTAGCATTAACGTTGGTATCTTCTCAAACTCAGGGGAAAAAAGACCACCACCACACCCCACCACCCAAAAAAGAAACACCACAACAACGAAAGACACACGACACACACAAAAACCAACCACACATCTTCAAAACAAAACAAAAATAGAAATTGGCATTACTCGACACTGCCTGTTTTTTGTTTGTTGTTGTTGGGGGTTTTTGGGGGGGTATTTAGCGTATGCGACCTCCCCCACCCACCCCCATCCCCCACAATGAAGGCACCCCATTCCGACTTGGTGGAGACAGTTGGGAATCGGACCTACCAATTTTGCGGGATAGTCGGGAAGTATCTACCTGCTCTTCCCGATTTTCGACTGTCATAGGTTCTTTTGACGTGCACAAGTCCGTAAGCACACGGGTCCGACTGCTTTAAAATCTCCGCCGAAAGACTTGACATTCACTTCAATTTTCCCCCATCAAACATGGAAGAAAGGGCAAGGCTGAGAATTGAACCCAGAACCTCACGGTGTGCTTGTTAACCATGTGAATGTCTAAACCATCCCGCCACTTTCCTTCTTACTGCTAATACAAATAATATCAGAAGAACAACAGCAGTAGCAACAACAAACCAACAAACTTCACAGCAGAAGTCTAAGTTATACTGTGAACTTTACATCCAAGGCAACTCCATCATAGTTTGGCTGAGGAAGATTGTGAGGCCGACGGAGATGGCCCTGCAAATTAATTTTTAAGCTGCAAACTAAACTGAGAGGAGCTGAAAAGGACTAGCTACTATTTGTCCCAAACACATCTGACGGTGTAAAAAGCGAGCGAGAGAAGAAGAATCATTGTATGGGAGTGTTCAGTTCTTTTCAACCACCTATGATCAAGAAGTGAAACCAAAAGACAGTCTCACCTAGGTGGGATTTTTGTTTGTTAGGCTAGTTTTCAGTTTGTAGCCTATTTCTTTTGATTCGTCAGTTAGGCCTACTATCTATAATATATAAGCTAAGTGCCATTCTTCCAAACACAGGTTGTCCAGTTTGCCAGCCTATAGTCACATTCTGATATTCCATGTGGCATTTTTACAATTATTTATGAGAAAATTTTCAGATTTGCTTGAATAAAAGCAGAGAATGGGCTGGGCAGGTTGAAAATAAACAAGAGACATGGGGGATGTGAAGGTAAGGGGGAAAAGGGGAACATTTCTATCACAGATTTTCCAGAAAGAAGGGATGCTGTTTATACTGAAAAAGTCCCCGACATCACTGGGGGGAGGGGGGGGGGGGCGATATGCCAAAGAAACAATCGCCATGGTCCAAGGTATGGTTATGGCAGACATGGGACTGTCATTACAGGCATCTCTTGTAGGAGTGTTCATCAAACACCAAAGACATGGAAGTCGGAACAGTTTTTACAAAATGAGTGCCAACAACTTTTTTTTTCAGCTTCCTTGAAATACAAAATGAACCAGCCAAATAATTATGTCTTTTCTGTTTAGAGTCAGCAAGTATTATCTGCCAGGATTTAATGAGGATTTATTTTTGTTCCAAGGAATCTTCTGTGGTTGTAGTGAAACAAAGTGGTATTCGTGGCAGCTTATCTGTACATGGGAGGTTCCTGCAGTTACAGGTGTAACTGTGGAGCCGGAGTCTTCATACAATGATACCATCCTTACATTTTATCTTCATTTAGGCCTACACAGTTGGTTGGCAGCCTTCAGCCTCGGAAGGCTATGGAGTTGCGCTCTAGGTGTTAAATCTGGTACAACGTCGGTTGTGGCTGGCCAGTCCGACACAAGAATGACAGTTCCTATGGCAGAGGGCACAGGTGAAGTCTGATGCTGGTCTGTCTGCCTGGGCTGCAGCCTTTCTTCTCGTTTTCTTTGCCTCATGCTGCTGAGCAAGTTGTCTCTTCAAACTTGTCGAGGCCTTTCTGCACAGTCTGTCTCCGGGCTGACCGTTTGAGGGCTGTTGCTTCCCAGTTGTTCTGGTCCATGTTCAAGGCTTTTAAGTCCCTCTTGCACACGTCTTTGAATCGTAGCTGTGGTCTGCTTGTGGGACGATTTCCCTGCACAAGTTTTCCATCGAGGGGGTCTTTAGTGATCCGTCCGTTGTCCATGCGCACAACATGGCTGAGCCAGTGCATACGTCTCTGTTTTAGCAGCGTGTACAGGCTGGTGCATCCAGCTCTTTCCAGGACAGTGTTGTTTGGGACCTTATCCTGCCAGGTGATGTTCAGGTTGTGTCGGAGGCAACGTATGTGAAAAGCATTGAGATTTTGCTCTTGTCGGCACGCAAAGTCCAGGACTCACTGTCATACAGGAGGGTGCTCACGACGCAGACTCTGTAGATTCGGATCTTCGTGTGATCAGTCAGCTTGCTGTTGTTCCATGCTTTCTTTGTCAGTCTGGTCATGAAGGTAGCTGCTTTGCCAGTGCGCTTGTTGAGCTCTGTGTCATGTGAGAAGTATGTTCTTTCGAGCCAGAAGGCCCATAGAGCCGGAGCTTATCCCGGTTTCTGTAGCGTTAAGGGAACTGATGGTTTTTCACCACCCCTGTGACAGGACGCTAGTCTGTCGCCAGATACTTCCCCAGCAGAGCTGGTACCCACTTGTACACCTGGGTGGAGTGAGGAAAATAGGAGTAAAGTGTCTTTCCCAAGGACACAACACCGAGCTGAGCGGGGATCGAACCCGCGACCTCTGGATCACGAGTTGACCGCCTAAACCACTCGACCACGGTGCCTCCTTATCATGTGAGAGGTGTCTGAGATAGTTAAGCCCAGGTACACGAAGTCATGGACCCTCATGACAAAGCTGGAAGATCTCGATTTTGCCGATGACCTGGCTCTGCTATCCCACCGCCTGCAGCACATCCAAAGCAAAGTCACTGCCCTAGATACCACAGCTAGACGTGTTGGCCTCAGGATCAGTCAAGAGAAGACCAAGCTACTGCGTACCAACAACCAGCAAGAGGCTCCTGTCACCATCTCTGGGAAAGCAGTAGAGGATGTCAGTGAATTTGTGTACCTGGGCAGTAAGATCAGCCAGACAGGAGGCACAGACGAAGACATCAAGGCAAGAATAAAGAAAGCACGCCAAGCATTTGCCATCTTGAAACCCGTATGGAGAACAAATGCGATCTCCACAACCACCAAGAACAGGATCTTCAACTCCAACGTGAAGTCTGTGCTTCTCTATGGGTCAGAAACTTGGCGGGTCATCAACACCAGCTCCTCCAAGATCCAGACCTTCATCAACGGATGTCTCCGGCAGATCCTTCATCTCAGATGGTTCGACAGAGTGCCAAGTACCGACCTGTGGATGAGGGCGAACCAACAGCCTATGGAAGTCCAAGTAAGGCGGTGAAAGTGGCGTTGGGTCGGCCACACCCTACGGAAGGAGCCTTGCAACATCACCAGACAAGCGCTCGAGTGGAACCTGCAGGGGAAAAGGAAGAGAGGGCGCCCCAAACAGACCTGGAGGAGAAGCCTGCATAGTGAGCTGAGAGACTCCAGCCTGACATGGGAAGAGGCCAAGACCCTTGCCAGAGACAGGAGAAGGTGGAGGGACGCTGTTGAGGCTCTTTGCTCCGCTAGGAGCTATAAGGACTAAGAAGAAGAAGAAGAAGACACAAAGTCATGGATGACATCCAGTTCATGGTCATTGATGCTTATGGCTGGGGGAAAGTCAACATCCTGTCCCACGACTTGTGTTTTTTTCAAGCTAATGGTAAGCCTGAAGTCTTGGCAGGCATCACTGAAGCTAGTCATAAGCTGCTGTAGATCTTCAGCTGAGTGTGCCATTACTGCTGTGTCATCTGCAAAGAGGAAGTTACGTAGGCACCTTAGTTGGACTTCAGTCTTGGCTCTTAGTCTGGAGAAGTTAAAGAGCTTTCCGTCTGACCTGGTTCGGAGGTAGATACCTTCAGCTGCAGGACCAAAAGCGTGTTTCAGCATCACAGCAAAGAAGATTCCAAACAGGGTGGGAGCCAGGACGCAACCCTGTTTCCCTCCACTCCAAATGTTGAAGGCAGCTGATGTTGAGCCTTTCATGTCTTCGTGGAGGATCTGATGCTGCTGAGAAGTTTGGGTGGACATCTGATCTTAGGAAAGGCCTTGAAGAAGCCATTCCTACTGACCAGATCGAAAGCCTTTGTGAGGTCTATGAAGGCAACGAAGAGTGGCTGCTTTTGCTCTCTACATTTCTCCTCAAGGCGTTTGAAGGAGAAGATCATGTCTATTGTGGATCTGTTGGCACGGAAACCGTACTGCAATTCAGGGTAGACTTGCTCTACAAGTTCCTGGAGCCTCTTCAATATTACATGTGCAGACTGCCAATGATGGTTAGGAGCATGTCCCTACAAGGATAGATTAATAAAATGTTGCAATAATGTATGAAGTTCTTCACCATTAAAAGAGTATAGTATATAGTGTGATTCACCTTCATTGTGCCTGGCAGACCGCAGCGATAAAGTATTCAGAAGAAACTGTTTAAGGATATTTAAGGCAAGTGTGTGGCGTGTATGCGCATGCTTGTACTTATAAAAATTCATACCCTATGTGTGTGCGACTTCAAGAAAGATGGGGATATATACATATTGTATCTATTTCTTTGCGATGCCTCTAGTTTAATCACAATCATTTTGCGCAGTTTTTCTCTTTTCTTCTGTTTTCCATTTGCAGTTGTTGAGTATTCCCCAGCTGAAACATGTTGCAGGTCTCTCTGTCTCACATATTATACTCCCCTGTGGGAAAGGGGCTCACTTTTGGGAAATACTGTGCGAGGAATTCCTTCTTTTTATTTTATTTTATTTTAATTACTTTGTTTCTGCCTTGCTCCTTTTCTTCCTATCATTTTCTTGTTTATTTACTGCCTCCTTGGTCCGTTCGCCAACCTTTTTCCCAGAAAGACTTAAAAGATAATTCTCTCTCATGCTGAAGTTGGATGCACTGGGCCTCACTTCTCAGGTGCTTAACGGCAGTGCAACGCATTTGTGTTCATATGACAGACAACAGTAGCTGCTGTCTGAGTTTGATGAAGAAGAAGAAATTGATCATTTTTAGGAATATCAGTGTTAGACCTCAAGTAACACTGGATGAAAAGACTGCATGTATGGCAGGTTTTGAATACCTTGCCATGTAGGCAGCAATACTCTGACTTCATATTTTTTCTGCGTTCATTGGCTAGAGCTCCGAGGTTCACCGATGGTGAGATTTTTATCCCACATAGCTCAGTGGTCGGAGCACTTGCTTTCCCCCAGCCAAGTTAAGCAGCGTCGAGTGTGGTTACCAGTTGGATGGGTGACCGTTTGCGCACCTTGGCTTCAGTACAGTTCCCCCAGCTGTAAATGGGTACCTGCCCTCTTTAGGGTCAGGGAAGGTAAAGCAGCGAGGGAGAGGAGATGGGCGCCGCCCTCAATATGCTGGCCCTAGAGAAGTGAGGTCTCTAACGCCTCGCTCCCCTACGACCTTATAGGTTATGGGACTCCTTTACCTTTACCTTCCATCCCCCCCACCATTTAGGTAGCCGCATTCCGACTTCAAGGATGGTGTCTGAACACAACACCCGTGTACATACACTGTTTAAGATTTTGTCATCAGTTTCTATCGTCACGAAATGGCCCACTTGTCTGAAAGGTGGAACAGCTTTTTTAATGTGTGTGCAAGATGTTTAGTGTGCGTTCGCACATGGGGCCTCGGTTTATAGTCTCATCAAAAGGGCTTTAACATTCAGTTTGATTATCTCATCGAACTTGAAAGATAGGGCAAGGCCAGGAATCAAACTGAGAACCTCACTTTTTAACAACCATGCTAATGTAAATAGCCTGACACTTATTTTGACAAAGTAATTTTACAGAGACTGACACAATATCTTAATCTGGACAGAGAAATGTGAACAATGAACACAGCTGTCTGTTATCACGATAAACACAACTGTCTGTTATCATCACCCATTATCACATTGTAGTGTTTGTACAGTTGTTTGGGCTCCTCTATACTCTTTTGCAGTACTGACAAGCACAGACACCCATGCCCACATATCCAGAAACGTTCATATAGTAGTGTTAGCAAGCATCATCACACATTGGACTTGTATTCATACAGAGACAATCATTCCAAAAGCATGTATCACACATTTTTCCCCCAAATGAGGCATTAACATTTTTTTGCTTTTATTTATTCATGAATTCACAAATGACAGAAACATATCTTCAAATATTTATTCCTTAATTCACAAATGACATTAACTGAACACATTCATTTTTCAGCCTTTTTCTATCCTTCTGTAGTGTAATATCACTAAATGTGAACAGGCTTTACACATATATCTCTCCTTCTGAAAAAAAAAAAAGGTATATCATTTCTAAATCTCTGATGCCCCCACCCACCTCGTAGGGATTCTGGGGGCCTGTCAGTATAAAAAGCATCTCCACCTCCTGGAAATTCTGTGCGGGGATTTCCCCCTTTTCCATCCCTCTCTTTGTTTCTGCCTGGTTCCTTTTCTACCTGTCACATCCTTCTTGTCTAATTTCTGCCTTCTTGGTCCATTCTGCTGCCTTTTTTTCCAGAAAGACGTAAAAGATAATAATTTCTCACCCAAGCCAAAGTCAGATGTGCTGGGCATGACTTGTCAGGTGCTTCACGGCAACACATTTTCGCTTAAAATCTAATGACAGACAACAATGGTTACTGTCTGAGTGTTTGATGACAAAGAATACATTTCTGGTAAATTAACATGTTGCTATTGAAATGATGTCTTCTCAAGGACCCGAAATTCTAAGAACTACTGTTTATCGGAGTTGTGGTGGGTTTTTTTCCCCCCCTCTCTCCTGTCCCATGGGGACGGGATAGCTCAGTGGTCGGAGCACTCGCTTTCCCCCAGCCAAGTTAAGCAGCGTCGAGTGTGGTTACCAGTTGGATGGGTGACCGTTTGCGCGCCTTGGCTTCAGTACAGTTCCCCAGTTCACCCATCTGTAAATGGGTACCTGCCCTCTTTAGGGTCAGGGAAGGTAAAGCAGTGAGGGAGAGGAAATGGGCGCCACTGCCCTCAATATGCTGGCCCTAGAGAAGTGAGGTCTCTGACGCCTCGCTCCCCTACAACCTTATAGGTTATGGGACTCCTTTACCTTTACCTGTCCCATAGTCACCTCAGCACATGATTTTATACACAACTGAAAACTCTTTATCTCTTAATTGCGTTGTTGACATAGAGGGTGAGTCCTGTTTGATTTCATTCTAAAGCTGTGTCGATGTATTCAATTCTTTTATTGTCGTCTGTTTAAAGGAGATTTGCTTTGCAGTGATTAAAACATATCTAAGAAAGTAATAGAGTACAGACATATATAGAAATGAATGCATATGATAAAAGGTAACATTTATTAAACACACACACATATTCACACACAATTTTATTAAAGGAAACTTGTTTTACAGTGATTAAAAAACCATATCTAAATAACTAAGATGATATGGACATACATAAATTTGAACACACAGGATAAACGGTAACAGTGGTTAAACACCCACACACACACACCCACACGCGCGCGCACCTACACAAACGCATGCATGCACACACATACAACATATACACATGTGCAAACACACACACCAAGCTAAAAGAATCAAACAATATAAAAATACCAGTTGAATATGAAGAAGAAAATGGTGTTCAAACATATCAAAATAAGAAATACAAAGGAGGCGCTAAAATAGCACCGAGCACAAAGTAAGAGAGGGACAGCCAGAAGTCCGCTGACACAGCACAGCAGCCACAGTGCACCCCAAGCTCCTTCCGTCAGTCAGCAAACCCAACCTCTGGAAACTGCCCCCCCCCTCCCTGTCACCACCATGCACCCTGCCATTACAAGTACATGCCACAAACAACATGCATAATGTGCACATTTGCTCCCACTCCAGCTGGAGCACACACACGGACACACGCGCGCGCAAGCACACACACTTTTTTCCCTCCATTCCATGCCTCCTTCCCCCCACCCCCTCCTTCCCTGAATCTCGCAAACACCCTGCTCCACACATCCACGTACAGCATACTTCAAAATATAATATAACCCACTCTGAACTCATCAGCATTGCTGTAAAATAATCTGCCAGACAACAAATTAGCCCCCTTGAAAGCTCGTTCTTTCATGAGTAGCACAAGCTTTCATTAGCATAATTCTTCTTGAAGGTGACCAAAGAAGTCGCAGACAGAGCAAACAAACGCTTATGCTTGAATCAGCACTGGCAGAAATTCTTTGGATTCCCATAATGGGGGTGGGAGGGTTTGATCTGGAAAATCGAGAGCTTTGTGAAATCTACTCAAACAATCCCGATTTTGACTTGGGTTTGAAACTTGATAACCCTGAATCGGGCGATGAAAATGAGTTGGTTCCAGGTCACAAGATTTCTTAGTTGTTTTTATGTTGTGAACTGGTTATTCTTGGTTTCTAACTTCTTGGATAAAATTCATGTTTCTGATTTACTAAGAACTCTTCTTCTTCTTGTCTGTCATATGAGCAAAAATGCGCTGTGCTGCTGTTAAGCACCTGACAAGTCAGGCCTAGCAGATCTGATTTCAGTGTGGTTTACTGAATATATATTTATTTATTTATTCTTTTATATCGAGGATAATGGAATAAGCACTCGTGTGCTTTTTCACATCCAGTCCCCGTGTGTATGCCGTTTTGTAAATTTTGTCATCCGTTCCCACCGGCGAACAATGGCCTACTCTTCCAAAAAGCTGTATGATTTTATGTGTTGAATTGTAAAGTAAGGGCTGTGGATGTCTTGCCTAGGTGTGTCAGTGTTGGTCATTCACTGCTTGAGTGTGTCAGTATGAAGGGGACGGAGCTTTTGAACTTGGTTCTGTCAACGTGAGACTCTTTGTGTCTGTGTTTTTGAGTATCAATAAATGCTTCATTTGGATTTTTTCAGTTGTGTGTGTGCAAGATGTCCTCTGTGTGTTCGCTCTGTGTGGGACCTCGGTTTATAGTCTCATCCAAGGACATCTGGAGTTAGCAGAGTTGGCACTGATATTAAGTCTAGAGAAAAAAATCCTCTTGAAGGAGATTCAAACCCGGGTTAGCAGATCACAAGCGCAATGAGCATCACTTTAACCCCCAGGCTATTTCGTCAGCATTCAATGTCATGTCAATCCTGCATGCACCACACACATTCTTGTCAGAGGCTTTTCTGCACTGCTGGCCAATGTTTATCATTATTACATAGGCAGTATTTCAAAACATCCATCAAAAGATATGACAATGTACACAGCCATCGTAATGCAACACAAATTTTCACGACTAGGACCTCCACATCTTTTCAGAAGACTTTGAACACATCATACACATATCTATTTACAAGAAGGAAGGTGGCAGGATGGTTAAGACGTTCGCCAGTCTAACAAGTAAACTGTGAGCTCCTGGGCTTGATCCCCTGCCCACCTTCTTCCCAGTTTGACAAAAAAAAATAAAGTCCTTCGGATGAGACTGTAAGCTGAGGCCCCATGTGCGAACGCATGCAGAACATCTTGCACACGTTAAAAACATGTTCCATCTTTTGGAAGAGGAGGTCATTTTGTGCTGGTATTAAAAAACAAAACAAAAAGACTACATGTACACAGGTGTTGTGTTCAGACACCATCCCCAAAGTTGGAATGCGGCTACCTAAATGATGGGAAAAAAACGGTTGCATATGCAAAAATCTCATCACTGGTGAACCTTGGAATTCTAGCTGAGGAATGGGGTAAAAAAATCTATTTAGATTTTGTGTGCATACCATCTTTTTTCTTTCTACACACACACGCGTGCACACACACACACACTCTCTCTCTCTCTCCAACACACACATATAACAAATTCCTTCCGACCTTCACATAAACATGCCACAACTTGAGTAGTTGTTGTGCATTCCCTAGCTTTACACCTTGGGGGTCACCCAGAATATGCACTCTGACTTACTTATTCCACCTGGGAATCACTGTGAGATAGGAAGTACACCAGATACACCAGTTTGCGTGTTTGACTCTTTTTTTAAAAGTAACTCACCATACTCCGACTTCAGCGAATTTGTTTCTCCTTTAAAAACGGAGAGTGCAGGTTGTTATGTTAAAAACTTGTCATGTCTGACGGCAATCTCAACACAACATTTTCCAACATAACAACATTTAAGTGTAGGCCTTGGCAATTAGCTGACATCAATAACTGACACATCTTTTGACCTGGGCCAACAACCTGATATTATACAGCATCCATCAAGTCCAGCAAACACCAAAAAAGATAAACCGTGGGGTCACTTATGAGGTCGCAGCTTTGTCCATATACACAGAGTTATTGCAGATGGCCTTTGCGGCCACTTTGCGGCCAGCCAGTGTGGTCAGGTCGCAGATTTTCAGGACTTTAGAGTTGGCAAAGGTTCCCGGTACAGTCTTCATCAGCTGTTGCAACTGCAAAAATGAAAGGGGATTGTCTATCTGTTGATGGTTATCGTTATATCAGTGTGTGTGTGTGTGTGTTGTTCACATATGCATGAGTGTGTGTGTGTGTGTGTGTGTGTACAGGCATTTCCACATGTGACTTTGTGCATGTGCAGTAGTGTGTTCATCTATGTTGAATAAAAGTAATTACAGATACAAAAATGACAGACATTCCTCTGAAAAGAACAAAATGAACAGCCCAATTCTGTCAGTAGAGAGTCTAGTGCACTGGGACTGAAATGCAGCAGCAATGGATGATCGTTAAAAAACATTTAACAAAAAAAAATGTCCCAGCAGTCACAATATCAAAACAGCCTCATATTTTACAGACGAGTCTATAACTGCAACAGAATGACTGTTGAAATATCAATCTTTTTGCCCCCAGCTTGATAAACAGTATACAACAACAAACAGATGGCCGAAAGCGGCATTCCGGTCCTATTCACCCAAAAGAGAACCCCCCCCCCTGTGGATCAGTAGTCTTGAGGTAATGCACCTGCCTAGAAAGCGAAAAGTGTTTGAAGTGTGTGGTGGTTCGATTGCTGTATGTGCCCCCCCCCTCCTCCCCCCCCCCCCCTATCCACTAGATCGTGAGTGAAGATCTGGGTGCTAGTCTTTTGGATGAAACAACAAACCCAGGTCCCACGTCCAACATGCATTTAGTGCACGTAAAAGACCTCATGAAAACAAGAGAGTTGTTTGTCCCTGGCAAAATTCTGTAGGAAAAAAGCCACTCTAATAGAGAAACAAATACACAAGCTGACAGGAAAATAAAAAAAATAAAGGTTGGCGCAGCTCTTGTGGTGACGCACTCTCCCTGGGGAGAGCAGCCTGAATTTCACACAGAGAGATCTCCCGTGACTTAAGAGTCATATACAAATAAAATATACTAGTGCACACACACATACACCCACACACAAACACTGAGGACACACATTTCACCTAAATGAGAAACTCCCAAATAACTCCACACAAATGTGTGCTCAAAGACACAAGACACACACACAAACATACACTCGCTCACTCACTCACACACACACACCAAACACACACACTTCACCTAAATGAGAAACTCCCAAATAATTAATTAATTTATTATTTATTTATTTATACCACTTTAAGTCACACAGATTTCTCTGCTTGAAATTCAGGCTGCTGTCCCCGGGGAGAGCGCGTCGCCACAAGAGCAGCGCCACCCTTTTTTTTCCCTTTTTCCTGTCTACAGCTGTATTTGTTTCCCTATCAGAGTGGCTTTTTTCTACAGAATTTTGCCAGGGACAACTCTCTTGTTGCCGCAGGTTCTTTTATGTGCGCTAAATAATTTTTGTAACACACAGGACCTCGGTTTATCATCTCATCCGAAAGACTAGCGCCCAGACCACCACTCATGATCTAATCGATGGGAAAAATTTTTTTTGGGTCCAAACGGGATTCGAACCACCGCACACTTCCGACCCAAACTTTTCGCTTTCTAGACAGGCGCATTACCTCTAGACCACCGATCCACATTAACAATATTACAATAACTCCACAAATATGCGCCCACAGACACAAAACACACACACTCACACAAACACTTACACACACATGCACACACACACACACTCACACTTAACCATCTGATACGACATTTCGGCGGAAGGGCGTTAAACTGAAGAACTAAACCACACACACACGAGTATGTGTGTGTGCGTGTATATGTATATGTGGCAATTTGTATTTTCAATGTTTTCCTTATCGATTTTTCTCCTTTTTTTACTGGTTTAATCTAATGGGGACGGGATAGCTCAGTGGTCGGAGCACTCGCTTTCCCCCAGCCAAGTTAAGCAGCGTCGAGCGTGGTTACCAGTTGGATGGGTGACCGTTTGCGCGCCTTGGCTTCAGTACAGTTCCCCCAGTTCACCCAGCTGTAAATGGGTACCTGCCCTCTTTAGGGTCAGGGAAGGTAAAGCAGCGAGGGAGAGGAGATGGGCGCCGCCCTCAATATGCTGGCCCTAGAGAAGTGAGGTCTCTGATGCCTCGCTCCCCTATGACCTTATAGGTTATGGGACTCCTTTACCTTACCTCCTTAATCTAATGGTAAATGATGTAATAATGTAGTGTCTTAGTATAATCATTACGAAATTTGTTCTTAGATAGATGGCTTGATGAAAAAAAGCAAATGCATTGCTTATTCAATGTACCATCTGGAAATAAAATTTTGACTTGACTTGACTTGACTTGACACACACACAAAATAAAAAAAATTCTAAAAACCACCCTGACGCACCATCTTGGGGGGCATGAACTGCAGGATGAAGCGGGAGTACTGGCCCCCACACTTGATGGCCTCCTCGATGAAGTCGATGATGAAGGTGGTGCGGGGCGTCAGCGCAGGGTCCTGGATGATGGAGTTCATCAGGCAGAACAGGTTGACTGCACACACAAGAAACAACAACTCTGCAGGCTAGACTTAGGTACCTAGCACAGGCTGCTCTTTTTTGTCTTCTCTTTTTGGCCAGCTTACGGCCAGTTGGACTGTTGGCAGTGCATACTAACGGGCACGTACAGAATATGGAAACATACAAAACAAGCACATGTGGTAACACACACACACACACACACAAACATGCCATGCATATCCGTATAAGTCATGGACACGTTCATTTTGTCACACACACACACTTCTACACATGACGTAGACACATACAACACTCAGCTTTACATGACATGGACACATACACTTTGTCACATACACATGTATACATACCACACACATCCATACATACCATGGACACATAAACTGTTACATACACATCTATACATAACATGGACACATACACTTTGGTTTGTACACACCACACACTTACACACATACACTGTCTCATACACACACAAACACATCACACACATCTACACATGACATGGACACATAGACTGTCATATACACACACATACATACCACACAATACACATACACGACATGGACACATATACTGTCACATCAATACATATAAACCACACATCCATAAAAGACATAGACACATTCACTATCACATACACACCACACATACATCACATGGTCGCATATTGTCACACACACAAACATAAACCTCACATCCATACATGACATGGATGCATTCACTGTCACACACACACAGATGACAGAATTTACAAAACCGCATACACACGGGGACTGGATGTAAAAAAAGCACATAAGTTCTTATTCCATTATCCTTCGATA
Source organism: Rapana venosa (assembly GCA_028751875.1). Classification (NCBI taxonomy): domain Eukaryota; kingdom Metazoa; phylum Mollusca; class Gastropoda; order Neogastropoda; family Muricidae; genus Rapana; species Rapana venosa. Next base: position 71,732,256 of record CM054136.1, on the reverse strand, counting down.
TAAAAGAATAAAAAAATAAATAAATAAATAAACAGAGTTATCTAAAGCAACAAAGGTGATGACATACTCAGCGCTTTGTTCAGTGGATCTTTGGTGTCAAAGTTGGGCGATGTCTCACCATCCTCTTTGGTGGCAAAATCATCTGTAAAAACATAAATAACACTTTTCTCCAACACCTTCATTTTACAACACCAGCCTTCACTAAAGTGTAAACCATTTAATAGTAATAATAATAATAATAACAATAATAATAATGTATGGAATTTATCTCTGGCGACAGACTAGTGTCCTGTCACAGGGGTGGTGAAAAACCATCAGTTCACTTAATGCTACAGAAACCGGGATAAGCTCCGGCTCTATGGGCCTTCTGGCTCGAAAGAACATACTTACTTATGGAATTTATCTAGTGCTGAATCTTGTAAAGCAACAAATCAAAGCGCTCAGATGACTTAAAAATTATTTTTTAAAAATGTATGCGTGTGTATGCGGTTTTTAAAATTTTGTCATCTGTTCCCACCGGCACACAATGGCCTACTCTTTCGAACAGTGGAACAGGATTTAACGTGTGCGCAAGATGTTCTGCATGCGCTCGCACACGGGGCCTCGGTTTATAGTCTCATCCGAAGGTTATAACCATTTCATCATACCACACACGATGAGCCAAGAAAAGTTCATTCCTCAGCAAGAGCTCCAAGGTTTACCAATGGTGAGATTTAGCTTATGCGAAGGTTTTTTCCCCACCATGAAGGTAGCGGGGATGTATGCTGGATATGCTCGTGTTTCCATAACCCACCAAATACTAACATGAATTACAGGATCTTTAGTGTGTGTGCATATCTGATCTTTTGCATGTGTATGTTGAGCGCTTTGATTTGTTGCTTTACAAGATTCACCACTATATAAATTCCATACATTATTATTATTATTATTATGTTCACGAAGGGAATTAAAGCACTGGCAGGTCTGCATGGGAGATGGTAAAAATCCCCACCAATTCAATCCTGTTGTTTATAGCCCCGCTGACCACAGAGGCCATATCAGGGCTGTAAAAATCCCCACCCAATTCACTAGACGCCGCCGAGATTCGAATCAATAACTTCACAGAACCATAGGCAAGAACAAAATTTAAAGTTAATGATAATACTGATGACGCCCCTTCACATGGCATTCAGATGAATGAAAGGTACAGCAAGCCACAAGGGCACATCATCAGAGAAAGAAGCCCCCTACTCTTTCGTTTGCTTGAACTTGACACAGAGTCAATGTACTGAAACTTTCACGCAGTGTGTCTTGAGCACTGAGAACCCGGTGAAGCCCATTACTCTTCAGGATATACACTGCATGGTAAGAATGTTCATGTCTTCCATACTACTGGCAATAGTTGGTCTATAGCAAAAAATGCACAGGTTTTTTCAATGTGTGCCCAATATGTTATGCATATTTTCACACACACAGGAGCTTGGCTTATAGTCTCATTCATGCAGAATATCTTGCGCACACGTTAAATCCTGTTCCGCTGTTCGAAAGAGTAGACCATGGTGTGCCGGTGGGAACAGATGACAAAATTTACAAAACCGCATATATACGCATAAAATTTGAAAAAAAAAAAAAAAAATCATCTGAGCGCTTTGATTTGTAGCTTTACAAGATTCAGCGCTATATTAATTCCAGACATTATTATTATTTTTATTCAAAGGATTTGTGTGGGAATGGAGTCTGGAACCAGTATCATCTCCAGTGAAAAAATTCCCTCACACAGACAAGTCTTTGGCAACTTCAGCCTGCATCTCTAGATATGTCCAGATCACGAATCTGACTTTTTTCCCCTTTCTTTTTCTCTTAACTACTCTGAGAGTCACACTACTGAGCTCTTCTGAGTCATGTTATTGATACAGCCTTCATCTTACCAGCACCACAAGCATAAGAAGTGGGCAAAATAAGACATATCTCTGCACTTTTGTCCTTTCACAGATGCCTCAACCCTCACTGGTATGGAACATCTTGTTAGCTATGTTATATCATGATTGGAAACTCCCCCCCCCCCAAACAACTGCTGAATCAACAAGCATAACTATGACAGAAAACTGTGAGTGGAAAAAAGTGTGTGTGTGTGTGTGTGTGTGTGTGTGTGTGTGTGTGTGAATGTGTGTGTGATTCAGATTCAGAATATTTGATTGCCATTTAAGTTAACTTATGTGTGTGTGTGTGTGTGTGTGAATGAGTATGTGTGTGTGTACATATACGTGTGCACTTGCACGCATGTTGCACCTGTGAGTGCACATACAAATATGTATGTGCATTTAAGTGTAAAGTACACAGAGAGATGTATGAAAATGCTGTGGACACTGACAGGAAACAAGTGCATACAGTTCAACTTTCATTCCCAAACGAGAAAGTGTACAAACCCAGGTTGAATCCTTCCAGGTTCAGCGTCAGCTGTGTCTGAGACTCGTGCACTTTGCGCATCTTCCCTGGCCGTACGTCAGAGTCGTCCAGATCCTGCACACCACACACAGCCAATAAAACCTGCAGGATTAAAACTGTTCAAATCGTGACTTTCCGTCATCTCAACAAAGTAAATGATCCATCATAACCAAGATGTTCACAGTGCAGATGTGTCCTAGTAGTATACTACCGACTCCTTTTACGGTCAACAACTACTTGAATGAAAGTTTTCCCCCCAGGGGATGCTGGGGGCCTGTCAGTATTAATAGTATCCCCACCTTCTAGAAATTTCCCCTTTTTTATCACTCTTTTTATTTTTGCCTCGTTCTTTTTCTTCCTGTCACATCCTTCTTGTCTATTTTCTGCCTTCTTGGTCCATTCTCCTGCCTTTTTCCCCAGAAAGACTTAAAAGATAACAATTCTCTCTTATGCCGAAGTCGGATGCGCTGGGCCTGACTTGTCAGGAGCTTAACGGCAGCTTGACACATTTTCACTAACAGACAATAGTTGCTGTTGAGTGTTCTGAAGAAGAAGAAGAAGAAGAAGAAGAAGAAACTGACTATTTTTTCATAATACCAAAAGTAAAAGCGTCCCATAACCTACGCGGCTGATGGACAGCAAGGTGTCATAGACCTCAGCTTCTCTTGGGGCCAGCATCTTGAGGGTGGTGCCTATCTCTTCTCCCTTACTGTTAAACCATCTCTATCTCTTAAGAGGTTAGGTACCCATTTACAGCTGGGTGAACTGGGAGTTGTACTGAAGCCAAAGTGCATGAACGGTCACCCAACCACAAGGCAACCACGCTCAACGCATCATATAAAAACTTGCTGCTTAAAAGTTTGTTCTTTTGACTTGTACAAAACAAAGTAATAAGAATGTAACTTGTACCTCAATTTCAGCATCAATCCTGGATCGTTTTCGACTGCGACGAATGTAAGGTTCTGCACAAACACAGACAGACAGATGAAAAAGAGGTAAAGCAAGAAATAAAGCACCACATTCAACCTTTTGTTCAGAAATAAAATAACTTTTACTGCAGCCTGTGTGGGATACCCAGGGATTTTTACCAAAAATCAGTTACAAAAAGGGTAAATCAAAATTAGATGGATGCCAAAGCTGAAACTAAACTAAGACCATTCGTCTTTGATTCCATAGGTCCACGAAATCGTGGGTTGGAATCTCAGCGGCGTCTAGTGAATTAAGGGTGGGGATTTTTACAATCTCCCAGGTGAACTTGAAGTGCATACCAGCCAGTGCCTTTATTCCCTTCGTGTACATACACATACAGAAGATCAAATATGCACATTAAAGATCCCATAATTCATGTCAGCATTCGGTGGGTTACAGAAACGCAAACATAACCCAGCATACATCCCTGAAGTCAGAATGTGGCTACCGTCACAGTGTGCAAAAACGGCCGCATATAAAATCTCTTACCACTGGTGAGCCCCTGAGCTTTAAATGAGAAACATAACCCCAAAAAACAAAATCAAAGTTAACCATTTATTTATACCACTTTAAGTCACGAGATTTCTCTGCGTGAAATTTGGGCTGCTCTCCCCGGGGAGAGCGCGTCGCCACAAGAGCAGCGCCACCCTTTTTTTTTTGTTTGTCTGCAACTGTATTTGTTTCCCTATCAGAGTGGCTTTTTTCTAAGAATTTTGCCAGGGACAACTCTCTTGTTGCCGTGGGTTCTTTTACGTGCGCTGAATAATTTTGTGTAACACACGGGACCTCGGTTTATCGTCTCATCCGAAAGACTAGCGCCCAGACCACCACTCATGGTCTAATGGATGGGGAAAAAGTTTTGGGCCCAAACGGGATTTGAACCACCGCACACTTCCAACCCGGACTTTTCGCATTCTAGACAGGCGCGTTACCTCTAGTTCACCTTGACCATAGCACACACACACGCTCCAAGTCACCACGGACACACCCAACCCCCCCCCTCCCCAACCCCTTCTCACCTTTCTGGCCGATCTTGGAGGTCTGGGTGCCGGTGATGCACAGCACGCACAGCTTGGCCAGAGTGAAGCCGTGGGGGTCGGTGAGGACGTGGGTGTGGACGGTGGAGAGGAGGAGGCGGGGCATGAGGGTGAGGAGGAGCGAGTGGGTCAGGTGCTCCAGGTCCATGTGGAAGATGGCCAGCACCAGGCTCAGGGCCTGGCTCAGCTCCTCCGCCCGGCTCCACTCCAGCATTTGCTGTCGTCGTTGTTGTTGTCACACACACACATACACACACGCACGTACACATACACACAGAGGCAAAAAAATGAACATTTACACTGCTGACTGTACCCCCGAGGGGATGCCGAGGGCCCTATCAGTATAAATAGCATCCCCACATTCTGTGCTAGAAATTTCCTCTTTTCTATCACTCTCTTTGTTTCTGCCTTGTTCCTTTTCTTCCTGTCACCTCCTCCTTGTCTATTTTCTGCCTTCTTGGTCCATTCTCCTGCCTTTTTTCCAGAAAGAACTTAAAAGGTAACTATTCTCTCTTGTGCCGAAGTCGGATGCGCTGGGCCTGACTTGTCAGGCGCTTAACGGCAGCGTGACGCATTTTCGCTCATATAACAGACAACAATAGTTGCTGTCTGAGCGTTCGACGAACAAGAACTGCTGACTGTTTGGAGTTCAACAACAACAACAACACCAAAAATAAGAGGGACCCCAACAGGGCTTATAAAATGAAAAAAGAGAATCAAGAAGGAGGGTGGTAGGATGGTTAAGACGTTCGCCTGCCAACATGTAAACTGTGAGGTTCTGGGTTCGATTCCCAGCTTCGTCCTTTTCTTCCCAGTTTGACCCGGAAAAAAAAAATCAAACTGAATGTCAAAGTCCTTTAGATGAGACTGTAAACCGAGACCCCATGTAAGAATGCACACAGAACAGCTTGTGCACACTTTAAAAACCCGTTCTACCTTTCCAAAGAGTAGACCATTTTGTGCTGGTAGTAACGGATGACAACATTTTAAAAGGAAAAAAACAAACCCACATGAACACAATTGTCATGTTTAGACCCCCATCCTTGAAGTCAGAATGTGGATACCTAAATGGTGGGAGGAAAAACAGTTGCACCCGCCTACCTCTGTGAATGTCTTCACTTGTACACTCCTTCTCGTTCTTTCCACTCTGCTGCAGATACCTTGTCCTTACGAATACCTAGATTCAACCAATCCACCATCGGCCGTCGCTCTTTATTTCTGGTCCACCGATCTGGAATGACCCCCCCTCTCTCTCTCCACCAAAAGCCCTCTTATGACACTTTTAAATCCAGTCTCAAGACATATTTATTACAAACCTAAGATTTTCCTCTCCTGCTTCATCTCATAGGTTTTTCCCCGCCTTCAACAGCCAAGATTCTATCGCCCTGCCAGGGTGTGTGACCTCTGTGTGTGTGTGTGTGCACATTTGGACTTGGCGGAACTATTGTTACTGGTTGTATGACTGTGTAGGAATGAGTTGAGTGCAAGCACTTTGTTTTGTCTCCGCAAGATAAAGTGCTATATAAATTCCATTTATTATAATTATTATATGCAAAAATTTCACAATCGGTGAACCTCGGAGCTCTAGCTGAGGAATGAAAAAAAACAACCTAATTTATTCTCTGACTTTTTGTGTGTAACTGTGTTACCCACGAGAGACCTTCCAAAGCAGGTGAAGAAACTTGAGCACCACACTTACACACAAACCCACAATCACACAACATTTTTTTTTTTTTTTACACAAACAGCATCTTAACTTTTTAAAATTTTATTTTATTCTTTTATATTGAGATAATGGAATAAACACTTATGCGCTTTTTTACATCCAGTCCCCACGTGTATGCGGCTTTGAAAAATCTTGTCATCTGTTCCCACCGGCACACAATGGCCTACTCTTACGAAAAGTGGAACAGGATTTTAACGTGTGCGCAAGATGTTCTGCGTGCGTTCACTCTCGGTTTATAGTCTCATATGAAGGACTTTTGGGGAGAGTTGGAGTCTGCACTGATATTAACCCCAGGGGGAAATACACAAATACTGTTGACTTTAAGTCTAAAGAATCCAACTCCGGCACTGATGTTAACTTCAGGGGAGAAAATACCCCCTTGAACGGGAATCGAACCCGGGGTTGTCAGATTGCCAGCGCAACGTTCTGACCACTAGGCTAAAAACCCCGTCCACTCCACTTCACTCAACTCACCATGACAATCTTCTCACAGAACCAGTCCGAGCCACACAGGGCCAGGAGCTGCTCCAGGGTGTGAATGCACTTCAGGCTCAGCCAGCCGTGCTTGAAAGCCTCCGTCAGCGTGCGCTTCAGCGTGACGATGGGCAGCACGTCCACAGGCACGTGCACGTGGGAGTAGCTGCGCTGCGGGTGATTGTGCGGCAGGATGTCGTTCATGATGCGCTCCATCACCATGTTCATGAGGTGGGACCGGCTGCAAAGGAACGAGACACGGTACAACGAGCGCTTTGATTTGTTGCTTTACAAGATTCAGCGCTATATAAATTCCATACATTATTATTATTATTAACCTCAACTTTCTTGTCGTTTCAGTTCACCAAAGAGCAGCTGCCAAGATTGCGACCGGCGACTCTGGGGCTCTTTATACATCTATCTCCTAGACACACACACAGGCGCCCGCGCGCACACACATACATTCAAACACACACACACATTTAAACACACACACCACCACAACAGACGACAAGCAGACACACACATACTTCCTTTCACATTATACATCCACACTACATAACAAACCGTCAGCGCCTGGGGTTTATCACAGTTCTTGATTAAACCATTGACGCTGGGGGCAACAGTATGACCAGTGGCTTTCCCACTCATGGAATTCCACTTTTACAGCTTAGTCTTTAGTGGTCGACTACGACTCTCTGACTAGGAGGCTTGACTCGCACAGTCCTTATGTGCTGCAGCCCTGGATGGCTGGTTGGCCTTTGGAGAACATCTCCAACGCTGACTGTCCTTATGCCCACTTGGCCGAGAGAGTGGGGATGTACTGTGGGCAAGGCATCTCCACTATAATCAAAGTTCTGCCCAGTTTCCAAAACAGCAGCTGCCTCCTCTGCTGTTTTGGAGGAGGTCATCGTCTGAACACGACAAACAAACATACATAACAAACACAATTCAATACCCCCCCTCCCCCACCACCTCAATCATCCTCCCTCCCCCGAACAACACACCACACACACACACCACATGCACACACACACTTCAGCTGACCTTTCGGTGGAGGTGCTCTGTTCGACCCTGACCCTGGTGAGGTGTTCCAGCATGGCCAGGGGCTTTTCCCGCGCCTTGTGGCCCACCACGTTCATGTAGCTGCACAGCCACACGCACGTCACCACCGACAGGCACCCCATCCGGTTCTTGATGTTGTCCAGCACGCCCTGGCCAAACACATACGTAGTAATAATAATCATGATCATCTTCTTCTTCTTCCTTTTTTGTCATGTTTCTCCCAGGGGGAGGTTTGACATTGATGAGCCTTCTCCATCTCTCTCTTGTTTTGAGCTTCCTCCTTATTTATGCTGCCCCTTTCTCTAAGGGGACGGGATAGCTCAGTGGTCGGAGCACTCGCTTTCCCCCAGCCAAGTTAAGCAGCGTCGAGCGTGGTTACCAGTTGGATGGATGACCGTTTGCGCGCCTTGGCTTCAGTACAGTTCCCCCAGCTGTAAATGGGTACCTGCCCTCTTTAGGGTCAGGGAAGGTAAAGCAGCGAGGGAGAGAAGATGGGCGCCGCCCTCAATATGCTGGCCCTAGAGAAGTGAGGTCTCTGACGCCTCGCTCCTCTACAACTTATAGGTTATGGGACTCGTTTACCTATGCCTTTTTCTCTAAGATCATCTGCAATATACAGGTAGCCCAGGTCTTGCTAGGTCTTCCCTTTGGTGGTCTCTTTCCATCCACTACAAAGTTCATTGCTCTTTTTATGATGTGGTGGTGAAAAGCCGACCGCTTTCCGTTGACCGTGCCCAAACCAGCGCAGTCTATTGCTACTACTAGCTACCGACTTCAGATCATCAACTTTGCACATTCTCCATAGTTCTTCATTCGTGATCCCGTCTTTAATAATAATAATATGGAATTAATATAGTGCTATATCATGTGAAAACATAGCGTTTGCAATCAACACACCCTTACACATACAACCAAGAACAATTAAAAGAGTTAAATTTAAATGGACATACATACACACACACACGCAAATACACGTGCGTGCGTGAGCACACACACACAATATAATACATAATATATAATATATGGAATTTGTACAGCGCTGAATCTTGTAAATAAAAATATCAAAGCACTTGCATTCATGACATTCACCTGCCTTTTGTCCAGAAAGACTAAAAGATAACAATTCTCTTCCATGCTGAAGTCGGACGCACAGAGCCTGACTTGTCAGGCGCTTAACGGCAGCGTGACACATTTTTGCTCATATAATGGACAATAATAGTTGCTGCCTGAGTGTTCAACCATGAAGAAGAAGAAGAATTAGCCGCAATGCAGAACTAGTTAAGCCAGCCTTTTGATCTTGATTATGCTACAACCCAAAATAAAGACAAAACTAAAACAAGAGGTGTTACCTTGGTATTACTCCTATCTGGTTATTGCTCAAACGCAGATACTTTGTCATTAATACCTTCTGCAATACCTATGAAAAAAACCGACAAACAAAAGAAGACACACCCATGCATGCATGCACACACACACATGCGTGCATGTGCACACGCACACTATCAGATTATCGCTCAAATGCAGACACGTCATCATTAATACCTTCTACAATATCTATGACAAAAACACACTAAAGAAGATTATTGCACATACACACACGCATGCACTCACGAATGCACACACACGAATGCACACACACACACACACACATGCACACACAGACAAAAACGATGGAATAATCACAAAGCACAGACCTTCACTTTGTCCACGGACAGTGCTTTGTGTTCCCAGGCAAAGAGCACCTCCTGAATGGCAAAAGGAGTGTTGAGGCACACTTCATGCCACCTCTGTAACCTGCCAACATAACAACCACACACTTCATGCCACCTCTGTAACCTGCCAACATAACAACCACACACACCTCATGCCACCTCTGTAACCTGCCAACATAACAACCACACACACCTCATGCCACCTGCCAACATAACAACCACACACCTCATGCCACCTCTGTAACCTGCCAACATAACAACCACACACCTCATGCCACCTCTGTAACCTGCCAACATAACAACCACACACACTTCATGCCACCTCTGTAACCTGCCAACATAACAACCACACACACCTCATGCCACCTCTGTAACCTGCCAACATAACACCACACACACTTCATGCCACCTCTGTAACCTGCCAACATAACAACCACACACACTTCATGCCACCTCTGTAACCTGCCAACATAACAACCACACACACTTCATGCCACCTCTGTAACCTACCAACATAACAATCACACACTTCATGCCACCTCTGTAACCTGCCAACATAACACCACACACTTCATGCCACCTCTGTAACCTTCCAACATAACAACCACACACACTTCATGCCACCTCTGTAACCTGCCAACATAACAACCACACACACTTCATGCCACCTCTGTAACCTGCCAACATAACAACCACACGCACTTCATGCCATCTCTGTAACCTGCCAACATAACAACCACACACACCTCATGCCACCTCTGTAACCTGCCAACATAACCACCACACACACTTCATGCCACCTCTGTAACCTGCCAACATAACCACCACACACACTTCATGCCACCTCTAATAACCTGCCAACATAACAACCACACACACTTCATGCCACCTCAATAACCTGCCAACATAACAACCACACACACTTCATGCCACCTCAATAACCTGCCAACATAACAACCACACACTTCATGCCACCTCTGTAACCTGCCAACATAACAACCACACACAGTTCATGCCACCTCTGTAACCTGCCAACATAACAAACCACACACACTTCATGCCACCTCTGTAACCTGTCAACATAACAACCACACACAGTTCATGCCACCCCTGTAACCTGTGAACACACACCCCAAACTGCACACAAAACCAAAACCAAACGTACGAGGTTCTGAGGTCGCCGCCCGAGATGAACTGCATGAGGAGGCTCTCCACCTTGGACTGGTCGCTGGGCACGGCGGTGGTATCCAGACTGCGGTACTTGCCGTCCTCTGGCAGCCAGCGCTGGGCCCACTGGATGATGAAGGAGTCCTGCGCCTCTTTGTGCCCACCCACGATCTGTTCCACACCCATCATCATCATGAACCATTACACTCAGTGGTGTGTAGGGCAGCAACAAAGCGCTTCCACTCCTGTCTATCCTGGGCCAACCTAGTCACTGATCCCCTAAGAGTGCTGCATGGCCTTCATCTCACTTCCTCTCGGCTTTGGCCATCAGCATTCATACGAGTCTCACTGGACCCGGGAGGTCCTTCGCAGGCAAAGGTAGAAATTTTCTCTGTTGCTGTTTCCGTAACTTCACTTCTTTTACAGGACAGGGTTGTTAGCCCTGTGCCCAACCCCCAACCTGGAGGAAGGGTTCCACCTTAGTCGCCTCTTACGACATGCCTGGTTGGAGGGCAGGGATCCTATTCTTGCAATGCTCGCTTTGCAAGCATTCTCCGGAAGTCCCACGGGGGGTTCCACACCCATACACAACACTAACTACACTGCACAGAATTTCTAGAGTGATGCGCGTCGCACTCGCGATCTGCTAACCCCGGTTCAAATCTCGGATCAAGAGGATGTTTTTTTCCCCTCTGGAGTTAACATCTGTGCCGACTCCACTCTCCCCAAAAAGTGCTTCGGATGAGACTATAAACTGAGGTTTCTGAGTGCGAACGCACGCAGAATATCTCGTGCCCACATTAAAACCCGTTCTGCTTTTTGGAAGGGTAGGTCATTGTGTGCCGGTGGGAACGCATGACAAAATTCGCAAAAACACACAGGGACTGGATGCAAACAAAAAACCCACACGAGTACTTATTCCATGATCCTCGATATAATAATAATAAATGGAATTTATTACTATCGCTATATAAATTCCATTTATTATTATTATCCTCGATATAAAAGAATTTTTTTTAAATGAAAAAAAGAAATGAATAAATAAAACCACTGCCAGTCACTTTGTATTATCAGGAAAAAAGACCGACTGCTACAGCCGAGTGGTTTAGACCATTCCGAATCCAAATTTCCACAGGTCCATGAAGCTGAGGGTTCGAATCTCGGCAGTGGCGTCTGGTGAATTAGGGGTGGGGTGTTTACGATCTCCCTGGTCAACTCCAAGTGCAGACCTGCCAGTGCCTTAATTCCCTTTCATGTGAATGATATACACATGCAGAAGATTATACATGCAAGTTAAAGATCCCGTAATTCATGTCAGTGTTCGGTGGGTTACGGAAACATGCCCAGCATACATCTATCCCCAAGGTATGCGGTTTGAATGCAGCTATCTTCATGGTAGGCACAAAAAATGGTGGCATACTCCAAAATCTCACTATTGGTGAACCTCAGAGCTCTAGCCGAGGCACAAACCCCCCCAACCCCCAAACCAAAAAATGTTTTTAAAAAATTGTATATACTAGTAATATTTGAGCAAACAATATGTACTTCTAGTTATCCCAGTGCTGGGGTTGGTGTGACAATGATCTTCTTCTTCCTTTTTTGTCATGTTTCTCCCAAGGGAGGTTTGACATTGATGAGCCTTCTCCATCTCTCTCTGTTTTGAGCTTCCTCCTTATGATCAGAGTAAAAAAACCCAAAAATGTTGCAGCTGAAGTCGTCAAAGTTCCATAACCAAGCAATCCCCCGGTCCCCAGCCAAACAAATAAGGCCCCTTCCCCTTCACACAACGCTATCATTTAGCCAGTCAGGAAAATCACAAGGGAAAGAAACTATTTCATAGTTTTCACAAAAACAAAGGAAGGTAATGAAAAAAAACGAACCAATAATTTAAAAAAAAAAAAGAGTAATATTAAACATTAAGGTTTTATTGAACAGTTCAGTGATGACTTGATGATTCTTTTGTGTTTGTGTTTTTCGGATAGGGGAGAGTTCTTCTGGGTTTTTTTCCAGTTTTATTTCAATTTTGTTTTCTCCCCTCCACTCCTTTCCCGTTTTGATGTTGTTGTAATGTTCCAGAACCTTCATTCTGTTGAGTACAATCTTTTTCTACAAAGCCACATCCAGACTCATTCTGTCATTTCCCTTGCCGGCAACAGCCATACTAAGAGCTATCAACTTTGAGCCTCAGGGAGCAAGCCCCAAACCATCACTAAAGAGAAAAACAAACAGATACAATGACCGAGCACACATTACAGCAAAAAGAATACGGACCTCCATTCCGTGCAGTTGGATGATGTGGCACAGCATGAGGAAGGTGATGTCGAAGAGCTGGGCTCGAGTCTGGGCCGCTTTCCCCATTTCCCCGCTCGTTTGACGGGCAAACTCGTTACTCCTGACCATACAACGACACAACGCAGCTACTGTCAGTTTCCCCCCTGCTTTCAGCTACTCTCAGCTGCTGTCTATTCCATCCCATCCCTGCCCAGCTGGTGCTGATTATCACACAACACCTACTTTCTACTGTCTTAGTCACCATACATCTGTTCTCTATTGTCTGTGTCACCACACATCTGTCCTCTATAGTCTTGTGTCACCATACATCTGTTTCTCCATTCTCTGTGTCACCATACATCTGTTCTCTATTGTCTATGTCACCATATATCTGTTCTCTATGTCACCGTATATCTGTTCTATATTGTCTGTGTCACCACACATCTGTTCTCTATTCTCTGTGTCACCATACATCTGTTCTGTATTGTCTGTGTCACCACACATCTGTTCTCTATTCTCTGTGTCACCACACATCTGTTCTGTATTGTCTGTGTCACCATACATCTGTTCTCTATTGTCTGTGTCACCATACATCTGTTCTCTGTGTCATCATACATCTGTTCTCTATTGTCTGTGTCACCATACATCTGTTCTCTGTGTCACCATACACCTGTTCTCTACTGTCTGTGTCACCATACATCTGTTCTCTATTGTCTGTGTCGCCATACATCTGTTCTCTATTGTCTGTGTCACCATACAACTGTTCTCTGTGTCATCATACATCTGTTCTCTATTGTCTGTGTCACCATACATCTGTTCTCTGTGTCACCATACATCTGTTCTCTATTGTCTGTGTCACCGTACATCTGTTCTCTGTGTCGTCATACATCTGTTCTCTATTGTCTGTGTCACCATCTCTGTGTCATCGTACACCTGTTCTCTACTGACTGTGTCACCATAGCATCTGTTCTCTGTGTCACCATACATCTGTTCTCTATTGTCTGTGTCACCATACACCTGTTCTCTGTGTCACCATACATCTGTTCTCTATTGTCTGTATCACCATACATCTGTTCTCTATTGTCTGTGTCACCATACATCTGTTCTCTATTGTCGGTGTCACCATAATCTGTTCTTTATTGTCCATGTCACCATACATCTGTTCTCTATAATCTGTGTCACCACACATCTGTTCTCTGTGTCACCATACATCTGCTCTCTATTGTCTGTGTCACCATACATCTGCTCTCTATTGTCTGTGTCACCATACATCTGCTCTCTATTGTCTGTGTCACCATACATCTGTTCTCTAGTGTCTATGTCACCATACATCTGCTCTCTATTGTCTATGTCACCATACATCTGCTCTCTATGTCTGTGTCACCATACATCTGTTCTCTATGTCTGTGTCACCATACATTTGTTTTCTATTGTTTGTGTCATCAAACATCTGTTCCCTATTGTCTGTGTCACCATACATCTGTTCTCTATTGTCTGTGTCACTATACATCTGTTCTCTATTGTCTATGTTACTAAATATCTGTTCTCTATTGTCTGAGTCACCATACATCTGTTCTCTATTGTCTGTGTCATCATACATCTGTTCTCTATTGTCTGTGTCACCATACATCTGTTCTCTATTGTCTGTGTCACTATACATCTGTTCTCTATTGTCTATGTTACTAAATATCTGTTCTCTATTGTCTGAGTCACCATACATCTGTTCTCTATTGTCTGTGTCATCATACATCTGTGTCACCATACATATGTTCTCTATTATCTGTGTCACCATACATCTGCTCTCTATTGTCTGTGTCACCATACATCTGTTCTCTAGTGTCTATGTCACCATACATCTGTTCTCTAGTGTCTGTGTCACCATACATCTGCTCTCTATTGTCTGTGTCACCATACATCTGCTCTCTATTGTCTGTGTCACCATACATCTGTTCTCTATTGTCTATGTCACCACACATCTGTTCTCTATTGTCTGTGTCACCATACATCTGTTCTCTATTGTCTGTGTCATCATACGCATGTCTACTGCCTGTGTCACCAAATGTCTATTCTCTATTGTCCCTGTCCCTAAAATCTATTCTCTATGTCACCAAGCATCTATTCTCTACTATGTAACCATACATCTATTCTCTACTATGTCGCCATACATCTATTCTCTACTACATCACCCTACATCTATTCTCTACTATGTCACCCTACATCTATTCTCTACTATGTCACCCTACATCTATTCTCTACTACGTCGCCCTACATTTATTCTCTATTATATCAACCTACATCTATTCTCTACTATGTAACCATACATCTATTCTCTACTACGTCGCCCTACATTTATTCTCTATTACGTCACCCTACATCTATTCTCTACTACATCAACCTACGAACTATTCTTCATGACGTCACCCTACTACACCTGTTCTCTACTACCCACATCTACTCCTCTACAGTAACGCGTCTCGTTCTTTACCTGATCAGCTTGAAAGTGAAGTTCTTCAGCTCCCCCATGGAAGCCGCGGCCGAGGTGATGATCTCAAAACTTCGCCCCGACAACATCTGGCTCAATACCCCGACAAGCGGGTCCTGGTTCTTCTGGTGGTCTGCGTCCAGAGTCTGTAAAAATGATATACACTACAAATACTCCCGTTACTGACTTGCGCTACCTGTAGTGGGCGCCCATTTTTAACTCAAGGAGTGCTGAATCTACTCCTCGCCTTCACTTTGTGATGTGGCACGAAGCTTAAGATTCGGCGGAATTACAAGTTTTTTGTAAAGTATATATTTACTTATTTTATTCTTTTATATCGAGAATGGAATAAGGGCTTATGCGCTCTTTTTTTTTTTACATCCAGTCCCCGTGTGTATGCGGTTTTGTAAATTCTGTCATCTGTTCCCACCGGTGCACAATGGCCTACTCTTACGAAAAGCGGAACAGGATTTAACGTGTGCGCAAGATGTTCTGCGTGTGTTTGCACTTGGGGCCTCAGTTAATAGTCTCATCCGAGGGACTTTTGGGGAGAGTGGAGTCTGCACTGATGTTAACTCCAGGGGAAAATATCCCCTTGAACGGGAAACGAACCTGGGCTGTCAGATTGTGAGCACAATGCTTTAACCACTAGGCTATCCCGTTCCCCCAATACACTAAGCAATGTTCAACTGAAGGGAAAGTACTGTAGGGCAATCATTTTTCTAAACAAAGTTGCTTGCCTAGTTTGTATGTTTGGCTATTTTTCTTTGACATGTCAACAAGCATCTTCTCTGGGATTTTGGGCTCTCCAGTGTTATGATTTAAAAATGAAAAATTGTATAGTGCAAAAAGTGACATCAGATGGATTCAGCCAACTTCAGGGAACTTTACTTTGGTGAAAATTCATCACATGGTTTCAAGGGGACTAGTTGATGAACAGTTCAAGCCATGCAAGATAAGCAACCCTAATTTTCAAACCTTTTTATTTTTCAGCATTCAGTGACATATTTTGAAAATTGTAAAATATAATTAGTCATCTATTGAAAAACTGTGTAACGATCTCAAAAGTAGACATAAAATTTTTTTCAATGATGTTTAATTTGTATGTCTTTATTATGTTGGGTAAATCTGCTGAATTTTTCAAATATAGCCAAAATCACACGCCAACACAAAACGGCAGGATCCATTTCACTGTGACTCCATTAAGTTAAGCAAAATTCCCCCTCCTCTCAAAATTAAAGAAAAAAAAATCAGTTTTCAAATGTGAGCATACTGGTGGAATACATTTGTTTTTCATAATGGCATCGGTAGTTTCAGTTGAAGTCACAGATCGAAGAGTAATTGTCAAATTGACATCATGAACAATACAGAAGCTGCAAAGGATGGATTTGTTGTTGTTGTTGTTGTTGTTGTGAATAAGCTCTGGGCACAACAGGATAAATCATCGCATGTCCACAAAGCTGAAACTCTTTCCTTCTCTCTTGTGTGCCTGTGGTAAAGAAAACCAGACTGGCAAACACATCCTTCAGAGGTGCACGCTATTCAGCGACCTAAGGAGGATTGTGTGGCTGACGGAGATAATCCTACAAACCAAGCTGTATGGCCTAGAAGGAGCTGGAAAGGATATACCATTATTTTCCCCAAACACATCTGACAGTGTACAAAGCGAACGAGGGGAGAAGATATTCATTCGCTCATCAGCTTCATTGTTATTACAGTTGTTATTTGTTTAACAATGACATAAAATAAGAAATGACCAAACAAAGAAAGATGACTAGCATTTGCGTAGGTCGATTTCTTCCTTAGCAAAGCCAAAACTGACTGAACGGCCAGGACCCACAAGCAACAGCCCACAGGAGAGGGGGGTCAACAGCAGTCAAGTCCTCAGGACACTGAAAGGTTGTCACTACTCGAACACTGTTTAGAAACTTCTCTGATAGATGTTATAGGTGAGTAGTTAAGACTGTTTGACTTCAATCCTGTGAGTCCATGAAATGTAGGTTTGAATCTCGGCGTCGGGGTCTGTTGAATTAACCTGTACATTTTCCGCTACAACTGCAGCAGACAGTTAGTACTGATCGCAGGGCAGAATTTTTCCATCACTTTTGTATCTCGTACCCAGACCACCACTCATTGTCTAGTGGATGGGGGGAGAAAAGTGCGCCATAATAATAATAATGAATGGAATTTATATAGCGCTATATCTTGCAAAAACAAATCAAAGCGCTTGCATACAACAAACCCATACAACCAATACCAATTAACAGAGTTCACAAATTCAAATGTACACACACATGCGCATGTGCGTGCACACACACACACACACACACACACACGCAGGTTATACACTTTGGCAGGGTGGTGGGGATTTCGGCTGTTGAAGGCAGGGACAAATTTGAGATGAAACAGGAGGGAAAAATCTTAGGTTTGGAATAAATGTCTTGAGGCTGGATTAAAAAGTGTCATAAGTAGGCTTTTGGCGAAGGGAGAGAGGGAGATAATTCCAGATCATTGGACCAGAAACAGAGAAAGAGCGACGGCAAACTGGATTGGTTGAATCTCGGTATTCCTAAAGCACAGGGTATCTGCAGCAGAGTGGAGGGAACGAGAAGGAGTGTATAGGTGAACAGTTACAGAGGCAGGAGGGAGCTGTTTTGTGGAGACACTTGTAACAGAGGGTACTGATCCATAAGACAGGAATGAAACCTGTGAACTCTCACTATCTAAGCAGATGCAATATCTATCAACAGACATACATCAACTGTTTCACTGTGGAGCAAGACTGACAGTTGAGGTGCCTACCCTGGTGTGCTAACTATCACTAATTTAGAAAAAAAGTGATAGAGAAAGCTGAAATTCCTTTGGAACCGACAGCAAAACTTGAAGCTATGAGGTCTTTAACTTGCATTTTCTGGAGAAAAAAAAAAAGACACAAGATGTCTAGATCAAGTAAAGACTGAATTTTAAAGCAAATTTCATCCCTGATGTTGGAATGCAGCTACCTAAACGGTGGTGGTGGTTGGGGGGCAGTTGTATTTGCAAAAATCTCACTGGTGAATCTCAGGACTCTAGCCGAGGAATGAAGAAAATAAATTAAAAAAAAAAAGCAAACTACACAACAAAGAGCAGAAAATACCACACTGAATGACATTACCTTCAAAATACTAATGACGGTTGTTTCAGCACGGGCGATGAGTCCGGCGTTGGTGGTTGAACTGGTGGTCAGATCTGCAGGTCGCAAAAGCTCTCGCTGCGCCTGCCTGTTAAATAATGCATGTCCTCTGAGAGGATGCAATCGTTGTGAAACATTTGAGATTAGTCTTTTGTTCATTTTATTTATTTATTTATTTATTTATACCACTTTAACCCTAGTGGCGCGGTTCCCGGAATATTCCGGTAAAGGCGGGTCTAGGCTGTGTGGCGGATCCCGGAATATTCCGGGATGACGTGGGTGGTCATAGTTGAAAGCTTACTTTCGCTTTCAAAGGTCAGCCAATGAATGTTAAGGCCGTTGTAGGCCCGCAGAAAGGGGTGAAGGTCGTTTGACACACACAAGCAACGAAGAATCTGATTGGTTAAGAGTGTATTTTAATTTTTTTTCGGACCAGCCGAGATCGTCTTCAACAAAAATGGCGGCCAGCGTTTGCACTAGAATTTCTTCAAGCGTTTTTCGAGCTTTTTTACAAAATTGACAGCGAGGAGGAGTTTTAGAGGCTGGATTTGGTTGAAATAAACAATGAGAGAGACGATGAGGTAAGGATTGTGGAATATTTTTGAAAAACTTGGTAAAAATCGATCGCGATCGGACTGAATCGAGCGGTGCTAGTTTTGCTGGATGGACTTTTTCGCTACTCGGCGATTTCGACGTCACAGATTGTTTTACTTTATTTTGACGCAACGAGGCTTCGAAATAACTGTTGTTGAGTCAAATCGCTATGCTGCTGAGTACTTTGCATCACATGAAATCAAGCGATCTTTGTATTTTTGTCATAGAAAGCCACCACTTCGCACATTCCGCCATGACGGTCGCGATGGCGTCGATCCTGTCGCTGAACTTTTCCAAGTATTTGGTGACCGATAAAGCGATACAAACTCCTTATTTTTTGAAAACTAATGTCAAGAAATAGTGTTTACCTAATCATGACATTTATGCACCGCAAGAACTTTGCTTATCGTGTTAAAATCGATCCGGGGCCCTGACAGTGGAACAGTGATCGGTAGTGCGAACATGATTTTTTTAAAATATTTTTTTTTTACATAATCATAAACACTACACACTATTATAAAATTATACTCATTTAAAAGCATATTATCTCTTCTTTCCAGTGATCTATAGCTTAACACATTTAATTCAGTTTTATATATCAATATCAAGGGTTGTTTGAGCCCACCCTGCTCCAAAACAATGCTAGCTAATGTTAATTCAGCCAATAGAAGTGAGGCTTGTTGCTGTTTATTTAGCGCTACTAGGGTTAAGTCACGAGATTTCTCTGCGTGAAATTCAGGCTGCTCTCCCCGGGGAGAGCGCGTCGCCACAAGAGCAGCGCCACCCTTTTTTTTTTTTTTTTGGTCTGCATCTGTATTTGTTTCCCTATCAGAGTGGCTTTTTTCTAAGAATTTTGCCAGGGACAACTCCCTTGTTGCCGTGGGTTCTTTTACGTGCGCTGAATAATTTTGTGCAACACACGGGACCTCAGTTTACCGTCTCATCCGAAAGACTAGCGCCCAGACCACCACTCATGGTCTAATGGATGGGGGAAAAGTTTCGGGCCCAAACGGGATTTGAACCACCGCACACTTCCGACCCAGACTTTTCCCTTTCTAGACAGGCGCGTTACCTCTAGACCACCGATCCACTGTGTGTGTGTGTGTGTGTGTGTGTATTAGAGTGAGTGTGTGTGTGTGAATGCATGCATGCCTGCGCATGTTTGTGTGAAGGAATCTTTTGGGCATGGAAACTTAACCTTTCAATCCCAAAATATATTCAGTCTTTCTCCATTCCCAGATATGGTGCCAACGCCCTCAGCCGATTAATTCAAACTGTACAAAATCACTATCTATCTATCTGTCCCGTAGTCAGACAACCGTGGGGGCTCCCTCAAAGACTCAACAACCAGTTCCCTCCATTCCTCTCTCTGTTCTGCCTTTCTCAGGGTTTTGTTGAGTTCTAGGCCTGTCCATTCGCTGATGTTATCCTCCCAGCTCTTCCTTGGTCTGCCTCTTCTTCTTTCTCCTTGGACAGTGCCTTGTAAAACTGTCTTTGCAAGTCCTTTGGATCTTGTGACATGCCCATACCATTTAAGTTTACGCTTTTTCACGATCGTTAGAAGGTTCTCATAGGGTCCAATGGTTTGCTGGATTCTGTTATGCACGCTTTCGTTGCTTATGTGGTCTTTGTAGGAGATGCCAAGGAGTCTCCGAAAGCATCTCATCTCCACCGCCTGTACTCCTCTCTCCAAATCTGCAAGAAAAATGAAACAAAAGAAAGAGCAGAAAAATATAGGGCAGTCAACAAAAGAATCAGGAAGTCCATGACGGAGGCAAAAGAGAAATGGATCGGTGAACAGTGCCAAGACATTGAAGAGAACATCAAGAAAAACAATAGCAAGAAAGCATATCAGCTGGTGAAAGACCTGACTAGCACAAAACAGGGAAAAGGTTTAACAATCCAAGACAAAAATGGGAAGTGTCTCACTGACAACCAAGAGGCACCATGGTTGAGTGGTTTAGGCGGTCAACTTGTGATCCAGAGGTCGCGGGTTCGATCCCCGCTTGGCTCGGTGTTGTGTCCTTGGGAAAGACACTTTACTCCTATTTTCCTCACTCCACCCAGGTGTACAAGTGGGTACCAGCTCTGCTGGGGAAGTATCTGGCGACAGACTAGCGTCCTGTCACAGGGGTGGTGAAAAACCATCAGTTCGCTTAACGCTACAGAAACTGGGATAAGCTCTGGCTCTATGGGCCTTCTGGCTCGAAAGAACATACTTTTTTCACCGACGACCAGGATATTCTGAAAAGATGGACAGAATACTGCTCTGACCTGTATAACTATAGAACCGCAGGAGATCCAGAAGTCCTTAATGTACCCGCAAGCAAAGACACAGACAGTCACCCTATCCTCCGAGAAGAAGTGGAAGTACAAAATCACACATACAGGAAAAAAATAATACAATTTTGGTAGAAATACAGAAAAAGACAACACTTTTACAATAGATATACACAAGTTTTCCGCCATTCGTCACACCATCTTACCTCTTTTGTTTCAAGTTGTTCATCTGCATTTCAGAGATGATGTTTGCTTGTACACACTCTTTCAGAAACTGGCTTAAACAGTCCCAGCTGAAACACAGAGTTTATCATTCACTGATATTATACAATACAATATAGTACACTGCAACACAATATCATACAACACAACTAAGCAAAACACAATATGGAACAGTACAGTACAGCACAAAACAGTACAGTATAGCACAATACAATGCCAATTTTCTATTTCTTCATCGAACACACAGACAGTAACTGTTGTCTGTCACATGAGCAAAAATGCGTTGCGCTGCTGTTCAACACCTGGGAGAGCGCTGTTATCTTTTTAAGTCTTTCTGGAAAAGAGGCAGGGGAATGGACCAAGAAGGCAGAAAACAGTAAAGAAGGATAAGGCAGAAAACAGTCAAGAAGGAGATGGCAGAAAATAGTCAAGGAGATGGCAGGAACAAAAGGAATGATGGTACACATACACTGTCACAGTGAGAGAGCTGGTGTGTTGGGTAAAGGTCAGTGGATGACCATGAAGTTTGAAATCATACCCCTGGAACCATCCCACATGAATCCGGATAAGGTTCTTCTGCCTATACATGTACAGTCTTTCACCCCCTTGCTAAGTAGCTCAATTGTGGGATCAAGGGTTGCTTATGGTAAATCACTTGGCAGAGGAGGAATGAAAAGACAAAACACTAAGGGGGGATGAGAATAAGATTGGAGAGATGGCAACAAAAATATGAGAAAAGAAGAAAATCATCCGAGGCTTCCTGTAAAACAAAACAAACAAACAAAAAAACAGGGCAGGAAAATGAACCAAGAAAGCAAAGTAGAGAAGAAGATGGCATTAAAATCTCAAAAAAGGCAAGCATAAACAAAAAGATAGTGACAGTGCAGAAATAATTTCTGGCACAGAATTTACACAAGTATGGACACTAGGGGCGCCATCACTTTCACAAGGGGTACAATTACAACACAACACAATGCAACAGTACAAAACAATGATATGCAATACAGTACAATATAAAACACAAATAATACAACAAAACACATTACAATACAAATAAAAAACAACACAATTTAAATCTCGTCTACTATGTTTTTAAACGAACAAACAAAATCAAACACACACAATTCAAATCTAACATCACCTACATAACCATGTCATCATCATTACGGTTATTAACTGATCCACATTAACATTGATCCATACTGCAATCAACGTTGGTTCACCGTTGTGAATACTGATCCATACTGCCATCAACATCGATTCACACTGTTGTGAATACTTGCTCCATAACGCAATCGATACCGATTCACACAGTTGTGAATACTGATCCATACTGCAATCAATACTGATTTATACTGTTGTGAATACTTGCTCCATACTGCAATTGATACGGATTGACCTGTTCTGAATAATGATCCATACTACAATGAACATGGGTTCACATGGTTGTGAATACTGATCCATACTGCAATCAACATTGATTCACACTGTTATGAATACAGATCCGTACTGCTGTTTGATGTCGGCCTGATCCAATAGATGTCGGTACTGGAGCAGCAGTTCGATTCCATTTTCCACCTCCATGCTGAAGTCTGAACCTGAGCTCTGCTGCTGTATCTTGGTCATAATCTGACGCATCTGTCGAATATAAACGCAAATCTTCAGGGTTTTTTCCTTTTTCAAGGGGTACGGAGGAGTTGTTCTCACAATGTGTGTGTGTGTGTGTGTGTGTTTCTGTAGGTTTTTTTCTCCTTTTCTTTCAAAAGTGGAGGTGATATTCTCACAAGTGTGTTATTTTTTTTGTTTCTTCTTTCTTTCTTTTATTTCAAGGATAATAGAATAAGCACTCATGCGCTTTTCCTTTTTAAATCCAGTCCCTGTGTGCATGTTATTTTGTAAATGTTGTCGTCTGTTCCTTCCAGCACAAATACCTACTCTTCTGAAGGTTTTATATGTGTGCTGCAGTGTGTGTGTGTGTGCGTGTGTGTGTGTGCGTGAGTGAGTGCGTGTGTGTGCATGAATATCTATAACCTGTGCGTGCGTGCGTGCATGCATGCGTGCGTGTGTGGGTGTCTTTGTGCGAGCGAGATGAGTACATCTTTGATATAAGAAATTTACAACAACAAAAATAACAAATGTTCATCATCTCAATGATGGAAAGGGTGAAGGTAGAGAGTCAGACAGCGACAAAGACACACAGAGAGTGACCTGAAGACAAAATCTTGAACTGGAACCAGCTAATCATAACATTTCAGTAACACGCTGTTTGTAACACAACCATCAATCTGTGATTTCTTTGCAAACTGATGCATGCTGCACGTACTCAGCAATGTTCTACTCACATTGTTTCAGCATAAAAATGCAGCATTCACTCTGAACTCCACCCACACTTCAGCATCTGCCCACAGGCAAAGCACTGGCATGTGCACTAGGCTACTGTTGCTTTCCAGGTGACAGAGCACTTTATTTTCATTAAAAAAATTTTAATTTATTCTTTTATATCGAGGATAATGGAATAAGCACTCATGTGCTTTTTACATCCAGTCCCTGAGTGTATGCAGTTTTGTAAATTTTGTCATCTGTTCCCACTGGCACACAATGGCCTACTCTTTCGAAAAGCGGAACAGGATTTAACATGTGCGCAAGATGTTCTGCATAAGTTCGCACACAGGGCCTCGGTTTATAGTCTCATCCGAAAGACTTTTTTTGAAGGTTTCTGATTCGTAAGGTGCTTCAAGGAGTCATTCGACAGCTAAATTATAAACCGTGTTGGGTGTGACCTTGGTTCTAATAAAATCATCAGATGATCGATTGCAGTCCCCTGGTTTAAGATGAATTACCTGAAATTTCTGCTAAGAGGAGACTAGACACAGTCAATGTATTTGGCAGCACATGCAAACTGAAGTACATGCATGGTTTGCTGAACTTTTAAAAATATGCTTATGTGTGATTGTATTTTTTCTCCTTTTTTTCTCTTCTTGGGAAAGGTTGCTGTTTTTGGGAGGCTAATAATAGTAATACTGGCATTACAAAAAAAACCTTTTCATTTTGGAACGTTCCAGAACTACTTTCTCTTTATGTGCATAAATATGCACATGTACGCACACATATGCACCTATGCATACACATACAAGCCTCCCACCCCCCCACCCCCACCTCCACACACAAATGCATACACACATACATGCAAACACACACACACACTCACACGCAAACACACACTCACACACACACTACACTACACACACGCTACCTTCAGAAAAGTGAAAGTCGCCCATTTCAGTTCCTCAGAGCTGTTGTTGGCATCCACCAGACCCATGAAGCAGGCACGAAACATCTCCAGGAACAGGTGAGGGCGTCCCAGTTTCTGCAAACAAACAAACAAACAAACAAAGGCCAGCATTGTCAATGAAGCACTGGTTGTGGTTGGGGGGGGGGAGGGGTTCCTCAGGTAGACTTCCGAGTTTCACCAACAGGTGGGATTTTATATATGCCACCACTTCTGAGTTTCCCCAAAGGTGGGATTTTATATGTGCCACCACTTCTGAGTTTCCCCAAAGGTGGGATTTTATATATGCCACCACTTCTGAGTTTCACCAACAGGTGGGATTTTATATGTGCCACCACTTCTGAGTTTCACCATAGGTGGGATTTTTATATGTGCCACCACTTCTGAGTTTCCCCAAAGGTGGGATTTTATATATGCCACCACTTCTGAGTTTCCCCAAAGGTGGGATTTTATATGTGCCACCACTTCTGAGTTTCACCACAGGTGGGATTTTATATATGCCACCACTTCTGAGTTTCCCCAAAGGTGTGATTTTATATGTGCCACCACTTCTGAGTTTCACCAAAGGTGTGATTTTATATGTGCCACCACTTCCGAGTTTCACCACAGGTGGGATTTTATATATGCCACCAGTTTTACCCACCATTACTAGCTGCGTTCTGACTTCAGGGATAAGCGCTGTGTGCTGAGGGTTCATGAAGTCGTGAAGTTTGAATCTTGGCAGCAACTTCTAGTGAACCCAGGGTGGGGATTTTTTTAAACGCTCTGCTGAGTCAATTAAAGCACAGACCTGCCAATGCCATAACTCCCTTTGAGTATACACATGCAGAAGATCAAATGTGCACATTAAAGATCCATGTTTAGTGTTTGGAAGGTTACAGAAACACAAACATACCAGCATGCATTCTACACCAAAAAATGAGCTGCTCCAAATGTATCAGCTGAGGCCAGCGGACAGACCTCCTGCAGAGTTACAAGAATGGAACAAGACTAGGCACTACACACCCACCCAATAAGAAAACGAAAAAAGAAAAGAAGTCAATGAAGTAACACATCCATATTGCTTTCCAACAGTAATGACACTTTTTTTTCCATAAGAATGTGATCCCAACATTTTCTTTCCTTGTTTTGTTTCTTTTTGGTTTCTCTCTTTACTCTGAAACTTGTCTGGAAGGAGGAGCAGGGACGTACACCCTACTGATTAGCGACAGATGACATCAAAATCCTTTTAACATAATATTCACAGCTTCTAGTGGGTTGCACTTTCCTCCTTCCTTCCCTAGTACGCACAAGCTAGGAGGTCTACATTTATAAATGGCACACCCTGGAGCACCCCCTGCATCCCCCCCCCTCCCCCCCCCCTGTGCAAGTTTCAGACCCACTGTGTGAGAACTATGAGATAAATCTGTGTGATGAGAAAGTACTGCCAACATGGTCAGGACCAGCAGTCAGCTGTGGTTGTAACAAAATCTACAGGCAGCTGCCATTCATGTTGGCTGCAGTTGTAACGGGTGTCAAGAAGGTTAATGGTGGGTAAAAATGGTTGCATATATGCAAAACAACACTATACGTGAACCTCGGAGTTCTAGCTGAGGAATGGAAAGAAAACCCCAAAACAAACTAACTTCAAAAGTATATATCTGAAAGAGGCAAGTATTTTAGATTTATGACAAATACTTGAATAATTCAGAATGTTGATATGGCAAGTATTTTAGCCTTCATGACAAACACTTGAATAATTCAGAATGTTGATATCTCCTTGTATACTTAAAAGTGAAAAAGAAGAACAAAAAACCCCTTCTTTCTAAAAACCCCAGCCAACTTGGATTTAATGAAGGTTATGCTTGCATGAACAGGATTTAGTCTGTCTGTAAGACCATGATGAACAGTGCCTCAGTAAAACCTCTCAGAATCACTTAAAAACAAAAAAAATAACACACAACAAAACACAAACATGAAACCCCAACTAATACAATCTCCTCAGCATAACACAATTTTAACAGTAATGACAGCAGCAACAGCAACACAGAGACACACACACACAAACTAGGAAAACACACACACTTAACCAGGAACACACACACACACACCTGCGTGCACCCCCCACCCCCACACACAAAAAGCATTAAGAAAGACACCACTAATGAAAAAAAAGAAGAAGTGAAAGACAACTTTTCACACACAAAACAAAAAGTACACACACACACACGGGTTCAATTCCCGTTCAAGGGGGATATTTTCCCCTGGAGTTAACATCAGTGCAGACTCCACTCTCCCCAAAAGTCCTTCGGATGAGACTATAAACCGAGGCCCCGTGTACGAACGCACTTAGAACATCTTGCGCACACGTTAAATCCTGTTCCACTTTTCGTAAGAGTAGGCCATTGTGTGCCGGTGGAAACAGACGACAAAAATTACAAAACCGCATACACACGGGGACTGAATTAAAAAAGCAATAAGTGCTTATTCCACTATCCTCAATATAAAAGAATAAATAAATAAATAAATAAATAAAATACACACGTGCACACACACAACATCCTCCCCACCCACCACACACACAAAAAAGCATTAAGAAAGACACCACTAATGGGAAAAAAAAGACAAAGTGAAAGACAACTTTCACACACAAAACAATCCACACACACGCACACACACACACACGCACACACACACACACCCCCCCACAGACACATACCACGCGTGCGCGCACACACACTTACACACACCCACACACACACACACTTTTTTACCCACATTTTGTGAGCAGTCTGTGGAAACTGTTTTTAAAAATCCGAAATTAGCCTTTGCCATTGTTAAATGTCTATTGCACAGCCCATTAGAGTATTTGTTGTAGTTATTTTATAGATGTTTCATGTTAACAATTTGTTGAATTTAAATGTTTACTCATGTTTAAGATTCCCCCCACCCCTTTAATTGCATGAAAATACCAACACACATGTTACCTAATCAGTCTTTTCTCTGTACATTCCCCTCTCCACTACATCCACTACATTTTCCACATCCTTTGTCTAATACCACTAAGAGTGAACAGACATTAAATTGAAGACAACAACAACAACACCACACCACACACACACACAGACAACACACACACACACCACACAAAACACACACACACAAACACACACCACACCACACAGACATAGACACACACACAGACATACCATGAGCCTGGCCAGCATGAGGACCTGGTCGACGAAGGGCTGGACGTCACTGTTGGGGTTCAAAACAGCCTCCAGGGCCACCAGAGCGTTGATGGTGGGCTTCACAGGCAGGTGAGGCGTGTCCAGAACTGGCTCCCCGCACACCTGTACGTCAGGCAGTCTGGGGAAGAAGGGAAATAATCGTAAATGTATGGAGCACTCCCTTGTCATATCCATATTTCTGTATGCCTGTGAATCATGGACCCTGACTGCAGATTTGGAGAGAAGAGTACAGGCGGTGGAGATGAGATGCTTTCGGAGACTCCTTGGCATCTCCTACAAAGACCACATAAGCAACGAAAGCGTGCATAACAGAATCCAGCAAACCATTGGACCCTATGAGAACCTTCTAACAATCGTGAAAAAACGTAAACTTCAATGGTATGGGCATGTCACAAGATCCAAAGGCCTTGCAAAGACAGTTTTACAAGGCACTGTCCAGGGAGGAAGAAGAAGAGGCAGACCAAGGAAGAGCTGGGAGGATAACATCAGCGAATGGACAGGCCTAGAACTCAACAAAACCCTGAGAAAGGCAGAACAGAGAGAGGAATGGAGGGAACTGGTTGTTGAGTCTTTGAGGGTGCCCCCACGGTCGTCAGACTACGGGACAGATAGATAGATAGTATGGAGCACTTCACTTGCGTGTATTCACTCACTCACTCTCACTCAGTCATCATCATCATCAATGCCTTTGTGCCTTATTGGCACGTAGGGCAGCAACAAAAGTTCTCCACTCCTGTCTGTCCTGGGCCAGCTTCTGAATGGTTCCCCAGGTATGTTGGAAGGTCTTCAGCTCTGCTTCAACAGTCCGACGCCAAGTGTTCTTGGGTCGTCCTCGTTTGCGTTTTCCTTCTGGTGTCCAGTGGAGGGCTGTTCGGGTGATGTTTCCCTGTTCCCGATGGCAGATATGCCCATCCATCCCCATCGCCTATGCATGATGATGTCCATGCTTTCTTGGTTGCAACGGGCAAAAAGTCCCATGTCTCAAAGGACGTAGGGGGGACATGAGAGAAGACGCGACAGAGATCTTTTTCCATGCGTGTATTCAACTTCGTTCTAAGTCTCTGACAAACTGCGATATTCGATGGACAGAAAAACAGAAGCGGTGTGGGGTGGGGGTGTTAGGGGGGGGGGTAGGGGTGGGGGTGGTGTTGGACTGGATCAGGGTTTTGGGGGTGGATGTGCACAGTTTTGAATACTGATGGACAAGTACATGGAAATCAACTGACTGACCTACAGTGCAAGCTTTAGCAACTCTTGAATAATGCTTCGTTGTACTGAACAAAACAAAAACAAAAAGAAAACTAAAAAAAAACAAAAATCTCATTTGTAACACGATCTAACAAGCGAACAGTACAAAAATCCGTATGTCTAACACTAATGAACAAAAGGAAATATATTCCGCTAAAAGAACATGTCTTTAGAGTCCGAAATAAGAGTGTGTGTGTGCATATGTGTGTGTGTGTGGTGTGTGTGTGTGTGTGTGTGTGGGTGGTGTGGTGTGTTGTGGTATGTGTGTGTGTGCGTGTGTGTGTGAGAGTGTGTATTTTTAAGTGTATGTGTGTGTAAGTGTGCGTGTGTTTTTGTAAGAGTGTGTGTGTGTGATTGTTTGCGTGTGTGCGTGCATGCGTGCGAGTAAAAAAAACCCTGTCACCTATGCAAAAATCTCACCATTGGTGAACTTCTGAGCTCTAGCCAATACAAAGAAAAAAAGAAGAAGAAATGGTTTATGACGTCTCTATTATTCAGTTATTTTCCTTTGCAGAGTGTGTCTTCAATTTTACGTCTGTTCACTTAAAGTGATATTAGTACTACTACAAACACCAAACTAAGACTTACTCAGCAGCCAAGGACAACATGGCAGAAATGTTTTCTCGAGTCTCTTCAGGAAGGGCACCCTGAGGAAGCTTGCTTAGGGTGCCTCTCAAATTTGCTTCCGTCTGCTCAAACTCTCGGTAGGCCTCTGTCAACAGATAAGATTCACATGCAATAATAATAATAATATGTGGAATTTATATAGCGCTGAATCTTGTAAAAAAACAAACAAATCGAAGCGCTTGCACTTTATCATTTACAGGCATGCAACTCTCCTTAAACATAATGAACAACAGATTTCAAAAACCATGCGCGCGCACGTATGCACGCACACACACGCACATACACACACACTCGGAACAACACTTAGAAGGTGAAAGATGCTGTTGAAAATTAGGGACAGATATTTGGGGGGAAAGTCTCAGGTAGGAAATAAGTGTGTTTTGAGGCTGGATTTGAAGGTATCACGTGAAGGCTTTTGGCGAAGTGAAAGAGGGAGGTCATTCCAGGTGGATGGACCAGAAACAGAGAAGGAGCGACGGCCAACAGTGGTTTGTTTGAATCTGGGTGTTCGAAAGCACAAAGTATCTGCGGCTGAACGAAGGGAACGGGATGGAGTGTACAGATGAAGACAGCTACAGAGATAAGAGGGTGCAGATTTGTGGAGACATTTGAAACAGAGGGTATTGATTTTATACTCCAGTCTTTGTGAGACAGGCAGCCAGTGAAGAGATTGCAGAAGAGGAGTGATGTGTTTACATGCAGTGGATATTTCAAGTTCCAAAAGAGAGACCCTGAAATTAGCAGTGCCTGAATCTGATAATCAAAGTTTTGTTGCCTGCACTGTTTTGAATGTGCAACTACATGACAAGAAATGTTTCTCCCAAGTTGTGTGTGCCACAAAGTATTGTCCAAGTGCGTGTGCCACAAATCACCATTTCAAGTGTGTGTGCCACAAATCATCATCCAAGTGTGTGTGCGCCACAAATCATCATCCAAGTGTGTGTGCCACAAATCACCATCCAAGTGTGCGTGCCACAAATCATCATCCAAGTGTCTACCACAAATCATCATCTAAGTGTGTGTGCCACAAATTATTGTCCAAGTGTGTGTGCCACAAATTATTGTCCAAGTGTGTGCCACAAATCACCATTCAAGTGTGCACCACAAATCATCATCCAAGTGTATACCACAAATCACCATCCAAGTGTCTACCACAAATCACCATTCAAGTGTATGCCACAAATCACCATTCAAGTGTCTACCACAAATCACCATCCAAGTGTATGCCACAAATTACCATTCAAGTATCTACTACCACAAATCAATATCCAAGTGTCTACCATAAATCACCATCCAAGTGTCTACAACAAATCACCACCCAAGTGTCTACCACAAATCACCATTCAATGTCTATCACAAATCACCATTCAAGTGTCTACCAGACCCTTTTTTCTCATCCAAGTAAAAAGGAAGGTGGCAGGATGGTTAAGACATTCACCTGCCTAAAAGGTAAACCATGAAATTTAGAGTTCAATTCCTTGCCTTGCCCTTTCTTCCCACTTTGAAGAAAAATTGAACTGACTGTCAAAGTCCTGTGAGTGAAATCAGACATAAACTGGTATGTCTACACTTTAAATCCCGTTCCACCTCTCAAACAAGGCCAAAATAAGTGCACACTAATAAGAATGGTCGACAAAATAAACTAGAATTGAACTAAATCAAATTAAACTAAAAAGCACAGGATTACTAGTGCCATGTTCAGACATCATCCCCCCAAAACAAAATGTTGCACAATACCAAAAAAAAAAAAAAAGAAGCTTTTTGTTGTTGTTTTTCATAGTTTTGTTGCTGTTGATAACACTTAAGAGATCCAAAGCTCAACACCCATTTCATCACTCAAGAAAGAACATCGTGTGCACACGTTAAAACCTGTTCCGCTTTTCGTAAGAGTATGCTATTGTGTGCCAGTGGGAACAGACGACAAAATTGACAAAACTGCATACACATGGGGACTGGATGTAAAAAAGCGCATGAGTGCTTATTCCATTATCCTTGACAATAAAAGAATAAAGAAAGAAAGAAAGACAGCTATGACAAAATAAAACAAACATCAAACCCCATACAACAAACAACACATACACAAATAATGAGCAGTACAACCCCCCCCCCAAAAAAAAACAAAAAACCAACACAACTCCTCCTCTCTCTTCTCCCTGCCTCTCCGCAATGAACAAAACGTTTACCTGCATTATCGGCTCGAGCCACCTGAAGCAGTGCAGTGACCGTTGGTCGTCTCAGCTTGGACATGGCCGCTTTGCTCAATGCCTCCATCACCTGTATGTAGTCATGTAAAAAAAAGTAAAGGTGTCCCATAACCTATACGGTCATAGGGGAGCGAGGCGTCAGAGACCTCACTTCTCTAGGGGCCAGCATATTGAGGGTGGTGCCCATCTCCTCTCCCTCGCTGGTTTTACCTTCCTTGACCCTAAAGAGGGCAGGTACCCATTTCCAGCTGGGTGAACTGGGGGACTGTTCTGAAGCCAAGGCGTGCAAATGGGCACCCATCCAAGTGGTAACCACGCTTGACGCTGCTTAACTTGGCTGGGGGAAAGCGAGTGCTCCGACCACTGAGCTACCCCTTAGTCATGTAGTACCCCATTATCCCCTCTACTTTTATATCATGTTCAACGGATGCTATAGCCGAGTGTTTCGGGTTAAACTTTTTTTATTTAAAAAAATTTTTTTTAGCCGAGTGGTCAAGACTATTCAACTTCAATCCCATGGGTCCATGAAGTTGTGGGTTTGAATCTTGGTGGAGTCTGGTGAAGTAAGGGTGGGGATTTTTGTTTTCTTTAGATATTCCAGGTCAACTTCAAGTGCAGACCTGGAGTTTCCTTTTGTGTGCATACACATGCAGAAGATCAAATATGCATGTTAAAGATACTGTAATTCATGTCAGTGTTTGGTGAGTTACAGAAACACGAACACAAACACGCCCAGCATACATCCCTGAAGTTGGAATGCGGCT
The DNA here is from genome assembly GCA_028751875.1 of Rapana venosa. Taxonomy (NCBI): domain Eukaryota; kingdom Metazoa; phylum Mollusca; class Gastropoda; order Neogastropoda; family Muricidae; genus Rapana; species Rapana venosa. The sequence continues at coordinate 71,699,299 of CM054136.1, read as the reverse complement.
ACCTAAAAGGTGGGGAGAAAAAACAGGTCACATGTGTGAAAATCTCACCATTGGTGAACCTCACAGCTTAAGACAAAAAATGAGGAACAAAAAAAAAAAATCACATTTTTTTCCTTCCCCCCTCAGGGCAAAACTCTTATCGACTATTGATGAATGTTAACGGCCAATGACTGAATTGAAATGTTGTTATGTTGTAAAACGTTTCGTTGAGATTGTCTTCAGCCACGACAAGCTCTTAGCAAAACGATCTTCACTTTCCTTTTAAAGGAGAAAAAAAATCCTCAGATGTCAGACTACAGCTGCCTGCATGGCAAGGTATTTCAAGAGAGTCATACACATAAGATTCTTACCCAGTGTATACTTTCAACCTCACAGTGAAATAAAAGAATATTTTTTAAAAAGTCAGATTGCATATTTTGGGTTACACCCAGGTTGTTAAGCTGGAGAACACACAACAGCAAACATCTCATTTGTTCCCCAAAAGGCTTACAAACTTAATGTGCATAATAATAATAATAATAATACATGGAATTTATACAGTGCTATATCTTGCAAAAAAACAAACGAAACCGCATTCATTCATCCTACTCTTTCACATGCAGCCAGTTACAATGAATAGTTTTTACAAATTCAAATGTATACACACACGCGCACACACACACACACACACACACACACGAGTGCTTTCTTTTAAAGTAATTACTTCTTAATGTCCTATGCAAAGTAAGTGTGTGTGTGTGTGTGTAAAGCACAGTGTGGCTAAAACCAAACATCAGGGTGGAGGAGAATGACAGCAGTACGTCACCTGGACAGTTCTTGGCGGTCCTCGCTGATGTTCTGCAGGCACTTCAGCAGCATGGACAGGGTCCAGTGCACCACAGCCAGCAGGCACCCCGACAGTTGTAGCGGGCTGTCAGGACCATAGCTGAAACTGAAACCACACCACAAGTCCTGTTAGGTCTTCTCACTTTCGAGTCAAGTGAAGTCAAGTTCAAAAACACTTTAATCATCCCATGAAGGGCAATTTACAATACTGACAGGCAGATTGATACACATCAAAAATATCAAAGACACAAAAAGCTATATTTCATACTGGTTAAAACATTCCAAAATGACTTCAAAGAAAATGTCACGAACACACACACACACACCAACACACACGCGTGCATGCGCACACACAAATACACACACACCAATTGTGAACACAATTTTATACCCATTGACTAGTAGACATAAAAACTTATTTTTTACGCACGCATATACGCAGCACGTACACACGCACGTACGTGCATGTGCGAACATGCCCACGCACACCATACACCAATATATGAATTCAATGTTTTAAGACCGTTGACTAGAAGACAGACTTATTTCACACACCCACGCACCCCCCCACTCCCCCCTCACCCCCCCCCCCCCCACAATTATGTATTGACTACACTCATAACAATGACAATCAGGCAAGTAATTCAGAGAAATGTAAAAAGAAGGAAGGTGACAGGACAGTTTTGATGTTCATCTGACTAACAAGTAAACCGTTAAGGTTCTGGATTCCATTTCCAGCCTCGCCCTTTCTGCCCATGCTGACGAGCCAATCAAACTGAACGCCAAAGTCTTTCAGAGGAGATGCAGTCTGAATCAGTCAGACCCATATGCAGGTTCAATTCCCAATTGTATCCCCAAAGCTGAAATGCAGCTACCTTAATCATCATCATCATTAACCATTACACCCAGCGGGGTGTAGGGCAGCAACAACAAAGCGCTTCCACTCCTGCCTATCCTGGGCCAACCTAGTCATTGAACCCCAAGAGTGCTGCATGGCCTTCATCTCACTTTCTACAGTTCTCCTTTTAGCTACCTTAATGGTGGGGTAAAAAATGGCCACATATGCGAAACTCTCACCAATTCCATAGGTGAGCCTCTGAGCTCTAGTTCAGGACCAACCCCCCCCCCCAAAAAAAACCCAACAACAAAACAACCACAAACCAAACCCCCCAAAACAAAACAAAACACAACACCAAAAAACACAAAAAAGTGTCAATACATGACTGAATGAATTAAAATAAAACGCCATACTATTTCCAGTACTTTGTATCATGCCATCAACATTTGAATAAATGAATGTATAACTTGTAGAGCACATCAAAATGCCTAGTTTCATAGATCATGTGGCTGCAAGGCCATTTAACATGATATTAAAAAGAAGGTGAATTTTCAATTAATTTGATCGTTTTGGGGTTGTGCTGTAAACTATAGTATTATGAAGAGATGTGTCATATGCCTAGCCACCGCATGTTTCACATTAAAAAAAAAAAATGTTAACAGTTATATTTGGAAACATTCTTCCCCGACAGTTTCGGACACACACACACACACACACACAAAGTGACATCAGGGCACTTACTTCAGTTTTGTACCAAACACTTCTGCCAAGTGAACCAAGGCCAAAATGCAGTAAGGTCTGGACAGGTCATCAAAACTGGCAATGTACTTGAACACAGCACAGCATGGAATCGACTGAAAAGGGAGAGAAAACAAAATAACGTGCAGTTTTTATACTGTTGAATATGTAACACCACAGAGTACATTCAAAATGTCACTTCTTTAACATCACTCCAAGTGTCAAAGAAGTACAAATGATTGATGCATATAATATATATATGACTGTTCATCATTACAAAAGATGGTCAATACAGTACATCAATACAATACACAACAACATTAGTACAATGCAAAACACAAAGTGATACAGAGTTTCCATAGAGACAAAATCTATGATCTAAAACTTCGGTTTTTCCCCATTCATAACCAAGAATCAGAACTGCTTGCAAAACTTTTATTAGTAAAGAAAGAAATGGGTAGGGGATTACATTTAAACAAACAAACAAAATCTACAGAAATGGACCCAAAAAATCACTAATAAGATTTATAAACAGTCAGGTGATGGTCACGTACTAATAATCAAATATACAGACTGAAAACAGTAAACAGAAAAAGAGATTCAATATAAGGTACACCACTTTTAATGAATGTTAATGACTGAAAACAACAACAAGAATAAAACTATGGGGTAAAAGAAATGCTTGACAATAAATGAACGATACACAAAACTATGCTTTTTATTGTTCTTAGTTAATGAGCAACTAACTTTTCAGGGCCACAGCAACTGAGCAAGACTAACGACAGTTACAATTTACATAAATTTACAGATTTTTCTATCAAGTATGCTAGGTGCATAAAATTCCTTAAATATGATTTTAAATTAAATAACCTATATCACATCTACTATGGATCTACAGGAGGTTTCACTTATTTTTCATTTATTTATTTATTCTTTTATATTAAGGATAATGGAATAAGCACTCATGTGCTTTTTTACATCCAGTCCTCGTGTGTATGCGGTTTTGTAAATTTTGTCATGCGCTTCCACCGGCACACAGTGGCCTACTCTTCTGAAAAGTGGAACAGGATTTAACATGTGCACAAGACATTCTGCATGCATTCGAACACAGGGGCCTCGGTTTATAGTCTCATTCGAAGGACTTAACTGCAAATGCATTTGATTCAAAGTGCTGGTGAACCTCTCAGAGCAAGTTTGGGGATTTTCATATTATAATTTCTACCTGCAACACTCTAAACACTCGTGAGAAGAAAAAAAAAAAGACCAGTACAGAAGTAGCATGCATACAACATTACGAGGGTCTTCTGCATTCATTTATATTTGAAAGGGGATTAACTGATTATGCTAACCTTGGGAGATCTGTCAAAATCCCTAATCAGTATTCTAATCCAGCAAGGAGAGCTGAGAGGCGAGAAACAAACAAGTGACTTCAAAATTATCAAATAAGAAATAACTTGGTGATTCAGCCACACCATAACATTTAGTTGTTTTTTTTAAAAGACAACAGCGCAAGAATAAAAAGTATAAAATAACGACAACATGAATAGTGAATCAAGAATGAGAAAAAGGCTGGGAAAAATTACAGAAAACAAGCAGAAAATTTTAAATAAAAGTCAGTGACTGATTACAAAAACTGACTTTAAACAAGACACAACCAATACAAGCAACAGACACTCAGACAAGCAGTCAGGCACACTGACACAAACACTGAAATAGACGAATGATGTTTCATGGAGTATTTCTAAAAATAAAAAAACCCAGTCTAGAACTAGTAGAAGACTGATGTGATACAGATTAGATACTTTAGATAGTATCATAGATGTAGAATGATATTAACATTAGAGCCCCTGACATCACACAGATTAGATTCCAGATCTGTGTGTATATATTATATATGAAAGACAATTATTTTAAAAGTTCATTGCCCACCTTAACATGCCATCATTTTTTGGGGATACAGGATATTGACATTATATTTCAAGCTTCTTACATCTTACATCCAAGATTACTGTCCTTGTCAACCAAATCATAAAATGGATGTTAACATTATTAATGATTAAAACATGATTGGATGCCACACAGAATATCTCCAAACAGCAACCAAAAAAAGAAGTGTGTGCTTACCTGTGACAACACTGTGTTCTTCAGATAAGACAGAAGCAGAGAATTAGGGCTGCTACCCGCCATCGCCTGCTGCAGCAAAATTTCTGCACACACACACACACACTAAGTAACATGCTTACAAAATATCTCCACACAAGAGCAAAATATTACAAATGCACATGAATAGTATTTTATATTTATTTATTTTATTTTTTTCTTTTATATCAAGGATAAGGGTCATGTATGCATCATGCCTGTACCTGTGTGAGCCTAAGCACTCGCATAACTATGTATGCACGACCAAAGTCACAGAATAAACTGATCAGTCTTAGACTCAGCGCATCTGTGAGCAAATGATTACTGCTTTATTTATTTTATTTATTTCATTCTTTTATATCGAGGATAATGGAATAAGCACTTATGTGCTTTTTTACATCCAGTCCCTGTGTGTATGCGGTTTTGTAAATTTTGTCATCTGTTCCCACCGGCACACAATGGCCTACTCTTATGAAAAGCGGAACAGGATTTAAAGTGTGCACGAGATGTTCTGCGTGTGTTCGCACACGGGACCTCTGGTTTATAGTCTGATCCAAAGGACTTTGGGGAGAGTGGAGTCTGCACTGATGTTATCTCCAGGGGAAAATATCCCCTTCAACAGGAATCGAACCCGGGTCGTCAGATTGCGAGCGCAATGTTCTAAAAGATAAAATAATTCAGTTGATTTATTACTTTCTTTAGCACACAACTGACATAAATGGAGGCTTTTATCTGGTGATCAAGTCCTTGGTGCCATGCTCCAAAGACTCCCAACAGATACTTATTGAGATAAATTAAAGGGTGATGAAGAAATACATGGCAATACTGGATAGGTTTCTTCTTCTTCTTTGAACGATCAGACAGCAACTAGTGTTGTCTGTCATAATCTCATATGAGCAAAAATGTGCCGCGCTGCTGTTAAGCGCCTAACCAATTCTGTGCTACTGCTAGGAATTCCCTCTTTTCTATCCCTCTCTTTGTTTCTGCCTTGTTCTTTTTCTTCCTGTCATCCACCCCCTTCTTGTCTATTTCCTCCCTGCCTTCTTGGTCTCCTGCCTTTCTTTTCCAGAAAGGCATAAAACTAAAACTACAGTAGACGGTATCAATTCTCTCCCATGCTGAAGTTGGATGGTAAACATAAAATTTAAAATATATAAAGAGAGAGAGAGAACTTGAACTCAAATGATTTATTCACAAAAAGGCCAACGACCCATACATGAAGGGGGTTGCCGAACTGCTTAGTATTTTGATGGGGGGGGGGGGGGGAGGGGGGGGGGGGAGGGAAGCCATAGTAACAACAAAATGTTATTGAATGTAAAACAAAAAAGTAAGTTACAAAAATATGACTTAGGATAACAGTATCTCTCTTATTCTGAAAGCTTTACACAAATATAACGTGAAGCTGCGCACAACCTCAGGATGACTTGATGCCAGGAATAAACAGAGTCTAAATTTTATAAATTAGGCTAAGTACATTTTTCGGGGATGTAATTCTGCTAACAATAGTAACATCCTCTTATACTGTACAGCACAACACAAGATGATTTTCGCCCTCCAGGGCTTGCTTACATAATGGGCATAGCAACCCGAGGTCATCAACATCATGTTAAAGAGAGAGAGAGAGAGAGAGAGAGAGAGAGAGAGAGAGAGAGAGAGAGAGAGAGAGAGAGAGATAAGAGAGAAAGTCAAATTCTTTTATTCTGAAGATAATGAATAAGCACTCATGTGTTGTTGTTGTTTTTTTTAATCCACCCTTATCAGAAATAACATCAAGATAGACCCCCCAAAAAAACACCACAACACACACATACCAACCCCCCCCCCCCCCCCCCCCCCCCCAAACCCAACCTAACTAAAAACAACAACAACAGCAACAATAATAATATCAAATAAAACAAGAAACAACAACAGTAACAAAAAACAAGGACAGAAAAACATTTCACAAAATAACAAAAAAGCACACACACACACAGAACTAAAATAAGAAATAAACAATCAAATGATGATAATGATAACAGATAAGAGAACTCAAACTCGAATGTTTTATTGAGGGTTTTATTTTATTTATTTATTTATTTTATTCTTTTATATCGAGGATAATGGAATAAGCACTTATGTGCTTTTTTACATCCAGTCCCCGTGTGTATGCGGTTTTGTAAATTCTGTCATCTGTTCCCACCGGCACACAATGGCCTACTCTTACGAACAGCGGAACAGGATTTTAACGTGTGCGCAAGATGTTCTGCATGCGTTCGCACACGGGGCCTCGGTTTATAGTCTCATCCGAAGGACTTTTGGGGAGAGTGGAGTCTGCACTGTTGTTAACTCCAGGGGAAAATATCCCCTTGAACAGGAATCGAACCCGGGTTGTCAGATTGCGAGCGCAATGTTCTAACCACTAGGCTATCCCGTCCCCCCTTACTTGGGTACTTGGATAACTCCGATAAGCCAGCCAGTGGCTTTTTTACACCAGGCCCTCATCAAGAAAGAGGGAAAAATAATAAAAACAAACAAGCAAATCATCAATAAATCATTAAATGGATAATAATTACAGAAATAAATGCATTTAAGTAAATAATAACTACTTCCGACACATTGACAAATGTCTATATATATAATTAGTCATTACTATTATTTTATCATTGACAGACATGCATAGACAGATTACTGAGATTAGACACAAATTAACAATAAGCTTGACAATAAACAGTTTACACAAAATCATCAATTGATGACCAAGACAGGAAATGTCTTGACAACATTTAAACTATCATAAGGAAGCAAAATTACAAACACATGACTCTGTAGTGAAAAGTTCTACACAATATTATCTCCCTATTATCCCCCACAATATCGCTTATCAGAAGAGAGAGAGAGAGAGAGAGAGAGAGAGAGAGAGAGAGAGAGAGAGAGAGAGAGGAGAGAGAGAGAGAGAGAGAGAGAGAGAGAGAGCGCCCACAAGAACTTCAATATGCTCGTGCAGGCTGTGTTTACAGTATTAGTCTATTACACACACACACATACACACACACACACACACACACACACACAAAGCACGGCATGGCACAGCACAGCAAGCATGTGACTCTGTCAAGCACAGAGCCTAATACAGTAATACTAATAATAGTAATTAATACGATGCACACAAGAGTGGATATGTAATCCAGAAGTTAATAAACAAACAGCAACAACAAAGTTAATAAAAGAACAATGTTCAATAAAACAAAGAAAGAACCTGCATTTCACATATATAATATACAATTTTATGCTAGGAAAATGGTTTATAAAAATAATATATATAATTATGTAAATGAATTATATAGGCTTCTTCTTAAGATAAGAGTAGTAGGCTCCTTTGAAAGGTGTCAAACAGCTTTTGCTTTTGATAAAGGGGGGTATTTCCTTCCATAGTCTGCTACCTGAGTTATTACAAGGGATTCGTAAACAGATCAGAACTTCTTGAGCTAGGGATAACAATAGTAATTTTATCTCACATGTTTTTAGCTACAAATCTTTGACAAAGGTATGCAGGGGAAAGATTGCCCATGATTTTATACATGTATGTGTGTGTGTGTGTATATATTATATATATATGAGCTCTCTCTGTCTCTCTCTCTATAAATATATATATATACCTTTACTGCATCGGCATCTCCTACCAAATGGAAGAATATTGAGCTCTCTGTAATGACTTATAAATATTTTTAAAGGAAGTTAAGAAGATCATATGAGAACTTTCCAGGAAAAATTAGTTTTAAATACTTAGTAAGCATCTATGTATACTTTCCAAGGTTTCAAGCAATTCTTACTAGCCAAGTCCCAGCATGCTGAAGCATAATTAATGTCAGATTGAATGTATGCATAGAAAAATAATTTTCTAATAGGACGATCAAGAAAATGTTTGATTCTATTGAGATGAAAAACTCATAGCGTGTTATTACAGTATTAGTCAGAGCATAGACATGATTTGACCATGACAAGTTATTGACAATGTTAAGCCCAAGCAGTCTATGCAAATTGACTTGTAGTACATTATACGAAGTTTTAGTACATAAGGTACTTGGAGATAGCTTTAATATTATTCTTGATGTTTTTGGCATGTTGTAACTTAACATTAATTTAGTTTTGTTTGGATGTATTGTCATGTGGTTATAATCAGTCCATGTTACATTTTGCAGATCGTTGTATACTAATTTCACTTCTTTGCCTATAGGCTATACTGTGCAAGGTAATATTGTCAGCAAATAATTCACAAGAAGAAGAAAGACACAATGGAAGATCATCAATACAGATTGTATAGGATTGTTCCCCGGGGATCTGTTAGATCCCTAACAGATCCCTGGGGAATACCATATCTTACTAGCATTAATGAAGATACTAACAGGTCTTGAAAAACTAATTGTCTTCTATTACACAGTATTAGTTAAGAAAGAGGTAAGTGATTTGGATGCTAAGCCACAGATGATAAGTTTCCTTAAGAGAAGATTGTGGTCAATGCCTACAAAGGTATCAAAGGCTTTGGCAAAGTACACAAAGACTGTTCCTGTTACTGGGTCATTGTATATTAAAGTCTATCAAAAATTATATCAAAATAGTCTGAAAATTTGGAGGCTCAAAGACAAGAACGTAGCCTTGGAATATGAGCAAAAAGTGAGAGAAAAAGCGGCTGGACAAGACCATGACTGGAGCCAATTGAAAGAAATCCTCATGGAAGCAGCAAAAGAAACGTGTGGAGAGACCAAAGGAAGAAGACATTGACAGAGAGAAACATGGTGGTGGTGCGATGCAGTGACAGAAGCAATCCAAGAGAAGAAGAAAGCATTTAGGAAGTGGCAGCAAACAAAGATGTTTGAGGACAGAGAGACACAGGAGGAAATCAAAAGAAGCCACAAAAGCTGTAGCCCAAGCTAAAGAAAAAGCATGGAACGAATGGTGTGTTGGACTTGGTACAACTGAAGGTCAGCATAAGATGTTTGGAATTGCACGGCAGATGAGGAAAGAACGGAAAGACATCAATGTAGCAAAATTTGTAAAAAATGAATCTGGAAATATCATGACTGAGAAGCAAAATATTCTGCAGAGATGGAAGGATTACTTTCATGATCTGCTAAATATTGAAAATCCTCATGCAATTGAGGAAGTGGAGAAAGTTGAAGGACCTGTACAAGAAGTGACTGAAGATGAAATCAGAAAAGCAATTCGAACTATGAAAAAGAGAAAAGCCCTGGGGCCATCAGGAGTGGTGACAGAAATGATACAAGCAGCAGGAGAGGAAAGAGTAAAACAACTTATGAAAATATGTCAGAAGATACAGCGGACAGAACAAATGCCTGAAGAATGGGAAGACAGTATTACTGTTCCCATTTTCAAGGGTAAAGGAGATGCACTAGTATGTGGAAAATACAGAGGAATCAGGCTTCTGGAACATGGCATGAAGATCTGGGAAAAAGTATTGGAAAGAAGACTGAAGGCTCTGTGCAATATTGATGAAAAATAGTTTGGATTCCAGGCTGGCAAATCAACCATAGATGCAATATTTATTGTGAAACAACTGCAGGAAAAGTATATGGAGAAGAAAAAGAGCTTGACACACGTCTTTGTTAACCTGGAAAAAGCTTTTGATAGAGTACCCAGAAAGGCAATCCAAAGGGCCTTGAGGAAACAAGGTGTACCGGAGCACACCATCTCAATGGTTATGACTTTGTACAAGAACTCCAGATCATCTTATTCTTTTTTGTTATGTTTCTCCCAGATCAAAAGTGAAAACTATAAACGGGACGTCAAAAAGCTTTGAGATAAAAGTAGGAGTGCACCAAGGATCTGCATTGAGCCCTCTGCTCTTTATCCTCGTGATGGATGAAATATCAAGGGAAGTGGAGAGGCCAGAAGAGATCTGGGAACTGCTGTATGCTGCTGACTTAGTACTGGTAGCTGAGAACAGGGATGACGCTACTCAAAGATTTGGCAATGGAAACAGAGATTAGAACGCAGAGGAATGAAGGTGAATGTTGACAAGACCAAAGCAATGACAGTTGGAAAAGATCACAGAACAAACAGAGAGCAAGGCAAATACTCGTGTGGTGTCTGCCACAAAGGTGTAGGGAACAATTCGATCAAATGCTCCAACCGTCAATATTGGTGTTACAAAAGATGCTCAAAGCTCAAAAGTCTGAAGGAGGATGGAGTATTTGTCTGCCTCAGTTGTATGAATAAGAAGAATGAAGACAATACCAATGCAGGAAAGAAGGAGCTAGAATTCGAACAAGAGAAGATAGAAGTGGTAGACGAAATCTGCTACCTAGGACTGTAGGAGAGATGATGAGCTGCGAAGCAAAATCTGAATTAGCTGTCAGAACCAGGATTGCAAGTGCTTGGAAGAAATGGAAAGAATTGGCAAGTCTGCTCGGAAATCAGAAAATCCCAATGGAGAGACGCTGTCTGATAAGACCTGTTCTCCTGTATGGTTCGGAGACGTGGGTTTTTACAAAAACCATCGAACGTTTGTTGAAGAGCTGTGAAAACCGAATGATACGCTACATGAAAAAGATCAAATGGGAAGACAGGATCACGAATAAAGAACTATGGAGAATGTGCAAAGTTGATGATCTGAAGTCTATAGCTAGTACAGTAGTAGCAATTGACTGCGCTGGTTTGGGCACGTTCAAAGGAAAGCAGACTACCACATCATAAAAAGAGCAATGACCTTCGTAGTGGATGGAAAGAGACCAAAGGGAAGACCTAGCAAAACCTGGGCTGCCTGTATTGCAGATGATCTTAGAGAAAGGGGCATAAATAAGGAGGAAGCTCAAAACAGAGAGATGGAGAAGGCTCATCAATGTCAAACCTCCCCTGGGAGAAACATGACAAAAAGGGAAGAAGAAAAAGAAGTCTAACGTAATAGGCTCTTTATTTATGACAAAGAAAAACGATAGCATCAATTTAGTACATAATAAACACAAAATAACACAACATAGCTACTAAATAATTCTTACTAATTATTTTTTTTATTTTTTAGGTATTAACCAATAGTATACATTTCAAAGCCATAACACAATGGTTAATTCACAGATTATATGATCAAGGAGGCATGCTGTGACCATTCCTTGAACTGAAATTTACTGGCTGTACATGTGGCAGAGAACTGTTGTGTTAGCATATCAGTTTAGTACTTTTGAGGTGGGTATAATTTAAATAGCTTTCTTGAAAGCTTCTTTACTTTGGGATGTTTTCACATATGTTGGTAGCATGTTCCAGAGTTGACTACCTGAGTATGTGAAGCTTGATTTATAGAGGTCAATTCTAGGTATTGGTAATTGAATTTTGGTAGGATATTGGGAAGTCAATTGGAATTTAGATTGGAGCTTTAGTGGATCTTGACCCCTCATAACTTTATGCATGAATATTCCTTTATTCAGAGAGTGAGATTGGGAGGGAGAGAGGGAGAGAGAGAGAGAGAGAGAGAGAGAGAGAGCTCAGCACAACTGACAAGGCCATAGGTGAAAAACCCACCTGCTAAGTCACATGTTTCGCTCCTATGTGCTGAAAGCAGGCGTTTCAGCTGAATACCCCACTGTATGTCTGACCACCGTTCTCGCCATGCCTGCATCAACAAGGTCCTTACGCGCTGAGTTAACTTCCCGGGTTCTTTTTTGCTTTCAGACATCTTGTATCCTGCACGTTTTTTCCCCCTTCGCACTCACACTTAACCACACTCCAAAAACGAGCCGGTGTGGACAGGCCAGAGTTATCTTCCTTGACAGGCCTACATTGGGCTGCACACCAGTATTAAAAAGAAGATTCTTTTCCTTCTGTTTTTTCTATGTGACTTTTATATTCATTCCGCACGTATTAAGGCATCCACAGAAATAAAAAACCACTTTTTGTGAAAGACTAGCCTCTGACTCAAAACTCTGTGATTTTAAAAAAATTTGGTAGGTTTGATTTAAAAAAAAAATTGTATCCACTCAGTCCTTGTTTGGGATTGGTTGACAGTTTGGCTGCTATTTAAAAAAATCGCACGTTTCCTTCTGTTTTTCCATAAAACTCTTATATTCATACCGGGCACTTTTCAACTCTCAAACCAATTTAATGGTGTATACTGTTCAATAAAATTTTAGAAACGGTGATATTTCAAGATGAATGGTTGACTGGAGTTGTCATCACTATTTATAAAGACAAACAAGCAAACAACCCAGACAAAAGTGGTCCAAACAATAAAAGAAAGATTAGTTTTTTAAAAATCATGTAATGCTATTTTTTTTGCTGCTGTACTTAATGAAAGGTGAAAAACTTTTCTGAGACTTCAAACATTCTCTCAGAAAACCAAGCTAGGTTTAGACCTCAAACTTCCACCTAATAGGCCTATCATATTATTTGTGTTTAATTAAATAACCCAATAAAAAAGAAAAAAAGAAACTGTTATGTGTTTTTGTGAACTATGAAAACAGATTTCGACAAAGTGTGGCATAGAGGTGTGTGTGTGTTGTGTGTGTGTTGTGTGTGTGTGTGTGTGTGTGTGTTGTGTGTGTGTGCGCGCGCGCGCGCGCGCGCACGCTTGCTTTTGATTTTCCCATCTTTGAGCAAAAGCTCAAAGTTGTTCTTTTATGGCTGGAAATTGTTTGGCTACAAGTATTTCAAAAGACATGTATTGCACCGAAATAAATTAAGAATCACTTGCATGACATGACTTTATGAACAACAACAATAACAAAACCCAAACCTATGTTGACCATAACACTTGACATAGCCACATTTTAAAAAGTGTTACTGTCCTTCAGTATGAGTAAATAGTAATTCTATAGAAACAGTGCTGTTCAGGGTATTTGCTCCATACAAATAGAAAAAAAATACACATTCATTTTATACGCAAGCATGCAAGATTTCTTGTTCATTCGATTTTTAATGCACTCAGCTAAAGTTTACTTCAGGTAAAACCAAGAATTTTCACTTTTGCACCTTGCATTGCAACTAGCTAAAGTACATTACTACCCCCCCCCTCCCCCCAAAAAAAAACCCACAAAAAAACAACCCAACAAAACCCAACAAACAACAACAACAAAAACCACACAAAAACAACCCACCCCCTAAACAAAAAAGCAAACAAAACAAAACAAACAAATAAACAAATCGGGGACTGTCTGCCAAAGCAATTTATTTTAGAAAGAGGAGTAAATTTGGGGGGAGGAGGGGGTCACAAATTTCCACCCCCCCCCCCCCCTTCCCAAAAAAAAAGGGGGGAAATTGGAATGTGGCCCTGGGGAGTAATTGAAACAAGACATATGAGTGTTTTGTTAATTTTATAATCTAACCATGTCAATGCGGGAAGGAAGGTGGCAGGATGGTTAAGACGTTCGCCTGCCAACAAGTTAACTGTGAGTTAACTGTGAGGTTCTGGGTTCGATTCCCAGCCTCGCCCCTTTCTTCCCAGTTTGACCAAAAAATCGAACTGAATGTCAAAGTCCTTCGGATGAGACTATAAACCGAGGCCCCGTGAACGCATTGCAGAACATCTTGCGCACACGTTAAATCCTGTTCCGCTTTTCGAAGAGTAGGCCATTGTGTGCCGATGGAAACAGATGACAAAATTTACAAAACCGCATACACACGGGGACTTGTAAAAAAGCACATGAGTGCTTATTCCATTATCCTCGATATAAAAGAATAAAAATAAATAAAATGCACTTGCTTCTGAGCTTGGAGACCTCTCAATCAATGTTTAAAACAGCAGTTAATGACACAGCTTGTTCATTGATTTTCCACAATGTAGGCCTTAAATCTGAGCTTATATCAATAACTGACAAAGATTTCTGCATGTGACAAACCCCTATAATAATAATAATTTGGGGGAATTCTAGTAGCTTCACACTCATAGTTTTACACCTGGTAGCTTTAGGCTTGGTTGGTGGTTTCAGTATTAAGACGCTTCTTGTCTTGTCTGCTACAATCATCTTCGAAAGTGAAACAGTTACCTATCAACGTCTAAGAAACTTCAAGATGGATTCACAGTCGGGATCAGTAGAGTGTGTATAATATCTTGAATTTGAGTTTTATTTCCAAGGCATTTTAAACCAACATATGTATTGATTAAGTAATGTCGATTCTCATAGGAAATTTGAGATGAGGCAGAGCAACTCATGTCATACTGCTTAACCAATATCCAGTAGCCTGTAGGCCTACTCCTTTCGTATTCTTCTGTGTCAGTGGAGTTCGAAGACATTTTTACAACCATCAGTTTTGATAGACATTAGTTTACTGGTGTATGTATACAAGTATGCAAAGTGGTAAGAAAGAAAAGACATTTTTTATTATACTATAGGGATGTAACCAATACTATTACAGTGTATTAGTATTACTGTATTAGGGACTGCAAATTCCTTAACCAAGTTAGTGAGACAAATTGTACATTCGCATGCGCGCGCGCGCACGCACGCACGCACACACGCGTGCGCGCTCGCACACACACACACACACACACACACACACACACACACACACACACACACACACACACACCACTCTCTCTCTCTCTCTCTCTCTCTCTCTCTCTCTCTCTCTCTCTCTCTCTCTCTCAGGTGGTGATGAAGGAGATAAAGGATGCTGTTGCAAAGTGTCAGGTAGGAAATAAGTGTGTTTTGAGGCTGGATTTGAAGGTATCAAATGAAGGCTTTTGGTGAAGTGAAAGAGGGAGGTCATTCCAGGTGGATGGATCAGAAACAGAGAAAGAGCTATAGTATAATGTGTAATGCTAATCTTGTTGGAGTGTGTTCTCCAACATAATTTTTCAGGGAGTAGCCCAAGAATATACATATATATATATATATATATATATATATATAATATATATATATATATATATATATATATATATATATATGCACTATGTTATTCATCACTCTAGGGAAGTGCTGTGAGACCAGGGGGCAGCAGGATAGCCCAGTGGTTAGAGTGTTGCATTCGTGATCTGACAGCGCTGGTTAGAATCACCACTGAAGCACCCATTCAAGGGGATTATTCCTGTGGAATTAACATAAGTACTGGCTCCTCTCTTCCGAAAGTCCTTTGGATGAGACTATAAATTGAGGTCTCATGTGTGAACGCATGCATTATGTAACATCTTCATCTTGTGCATAGGTAAATACCCATTCCGTCTTTTGGAAGAGCAGGCCATTTTGTACCAGTAGGAATGGATAACAGAATTTTAAAAAAATGCATGCACACAGGTGTCGTGTCGTGTTTAGACATGGTTTCTAAAGTCAGAATGCACCTACATTAACGGTCTACAGGTAAACGATTGCAAATGCAAAATCTCACCACCTAGTGAACTTGGAGTTCAAGCTGAGGAATGGGAAAAAACAATAACCAAAACAAAAAACTCCACAAAATGCCCTGTGAGACTATGTACACACTGTCACTGGATCAGTGGGTGAAAAGATAATTATTTGAATTATGTGTATGGCAGATTTTGTTTGTTTGTTTTTTTCTTTTAACTCTGTGTCCTTCATCTGTTCAGTTATGCACCAAGTAGCAACATTGCATTGCCATGGGTACCTTGTTGGGTTGACCATCATACCAAGACAGGTGTAGGTTAAACTGTTCATGAAGTATTATTTTTGCACTTAAACATACAGTTTACCAAGTTACCATGCACATGCACTATATTTTGTGCCAGTACTGGCTGGAGGAACCGATGACAGAATTGTTAAAAACGCATGCGCACACAGGTGTTGTGTTTAGACACGTTCCCTGAAGTTGGAATGCACCTACCATGATGGTGGGTAAATGGTTGCATACACAAAATCTCTCCACTTGGTGAATTAGGAGTGCTCACTAGCTGAGGAATGGGAAAATAGAAATGAATGTCTACATTATTACATGTGTAAAACTTGCTGATGGTTAAGTATGTACCTAACTGCCAGCCATCATGTTTAAAGTATACTTAGGTAGACCTACTTCTTAAGTATCTTAAATGATGATGGTCATCATTTGATATGATTGCCAGGGAGCATGGCCTGCTCAGACAGAGCAATGGAGGAGGGGGTGAAGAAGGTGGCACAGGAACTGTGGACCTTAGTGTGGCTCCTGGTTTTTCTCTCTCGGCATTGTGCACCTCTGCTGGAATGTCTGTGGAGGGGGAGACATCTACCATGCACATTGGCACGGGTCAGAATTTGACTGTACTCCCCTCCGTTTCATCTGTTTCTGTTACCGGTAGGTCTAGATTTTTTTTCTTTCTTTTGAGTAATGTGTGGGGTGTTTTATTTCTGTTTAGAAAAGGAATGAGTCATAAACTTTAACCATACTTTCTTCCATTATGTTGTTGTTGAGAACATAATTTCACTCATGTGACATTTCTCTTTCTAAACAAAGTTCTGATTTGCACTAGTTCATGTATGTACACCTTTGAGACCATTTGTTATGGAAAAAAATTGGTCAATCACACTACAGGAAAGCAAATAGTATTTTGAATCAGAAATTACTCACTTCATCACCTATTTCATGGATAGCATGTGGTTTGTAAACCAGACAACAGGAAACAAATGAAAAGTTGACTTACTGTACCCAGTTATTGTCTAACATGCAAGACACATTTGCGAACAAATAGAATCAAGCAAGTTATTGGGCCCTATGAGGTGAAAAGATTAAAACTGATGTGGTAAGTACTGGTACGCCTCTTGATCTAAAGCATTTGCCAAGACAGTGGTTCTACAAGGTAACAGTGCTAGATGAAAGGATGAGAAGAAAGATGAAGATGGGAAGAGGACAACATAGAGATTAGAAGGCATGAGGCTGAGTGAAGAACTGCGAGAGGGGAAAGACAGAGAAATACGGAGAGGGCTGGTTGTCAAGCCATCCATGTTGTCCCTACCTTCAAGAAGACAACAGGATTTTCTTTCTTTCTTTTTTATCATTTTTTTCTTTTAGTGAAATTTTGTGTAGACGACTGTTTTTGCCCACCATGAAAGTAGCTGCATTCTGACTTTGGGAGATGTATGTTGTGTTGTTCTAAGACACCATTTCCGAAGGCGGAATCCAGCTACCTTAACGGTGGGCAAAAACGGTCACATACACAAAAAGTCACACTGACAGTAAACCTCAGAGCTCTAGCTGAGGAAAGAAGAAAGAAAAAAAAATCGAGAAAAGTGAACTTATAAAAGTACCACTGTGTTGCAGAGCTGATGAACCTGTACCAGTGACGGCAGCAGGAAAATCAAGAAAAGTGAACTGATAAAAATACCAGGATAAACTATGCTGCAGAGCTGATGAATCTGTACCAGTGACTGCAGCAGAGGAAAATCAAGAAAAGTAAACTGATAAAAGTACCAGGATAAACTATGCTGCAGAGCTGATGAACCTGTACCAGTGACTGCAGCAGGAAAATCAAGAAAAGTATACTGATAAAAGTACCAGGATAAACTATGCTGCAGAGCTGATGAATCTGTACCAGTGACTGCAGCAGGAAAATCAAGAAAAGTAAACTGATAAAAGTACCAGGATAAACTATGCTGCAGAGCTGATGAACCTGTACCAGTGACTGCAGCAGGAAAATCAAGAAAAGTATACTGATAAAAGTACCAGGATAAACTATGCTGCAGAGCTGATGATTCTGTACCAGTGACGACGGCAGCAGGAAAATCAAGAAAAGGGAACTGATAAAAGTACCACTATGTTGCAGAGCTGATGAACCTGTACCAGTGACGGCAGCAGGAAAATCAAGAAAGGTGAACTTATAAAAGTACCAGGATAAACTATGCTGCAGAGCTGATGATTCTGTACCAGGGACTGCAGCAGGAAAATCAAGAAAGGTGAACTGATAAAAGTACCACTGTGTTGCAGAGCTGATTAACCTGTACCAGTGACTGCAGCAGGAAAATCAAGAAAGGTGAACTTATAAAAGTACCACTATGTTGCAGAGTTGATGAACCTGTACCAGTGACTACAGCAGGAAAATCAAGAAAAGTGAACTGATAAAAGTACCAGGATAAACTATGCTGCAGAGCTGATGAATCTGTACCATTGACGGCAGCAGGAAAATCAAGAAAGGTGAACTGATTAAAGTACCACTATGTTGCAGAGCTGATGAACCTGTACCAGGGACTGCAGCAGAGGAAAATCAAGAAAAGCAAACTGATAAAAGTACCAGGATAAACTATGCTGCAGAGCTGATGATTCTGTACCAGTGACTGCAGCAGGAAAATCAAGAAAAGCGAACTGATAAAAGTACCCCTATGTTGCAGAGCTGATGAACCCTCTACCAGTGACGGCAGCAGGTCTGACCCTGACAGGGGGCAGCACCTTGCAGCATTGGAGCGGTCCTCTGGGCTCCCAGAATGCCATCATCACCTTCCACACCGTGCCCTTTGTGGAAGGCGGGCAGGAAATCGCCATCACCGAAACCTGCATGCCTGTTGACGTTGACCTGGCTGCCACGGATAGCGGCAGCCTGGTTCAGTCACTCATCGCTCAGAGTGTCAGCATGAAGGTGGGTGGACTCTGGTAAATAATTGTGTTAAGGCAAACACTGCTTCTCCTTTCCCACGAGAATGTTTATAAGCTTCCTGGAATCCTAGTTTTTAGTAGAGGGAATATCTTTAACTGGCACTTTTTTTCTCTGCCACTTTTCCTTTGCAAAATGGAGGAACTGACCAATTTTTTGACGACGAAATTTATCCAAATGTTAACGATTTTGATCTGTTTGAGCTGAATGAAGAAGAAAGAGCAGAGATTAATGCTGCTCTAAATCATGACAGTGCACTACCACTTTGTGATGAACTAGACGAGAATTTGCCACTTATTTATCACCGGCACTGTTTCAAGATTTTCCACACCTGTGTCAATAAAGTGTGACGTGACAGAGGATGCAGACAAGTGACATGTACATAAGTGTATAGCAAAAAAAAGTAGTGTAGTGTTTGTGTTTTTGGTCGTGGTAACCTCCATAACTGATTCAAAATGGAGATAAACATTTCTCTATTGTATGGCTGTTTTCTTGAATGAAACTGACATAACAGTTAGGGTGACAATGAGTACTGTGACAATCAGTGTGACTGGATACCTTGTTCTGCACAAGTGACGGAGATATTGAGGACATCAAACTGTAAGTTACTTCATTTTTGGCATGCTCATATTTTATCAATCGTTCGTTTGCATGCATTTGTCATCAATTGTTTGTATGTGACATAGGGAATGTCACATTTGTTGACACCCGTCACATACATCACACACACAAGTGCAAAGTTCTAGTCTTAAAGAAAATCTACATTCAATTCTGCAAACAACGGTATATATCACTTTTATTCTTAAATGCAAAATTCTATGTAAGATTTACCGATGTACCCGTTTTGCACTCTTCTGCACCTCAGAAACCCAGGAATTGAAGGAAATTTCGATTGTGCCGGTTTTCCTCCTTACAGGAGTGAAGGGTAGCAGGAAGCTGAGCTGGAAAACCGGCTTGCCGTACTGAAAGGGTGAAGGAGATTTTTTTCCTTTGGAGTCAACATTGGTATTGATTCTACTCCCTTGAAAGTCCTTTGGATGAGACTGTACACTGAGGTCCCAGCTATCGCCAGTTCATCTATGGCCAGTCGGATGAAGTATACCCAGCATGCATCCCAATACCTGGCGAGGAATGAACTCCACCAGGTTTGGCTTGCTCTGTTCACACTGCATGAACAATTCAGTGCAGTGCTGTCATGGCTTCTCAAGGAGTTAAAAGAGAAGTTAAGTGACTTTTACTAGAGCGGAGCCAAGCAATCATGACCTGTGCATTGGTCTGTTAGTCAGATAACATTGGAATTCTCAGGACATTCAACCTCACCTCTGACTGTTTCATAGTGCCCATCCCCACAGCCCCCATCGCGCATGCCCAATCACTGATATACACCAGATATACCCATGATTGTTTTTTAAATGTTGGCCCGGTGCTGTCAAGACATCGCTTGGAGCGTGCCAAGTTGTGTTGCATCCTTGCCTAGCTCCTTTTGAGATGTTGAAAAATTCATATCATCATAGTAGTTATTTCTTAACGTTTTCCTTACCGGTAACCTGCTATAGGGTAATCAACCATCTACTAACTCTCCACTCTTCCCTACGTATTGATCACCCACTACTGGGTTACTGGTTACTGTAGCATACAAATGCGCACAGTGCATGGATACTGGGAAAGAGGGGTTCGTCCCTTAACGTAGGGATAATGTTAAACTGACACAAGTGTGCTAAGCTAATTCACTCTCACTGTTGTGTCCTGAAGACTGAAGAAGCAGACAAAGCCGGCACAGTAGACGCCAGCCACCTGATAGACCTGTCATCGGCAACGGTGACAGGAGAGCTTGTGGGACAGGAGTTGACTGCCGTTTCCTCTCAGCTGACATCGCTAGACCTCGGTGACAGCAAAGTCAACGCAGCGGATGTGGCGCCTGTGGTGATAGCCTCCGCTGTACCCGAGGTGTCAACGCCGATCATTTTCAGTGATGAAACCCCAGTGAGTGTAGCTGTGAGGAGGGCAGAGCTTGATTTGGATGGTTTGTTTTCAGGTACGGTAAAGCTGGGAGAATGTGTGTGTGTGAGAGAGAGAGTATGTGTATGTGTGTGTGTGTGTGTGTGCACATGTGCGCGTGTGTACAAGCACTTCCATAGCAGCATCATTATATCATCCTCATCATCGTTGATCATCATGCAATAGAAAAATTGTCTCGTGATTTGTTTGCCCAGGTTGCTCTGGTTTCATGGTGACCTCAGTTTTGGTTTCCCCGTACACTTCTGTGCCTGTGGTGAGTTTGTGTCAAAACCTTTGGGGTTGGAGGTTCATGACGGAAGCCACCTCAAGTGGGTGACTCACTCAGTCTGACTCCACTACTGAGCTTATACCGTTGTCAGTAGAGGAATCAGCAGGTGGTGTCCTGCATATGTTAGCTCAGAACACTACCAAAGTGATCCAGCTGCAGTGCAAGGCCAGGGCCTCTCTGGCTGGTGGCCCCATGGTGGCCTGACATTGATTGGCTCCCTGTGGACTTCTGACCCTGGGGATGCGAGATAACTAATCTGGGTGTGGCTGGGGTGGAGAGATTGAAATGAGCGGGGTGGGAAGAGCAGAACAGGAATGTTACAGAAGAGGAGGCTGCAAAAAATGTTGGTTTTTTTAAATATAATTATAAGAAATTGGTTGCTTATCTCCCATTTATTTTGTCATTATTCTGTTAATCATCTTCTTCTTCTTCTTCTTCAAGTGTCCGGTCTGGTCCTGCAGACATCGACGATCATGGCTCTCCATTCTTCCCTGTTCTCGGTCCCTCTCATGAGCTCATTGTTGGTGCCCTCTTTATTCGTTGCGAATTTGTTTAAGCTGTCTGTGAATTTTGTGCGTTGTCTTCCTCTGCTCTTGTTTCCACAGATTTTGCCACTCCATAACAGTTTCTCTAGTCCATCAGCCCTGGTTATATGGCCGAAAAATTTGAGCTGTCTTTCTCTGATGGTGTTGAGAAGGGATCTCTTGTACCCAGCCATTTCCATTACTTCTGCATTAGTTTTTCTTTTTGTCCATGAGATTTTCATGATTCTCCGGATGAACCACATTTCCACTGCTTCTAGTCGCTGTTCTGAGTCCTTGGCTAGGGTCCAGCACTCACATGCGTACAGAAGAATGAACCATACGTAGGCTCTCAAAACATGGATCTTTGTCTTGAGGCTTATCTTACTGTTGTTAATCATCATGCATCTTATTATCTCTCTAAACAGTTTGAGACATTTTGAATAGATACCCTGCTTGTAATACATCAATTTATGGAGACCTTTATCATCCTCTGGTTCATATTCAAAATACAAGCATAATGATAGTTACTTCAAAGCTTTGCAATTAATGAACTGCTCATGAAAAAGCAGCGTCAATTCATGATCTTCTAAAGCTCAGGTGTTGTAAAATAAAGATTGTTTATTTGTTTCTCAACTATAGCTCCAAGGTTCACCAATGGTGAAATTTTGCATATGTGACCGTTTTGGCCAACCATGGAGGTGGCCACATTCTGACTTCGGGAATTTGAATAAGGATGAGAATGTTGGAACAGCAAGGCAAATAATCTCCAGCTGAATATACCACTGACTGTGAAGACTTCACTCTGCTTGACAAATGAAATATATTACCAGATAACGTGAACCAGTTCGCCGTCACTCATGTCTGCTGTCTGTTGGTCAGATCTTCACGCGAGTGTGCGCTACCCTGAACGCGGACATCATGAACTGTGTGCCGGGCAGCAGGGAGGCCCTGGTGGAGCAGCTGACCCAGGAAGAGAATGCGCAGCTGGGCATCGACGACCAGCAGCACTTCACCGTGGAGGCTTCCCTGGCCACCATCAGTCGCGTTCACAACCGCCTCAAAGACCTCCTCAACCTCCCCGCCCCCACCCACCTCAGGCTAGGCTCAGACATTCCCACCCCTCCACCCAAGAAGGTGGACGACAGGGGAGTCTCGTGCAGACTGCTTCTACCTTTCGTGTCTTCCAAAGGACGCCACGTCAAGCTTCCCAGTTATTTACCGGCAGTCATGAACGATAACGACGCTTTTGACTCGGACGATTCCGATTACGAGGTCAAACCGACTCGACATAAAAGAAAGGGACGGCCTCGAAAGTTTGTTCACAGTGCATCACCTCACCGCAACAAAGTGCATAAAGCGAACAACGTTCACGTGGAGAAAGCTGACGATAGTGTGACGGACAGTGCTGTGCAGCCCAAGACAGAGGGCGCGAAAGACGAAGACAGGACTGTACAGGTAGAGACTGTGGAGAATGCGGCAACTGTTAGCAGTGTGGATCATCAGGAAAATGCGGAAAATATCCTGGATTCTTCGGAACGCCCTGGAGGTTGGTTCCCCGTTTTTTTCCCTCCTTCAGTCATTCGTGGTCACTGTAAATGTGAGTTGCCTGTTTTCAGGTTTTGGTAGTGTGCCATTTATTTGTATGGGGTTTCTTTTCTTCTTTATTCAATGCTCAGACAGCAACTATTGTCTATCATGTGGGTAAAAATATGTTGCGCTGCCATTAAGTGCCTGACAAGTCAGGCCCAGCGTATCCGAATTCGGCATGGGAGAGAACTGTTATCTTTAAAGTCTTTTCTATAGAAAAGGCAGGAGAATGGACCAAGAAGGCAGAAAATAGACAAGAAGGAGGTGACAGGAAGAAAAGAAACAAGGCAGAAACAAAGAGAGGGATAGAAAAGAGGGAATTCCTAACACAGAATTTCCAGAAGGTGAGGATGCTATTTGTACTGACATGCCCCCAGCATCCCCGTGGGGGAGGTTTGGGGGTTTAGTTTTAATTCGGTAAAATGTGTACCTTTTGTATTTAAAAGCTTGAGGTTTAACTGATGATGCATGTGGCCCTGACAGCTGATGTCAAGGGCACTTTCTGGTTTATATACGGTAATGTGGATTTAGCAGTCACATATTTTGGTTTAATAAAATGGTTTTCCCAATCCCCCCCCCAAAAAAAATTCTTAGGTTTGTTTTATTAAAAAGAAAAATTCTGATGCTGTTTGTGTTGTGTTTTTGTCCCTCAGATGTGTATGTATGTGTGTGTGTGTATATATAGATATAGATATATATAGATAGGTACATAGATAGATATAGATAGATAGATATACATAACTTGAATAATAAATAGCAAAAATAAGTGACACATGTATACTGAAGTGTTCATTCCCATTTAACTTGTTAAATCATTTTATCATTTGACCTTTATATATATATATTGGAAGTTTTATTCCACTTTAGATTGTTAACTCAGATTATCAATCAAAGTGTTGTTCCCTTTTAAGCTGTTAACTCCACCAATCTGAAGTTTTGTTCCCTTTTCGATCATAAACTCGGATCATCAAACGAAATAATCATGATCTTGTTATCAAGTTCTTGACTCCGATCACCAATCTTGTGACGGCAGTGATGAGGACGGCAAGGGCGGTCACCCACGTGTCCCAGGCCACCCGCATGCGCCGCATTTACGAAGGGCGCATCAAGTTCAAGTTCTTCTGTGACACGTGCTCGTTCAAGTCGAAGCGGGAGAGCCACTACACCAAGCACATGAAGCTCCACCAAGGGGGCAGGGCCGAGGTGCACAAATGCGGGGAGTGCGACTTCAAGACCATTCGCCTTAGCCACCTGAGGCGGCACGAGCTGCTGCATAAGAACGCGCTGCTCAAGTGCCACCTGTGCGGGTACCTGACAGACACGGTCAGCATGCTGTCCAAACACGTCAAGCTGAAGCATCCCAGCGGGCGTAGCTCGGCCGCCACCCAGCAGCAGCAGCAGGTCTGGTTCAAACGTTGTTAATTAAAACATTGTTAAACCATACAAAATCAAACAAAAGAAAAAAATTCGTGTAAAAATATAGCCACCTAAAACAAAGAAACAAACAACAAAACCAAGCAGGTCTGGTTCTGGGGTTGTTTTTTTTGTTGTTGGGTCAAAGTCCGGTCAAAAGTCGAATTTTTATTTTCAAATGGTACATTGAATAAACGGTGTCAGTTGCTTTTGTTTTTTGTTCTTTTCATTAAGCCCTCTTATCTATAAAAAAGACAAAGAAATGAAAAAAATGATAATATATATGCATATAAAGAATAAACAACCTAAATATTGACACACCATACAAATCAAATGAAAGAAAATAATAATATATGCATACGTAGAATAACAAAAATGTAAACATTGTTAAACCATACAAATCAAACAAAGAAAAAATTCTCATAAAAATATATCCACCAAAAACAAACAAACAACAAAACTAAGCTAAATCAAAAAGGACAAAACAAAAAAGACCCCCCCCCCCCCCAAAAAAAAAAAAAACAACAACAAAAAAAACCCAACCCCAAAACAAACCACAACGAAACAACAACAAACCCAACCATACAAACAACTGAACAAAGCAAGCAAAAAGATAAAATACCAAGAACCACCACAACAAACAAACAAACACACACACACACAAGGTACACAACAACAACAGCAACAATAACAAACACAACAATAACGGCCAAAACAAATGAACTATATAGAATTATCAAAAGACCCCCCCAAAAAAACCTCAAAATACCCTACCCCCCCCCCCCCCCCAACAAAAATAACGAACTCTATAAAAACAACAACTCCTCCCCCCCCCCCCCCCCCCCAAATCCCCAAAACAAACAAACAAGCAAGCAAACAAAACAAAACCAGAACTCCTTGTGGATGTTGTTGTTTCTTTATTTTGTTGTTGTGTGTTTACCAACTTTTTTTGGGGGGGGGAGGGGGTGCGGGGGAGTGGGTTTTTTCTGTTCCTTGACTAGAGCTCTGAATGGTGAGGTTTTGTGAATGCGACCGTTTCTTTTGTCCATCATTAAGGTAGCTGCATTCTGACTTCGGGGATGTTCCTTAGCTTAACTCTTTTGGCAGTCTCCCAGATTGTGCTCTCTGATTCACTCCTCTCACCTGGGAATTACTGATATTGTAGCCTGTACGCGCTGGATGGGAAGTCTGTGTGCACGACTGTTTTCAAGTCCCTTGCCAGAAAGGCAGCTATACTCCGACTTCAGAGTTACCTTTTGTGTTAACAGAATTAGAGCATGCAGTGCTCTGTGAAGTTTGGCTTTCAGTGTTTGAAAAACAAGTGTCGGAGCATGTTGCCCTTGTCATGTGCCACAGATGTTCAGTCCTAAACATGAAAGAGAAAAGAGATTGAAGATGAAGATCTGTTTTTTATTTACTTTGTTATTTAGTCTTTTATTCTGAAGATAATGGAATACGTGCTTACGTGCTTTTTAACATCCAGTCCCCATGTGCATGCATTTTGTGAATTTTGTCATTCGTTCCCACGGGCATGCAATGGCGTACTCTTCTAAAAGGTGGAACATGTTTTAACGTGAGTGCAAGATTTATTTATTTAAATTTTATATTTATTTCATTTTTTATTTTATTCTTTTATAGTGAGGATAATGGAATAAGCACTTATGTGCTTTTTTACATCCAGTCCCCGTGTGTATGCGGTTTTGTAAATTCTGTCATCTGTTCCCACCAGCACACAATGCCTACTCTTATGAAAAGCGGAACAGGATTTAACATGTGTGCAAGATGTTCTGCATGCGTTCGCACATGGGACCTTGGTTTAAAGTCTCATCCGAAGGACTTTTGGGGAGTGTGGAGTCTGCACTGATGTTAACCCCATGGGAAAATATCCCCTTGAATGGGAATCGAACCCGGGTCATCAGATTGCGAGCACAATGTTCTAACCACTAGGCTATCCTGTAGATGTTCTGCGTGTGCTTGCACATGGAAACTTGGTTTGTAATCTCATCCAAAGGACTCTAAGGGAGAGTGGAGTTGGCAACTCAAGGGAAAAAGTTCCCGTGAACGGGCATCTTGGTGATGGCTCAAACATCTAATGTCAGTTTTATAGATCTATCTCTGCATGGGCCCTGTGCGCAGATCAGGCCTTGAGTTCTTCTTTGTGGGAATGTGAGTAAGCATTGGTAAAATCACACTAGAAAAGATCATGGAAAAGGTTGGGTGTGTGTGTGGAGAAGGTGTGGTGCATCTTTGAAGACGTACAAACAGAAAGGTAGCCACACTCCGACTTCGGGAATAAATTCATGTATTGTTCCATATTCTTATTTCTGATTCTTTTATCTTTGTTTGTTTTCAGTTAAATTGTGAAGTGTGCGGCCACTCCTCTTCCAACCGCAAGTACTTCACGCGTCATTTGTTGCGACATGCCCAGGACTCAAACAACGTCACTGTGGCAGGTCCCGACGGCTTCCAGTGCACAGAATGCTCCAAAACGTTCCAGCGACGGGTTCACTATGACAGACACTTGCGTGATGTGCACGGGCCTCAATTACGGCCCCACTTGTGTGATATTTGTGGCAAATCGTTCAAGAGATCGGACGCGTTACAGCAACACAAACTTGTACATATGTCGCAGGCAAACCGCAAATACCAGTTCCATTGTTCAAAGTGCAGCAAAGGATTTAGGTCGCAGGTAAGAGGGGAGGGGCTGGTTTGATAAGTGTATATGAGTGTTGTTTGTGGGTGGGTGTGTGTGTGTGAAAGTGAAAGTCACATTTTTATTTCCAGATGGGAAATTGAATTATATGCAATTTGTGTGTGTGTGTGTGTGTGTGTGTGTTGATTTCATTGATGCTGTGTTTGATTACTATAATTATCTGTAACTTCTTTTTCTGACTGCGTATCAGACCAATAGCAATTATAACCTATGTGTTGTTGCCTGTACAAGATTGCCTTTCATGCATTCCATCATCATCGTGTATTACATCATTTCCCCATACCTGTTGTAGTTACTGTGTCCATACAAACCTTCTGGCACTCTTGAAGCTTTGTTCTTCCACTGAAAAAACGGATAATCTTCTTATTCTTCCTTTTTTGTCATGTTTCTCCCAGGGGAGGTTTGACATTGATGAGCCTTCTCCATCTCTCTCTGTTTTGAGCTTCCTCCTTATTTATGCTGCCCCTTTCTCTAAGATCGTCTGCAATACAGGTAGCCCAGGTTTTGAAAAAAAGGATAATATATATGTATTTTGATCATCATCATCATCATTAACCATTACACCCAGTGGTGTGTAGGGCAGCAACAAAGCACGGCCACTCCTGCCTATCCTATAAAATGACTATAAAATCATGCGACCTTGATCCCATACCTGCTCCTGTTTTCTCACAATGCCTTCCACAACTTGTACCTATTATCGCTAAAATAGTAAACTCATCTCTTGTGTCAGGAAATTTTCCATCAGCTCTTAAAACAGCAATAGTCACACCTCTACTGAAAAAGCATGACCTCGATCCCAACATTCTGAAGAATTATAGGCCTGTCTCAAACTTACCCTTTGTCTCTAAAGTACTAGAAAAAGTCGTTCTCAAACAGCTCAACAGTCACCTTCATTCCAATGATCTCCTTCCCACTTTTCAATCTGCCCATCTCCCCAACCACAGCACCGAAACCACCCTAGTCCACACTTTAGATACACTTCTACTTGCTTCTGATGCAGGAAAAATCTCCCTCCTCACTCTTCTTGACTTATCTGCAGCCTTTGATACCATAGATCACTCAATTCTTCTTTCTCGCCTCCAAAATACGTTTGGTATTAACGGCACAGCCCTCACCTGGTTTACTTCATACCTCACAGACAGGTTCCAGAAAGTTATTGTAAACAAAATTCAATCAAAACCTGTCAAAATGGAATGTGGAGTCCAGCAGGGATCAGTCCTGGGCCCTGTTCTCTTTACTCTCTACACTGCTCCACTCTCACATATAATAAACAACCACCATATTGATCATCATTTCTATGCCGATGATACTCAGCTTCAGTGCAGTGATACTGTTGAAAACTTGCCTTCCCTCCTGACAAATATGTCCCACTGCCTTCAAGACATTCAAAACTGGATGATTCAGAACAAGTTACAATTTAATGCCGATAAAACCGAAGCCATGCTCATAGGGACCCAACATAAACTTTCCTCTATCGCAAAAACTTCAGTAGAATTCGGCAATACGTCAGTTCCTTTGTCCAACTCTGTGAAGTATTTAGGAGTAGTTCTTGACAACACACTCTCTATGAAAAAATTCATCACCCAGACCTGCCAGTCTTGCTACTATCAATTACGGTGCATAAGCGGGATTTGCAAGTATCTGTCCACTGATGCAACTTCCAAGCTTGTCATATCTCTCATTCTTTCACGTTTAGACTACTGTAATTCTCTTTTGGCTGGCCTACCAGCATCATCTATCCACTCTCTTCAACGCATACAAAACTCTGCAGCTCGACTGGTCCTAAGAAAGAAAAAATCTGAACACATCACTCCTTTTCTGCGATCTCTTCACTGGCTGCCTGTCTCACAAAGACTGGAGTATAAAATCAATACCCTCTGTTTCAAATGTCTCCACAAATCTGCACCCTCTTATCTCTGTAACTGTCTTCACCTGTACACTCCATCCCATTCCCTTCGTTCAGCCGCAGATACTTTGTGCTTTCGAACACCCAGATTCAAACAAACCACTGTTGGCCGTCGCTCCTTCTCTGTTTCTGGTCCATCCACCTGGAATGACCTCCCTCTTTCACTTCGCCAAAAGCCTTCACTTGATACCTTCAAATCCAGCCTCAAAACACACTTATTTCCTACCTGAGACTTTCCCCCTAAATATCTGTCCCTAATTTTCAACAGCATCTTTCACATAAGTGTTGGGGACGGGGATAGCTCAGTGGTCGGAGCACTCGCTTTCCCCCAGCCAAGTTAAGCAGCGTCGAGCGTGGTTACCAGTTGGATGGGTGACCGTTTGCGCGCCTTGGCTTCAGTACAGTTCCCCCAGTTCACCCAGCTGTAAATGGGTACCTGCCCTCTTTAGGGTCAGGGAAGGTAAAGCAGCGAGGGAGAGGAGATGGGCGCCGCCCTCAATATGCTGGCCCTAGAGAAGTGAGGTCTCTGACGCTTCGCTCCCCTACGACCTTATAGGTTATGGGACTCCTTTACCTTTTTTTTACCTTTATCTTTCACCTTCTAAGTGTTGTTCCGAGTGTGTGTGTGTGTGTGTGTGTGTGTGCGCGTGTGCGTGCATGCGTGCATACATGCGCGTGCATGGTTTTGAAATCTGTTGTTCATGATG
Organism: Rapana venosa; assembly: GCA_028751875.1. Lineage (NCBI taxonomy): Eukaryota > Metazoa > Mollusca > Gastropoda > Neogastropoda > Muricidae > Rapana > Rapana venosa. The sequence goes on along the minus strand of CM054136.1, from coordinate 71,669,128 downwards.
TTTAAGGAGAGTTGCATGCCTGTAAATGATTGAGTGCAAGTGCTTCGATTTGTTTGTTTTTTACAAGATTCAGCGCTATATAAATTCCATATATTATTATTATTATTTTTATCCTGGGCTAATGTAGTCACTGATCCCCAAGAGTGCTGCATGGCCTTCATCTCACTTTCTACAGTCCTCCTCCTCCACGTTGCTTTTGGTCTTCCTTTCTTCTTTCTCCTTCCTTCTGGGGTCCAGGGCAATGCTGTATTTTGATATATATATATATATATATATATATATATATATATATATATATATATATATATATATATATATATATGTGTGTGTGTGTGTGTGTGTGTGTGCGTGTGTGTGCCACAAATTCAGGCCCACCTGAAGGAGCACCAGACCATGCACTCCTCGGAGCGACCCTTCCTCTGCCAGTACTGCGGCTCCTCCTTCAAGACGCAGTCGGTGCAACGCAAGCACATCCTCAGCCTGCACGTCAGGCCGCGCTCCCACGCCTGCGCCCTCTGCGCCAAGAAGTTCAACACGCCCTACGCCCTGCGCCGCCACAACCGCACCCACGAGGCCGAGGCGCAGAAGCAGGCGGCCAGCTCGGCCCAGAATGCCACAGCCGCCCAGGTTTCGGAAACCGCCCTGATACAGCTGGGCATGGACGCGGAGAACGCTGCCGCTCACTTGGGGCAGGTAGGCTGGATGTTTGGGTGGGTTTTTTTGTTTGTTGTTTGTGTAGAGGGTTTAAAAAAAATGTTTTTAGCCTTCCTAGGCTAGAGTTCCCAGGTTTAGTGATGGAATTTTTACGTGTGGAACGGTTTTTGCCCGCCATGAAGGTAACCGCATTCTGAATTCAGGGAAGTGTGCTGGGTGTGTTTGTGTTTCTGTAACCTACTGAATCTTCTTGTTCTTGTTCTTGTTCTTGTTCTTCTTCTTTTTCTTCTTCTTCTTCTTCTTCCTTTTTTGTCATGTTTCTTCCAGGGGAGGTTTGACATTGATGAGCCATCTCCATCCCTCTCTGTTTTGAGCTTCCTCCTTATTTATGCTGCCCCTTTCTCCTAAGATCATCTGCAAATCAGGTAGCCCAGGTTTTGCTAGGTCTTCCCTTTGGTCTCTTTCCATCCACTACGAAGTTCATTGCTCTTTTTATGATGTGGTGGTCTGTTTTCCGTTGAACATGCCCAAACCAGCGCAGTCTATTGCTACCAGCCACAGACCTCAGATCATCAACGTTGCACATTCGTAACCTACTGAATCCTGACATGATTTACGTTATCTTTTATTGTGCACATTTGATTTTCTGCATGTGTGTATACATGAAGGGAATGAAGGCACTGGTAGGTCTGCACTTAAAGTGGACCTGGGAAATTGTAAAAATCCCCACCCTTAATTCACCAGACACTGCTGAGGTTTGAACCTGTGACTTCATGGACTTATGGGATTGAAATCAAACGGTCTTAACCACTCGGCTATAGCATCCATCAAGGGTTTGGTTTTTTTTGGTGGGGCTTTTTATGTACTTTTCAGTTTGATTGGTGGTTTTTTTAGTGCATTGTATCAAAGTATTTGTTATTTAGCCGAGTCTTTCCTGGAAATCTGGGACAGGCTAGCTCAGTGGTTAGAGTACTTGGGTTCCCTAAGCTAAGGGCAGCATTGTGTGTGGTGATCAAGTGGATGGGTGACCGTTTCTGTGTCTTGGCATCACTACAGTCCCCCACTTCATCCAGCTGTAAATGGATACCACACGCACGCACACACACATACACACACACTCACGCATGCACACACACACACACACACACACACACCGGTACATCTATTAGCCAAAGTCAGACTTACAGGCAGTGCCATACTATGCGATGAAAATGCTACACCATTGACTCCCATTTTCTCACACACATACACACATCCACACACACACACATGCCTACACCCCCCCCCCCCCCCCCCCCCCCCACCCACCACCCACCACAGACCCCACACACTCGAGCTCACACTTACCTATACAGTGCCATACTATGTAGTAAAAAGGCTACACCATCGACTCTCTCATTCTCCCTGTTTTACTATCTCTCATTAGAATAGAATATTGTGAATCATTGTTGGTTGCTTGTGTAGGAGCGGATTGAATGGAAGCGCTCTGATTTGTAATAGCAAGATATAGCGCTCTATAAATTCCATATATTATTATTATTGTTATTATTATTATTTCAGGGTCAGTACAGAGCGGCTGTGGTGGCAGGCCGACACAGGGGACAGTTTGCAAGTGCAGCAGCAACTCTTGTGCAGGGCGTCCCGGCAACGGGGGGGAAAGTCCATTGAAGGAGGGGCCTGCCTACTCCCTACATCTGAGAGCAATAAACGGGTTTAGCGCTTTTTTTATCCACCAGGATTTGAAAAAAAAAAAAAAAGAAAACCCCAAAAAAAAAAAAAAAGAAAAAAAAAAAGAAAAAAAAATCGGTTTTTTTTTTCAGGGGGCCGTTACACGCTTTGACTTTTACCATTCGCCAGTAAAAGAAACCCCCAAAAAAAAGTTAAAAGAAAATTTTTTTAAAAAAAACTTGTATATGTTTAGGTTTTTTGTTTTTTTTTGGGTTTTTTTTAAGGGAGGAGGCCTTCAAATCTGTTCACTGGGGGTTTGTTTAGTTTCCCCCTTTTTTTTTTTTTTTCAGCATGAATGGATAAGTGGAGATAGGAAATGGGTTTTTTTTGTTTTTTTTTTCCCCCCCTTGGGTGGGAGTTCCCATTATCTTTGTAGTCCCGAGTCTTTTTGTGCCTATCGAGTTTACTGCGCCCGAACACCGCAGAAAGACTTTTTCTCTGCTTTGGACCCACCTTTTCGGGGGCGTCAGCATTGGCTGTTGAAAGGCCTCACACAGAAAAGGCCCCGCCCCCTAGTCGGCTTAGGTTGGGGTTGTTCAGAGCCTGTGGAAAAGTATGGATTTTGAAGGGTTTCAAAAATCAGGGCAGAAACTTTTTGGTAAACAACTTTGCAAAAACCCCGTAACTGGGCAGTGAAGGAAGGGAAATTTCAAGCTTGGATCTCTCGAGGCTGTTGACAAAATTTAAAACTCTAGGAGAAAAGTTATTATTTAAACAAAAATTATAGTAAAATTTTTTGGGTAGACGTTTTGGTGATGATGACATCAGGAAAACTGTTGTCTCATGGCAGAGGATTGCTGACAAAGTAATTACATAAGTGTGTGTGGTAAAAATGTGTGTTTTATATATATAAAATATATATATATATATATAATTTGTGTGTGTGTGTGTATGTTGAATATAATATATAATATGTGTATGTTTTGGTGGGTGAAAAAGGGAAAACCCTTTCGCCAGCCAGAAATGGTGCTTTTTTTAAAGTTGGCCGGTGTGTGCTTTTTTTTCATTGTTGTCCTGCGATACCATATTTTTTCTTGCAATGGGTTTTCATTTCCTGTTTTGATTTTCTTAATATGAAATTTTAAAAAAAGGGAAATCAAACATGTGTTTTTGGTTTATACATGCATTGAAAAAGTTTTTTTTTTTTTTTTTTTTTAAACCCTTGATGAAAATATTGATCAAAACAAGTTAAAACGGGGGGTAAGCGAGTGTTTTTACCGTATCCAATTGAGATTATGCAATATTGTTTTTTTTCCTTGTGGAAAGACTGCCTCGATTTCTTTATTTTATTCTTTGGCAAGCAGTACTGTACTCAAGACAAATTTGTTTTGTTTTGTTTTGTTTGTAAACTACAACAGAGACAATAATATTAGGGGGGAAAAAGCAAGTGAACTATTTAAAACAATCACAATAAATTGAACTCCATGCAAGCACTTTCAGATGAAGTAGATTCATACAAGGACTTAAAAACACAAAACGATTTCAGAAACCACTGCATTTTAAAAAAGCAAGTGTATTTAGGTAACTATTTAAAGCAATCTCAAGAAACTAAACTCCATGTTGGATGAAGTAGATGACCTCTAGGACAGAAAATTATCACTATCTCAGAAACCACTGCACTTTAAAAAAAAAAAAAAAAAGCAAGTGTCTTAAGTGAACTATTTAAAGCAATCTCAATAAATTTAACTCCATGTTGAATGAAGTAGATGAACTGTAGGACAGAAAAACCTATCACTATCTCAAAAAACTTACCACTATCTCAGAAACCACCGCACTTTAAAAATAAAAAAAGCAAGTGTCTTAAGTGAACTATTTAAAGCAATCTCAATAAATTTAGCTCCATGTTGGATGAAGTATTTGAACTGTAGGACAGAAAAAACTTATCACTATCTCCCATTGTACTTTAGAAAAGCAAGTGTCTTCAGTGAACTATTGAAAGCAGTCTCAATAAATTTAACTCCAGACAAGCGCTTTGGGATGAAGTAGATTAACTCTATGACATGACAACTTATCATGATCTTAGAAACCTTAAGCACTTGGCACGTGCCATGCCCATGTAGAACTGCCAAGTTCAGCACTCTTAGCCATTCCAACCTGTCAAAAAACAAAGATAGTGATAATAATAATAATAATGATAATAGATGATATATAGAATGCCTATATTCATGAATGCAAAAGCTCATGGTAAGCACAATAGTCAAAACATAGAATAAAATAACAGCAAAATTCAGGAGTGTATGAGTCAAGTCGCATGCATGCACACAATCATGCATGCGTGCATGCACACACGCACACACACACACATGCGTGCGCACATGCACACACATACACACACACGCATGCATGCTTTTCGGAAGAGTAGGCCATTGTGCCATTGGGAACGGATGACAAAATTTACAAAACTGCATACTCATGGGGACTGGATGAAAAAAGCACATGAGTGCTTATTCAATTATCCTCAAAATAAAAGAATACCCCCCCAAAAAAAAACAACACACCCCACACACAGATAGGAAGGCCATGATTATATACTGACAGTACATAGGATATCGACGATATACACTAGGACATGAAATGAAAAAGATCCTGATCGATATATATTCTTTGAAACATTTGGAACGAAAAAGGGCATACGTTTGTATGGGTGCATACACACACACATGCATGCACGCACGCATTCGCTCTATTATGCATTTGTATGGGTGTACACACTTACACATACATACACTCTATGAACTGGTTTGAAACAACAGTTTCTCTTGTTTTAGTTATTCACTATTTATTTTAACATGTTATGTCCAAGTATGTTTTGTACATTTGATATTGTTTATTTATCGTATTTGATATTGTTTATGGATGAAGTGTCAAATCTATCCTGTTGTATGTCATTTTCTATACCACAAATATCACAAAATAAATCTTGAAATCTCTTGATGTATGATCTTTCGAGTTTGTGAGTGTGTATGTATCTGCGTGCGTGCAAGTGTATGTGACTGCCAGTATGCACATGTGTGCACAGACATATTTTGAAGCATTTGAATTGAAGCTTATGGCCACAGCTTGCCCTTTTAAAAAAAAAATTGTGAGCTGGTTTGTGAGCTGATTGTTTTAAATTTTTTATTTATGTTAATTTTGTTTGTCAGCCAGAGCTTTGAATTGGTGAATGGTGAGATGTTTGCATATGTGACTGTTTTTTCCCCCCCATGCCACCATTAAGGTAGCTGCATTCTGACTTCGGGGGAATAACCTGTTTGATTTGTGCTCTCATTCTGTCACATCTGGACTATTGCAATTCTCTTTTGTCTGGTCTGCCAGCATCATCTATCCACTCCCTTTTAACATATACAAAACTCCACAGCTCGACTAGTTCTCAGAAAGAAAAATTCTGAGTACATTACCGCTCTCTTGCGATCTCTCCACTGGCTGCCTGTGCCACAGAGAGTAGATTGTAAGATCAGTACTCTGTTACAAATGTCTCCACAAAACTGCACCCTCCTACCTCTGTGAAGTCTTAGGCCTGTACACTTTCCCTTTACGTTCCTTGCTCTACTACAGATACCTTGTGCCTACGAATACCAGATTCAACCAATCTTCCGTTGGCCGCCGCTCTTTCTCTATTCCGGGTCCATCAACCTGGAATGAGCTCCCTCTCTCTCTTCGCCAGAAGCCTAGTTATGACACTTTTAAATCCAGCCTCAAGACATATTTATTTCGTACCTAAGATTTCTCCCCTCCTGTTTCAAATCAGAACTATCCCACCTTCACTAACCCATGTCCTATCACCCTGCTAAAGTATATGACCTGTGTGAATGTGTGTGTGTGTGTGTGTGTGTGTGTGTGCTTTTGAAAAACACTTGACTATTGCAATTTTATTTCATAGATTTGGTCTGCAGGGTACCATGTAATATCTGTTTAAACTATTGATTGTTTGTCATTGGTTGCATGACTGTGTAAGATTAGGTTGAATGCATGCACTTTGATTTGTCTTTGCAAGATATAGCGCTATATAAGTTCCATTTATTATTATTATTATTATTATTATGTGCCTTGCATTGTAGGTTATATTTGTAAAACACCTGATAGATGCTATAGCCGAGTAGTTAAGACTGTTCGACTTCCGTCCTTGAAGTCTAGGTGAGAATGGAAAAAAAAAGCCCCTGGGAGCCACTACACCACAACAGCAGTTGGTAACAAGGCACATCCCCCCCACAGTCTCCCGCTACAAAAGGAGAGGGGGGTTGTAATTGAAGTAAAATCAGCATTGTTACTCATATCATGCATCAGACTGCACTCCCTCTCCCTCTAGTTCTCCCCCTACTCTCCCTCCTTTTACTCTCCGTCTCCTCATCAATTCTCCTCTCCCAATTACCCGTACCTCTACCTCCCCATAGTCTCCTGACACTTCCCCCAAAAAGCCCTCCTGACACTCCCCCAAATATCTCCTCCTCGTCGACACTCTCCCCACAGTCTCCCTGACACTCTCCCCATAGTCTCCTGACACTCTCCCCATAGCCCTCATGACACTCTCCCCATAGCCCTCCTGACACTCTCCCCATAGTCCTCCTGACACTTCCCCATAGTCTCCCTCCACTCTCTTCCCACAGTTCTCCCTCCCATAACTTCTACTCTCCCCATAGCCCTCCCGACATCTCCCCATAGTCTCTACACTCTCCCCATAGCCCTCCCCTGACCACCCCTCCTCCCTATAGTCTCCCTCCACCTCTCTTCCCACAGTTCTCCCTGCATACCTCTACTCTCCCCATAGTCTCATGACACTCTCCCCATAGTCTCATGACACTCTCCCCATAGTCTCCTGACACTCTCCCCATAGTCTTCCTCTACTCCCCTTCTCTACTCCATTCACAGAAATCCCTCTACTGTCTCAGCACTCCTTCTTGGTTCTTCTCTCCCTGTACTTTACCTTTACCTCACTCTGCTCATATAGTTCTCCCTATACTCTGCCCATAGCCTGTCTCTATCCTCCGTTTTACTCTGGCACTCCTGTCCCCCCAGTGTCCCTCTACTCCCCCTAATGTCCCTCTAACTCGCATTATGCCCCTCTACTTCTTCATCGTTCCTCCCATAGTTCCCTCTATCCCCCCCCCCCCTTCCCCCCCCCTAGTGTCTCTTTATCCCCTTTCCCCCCCCCCCCCCCCCTAGTGTCTCTTTCCACCCCCCATAGTGTCCTCTACTCCCCCCATAGAGTCCCTTACTCCCCCAGAGAGTCCTCTACTCCCCCAAGAATTCCCTCTAACTCACCCCCATACTGTCCCTCTACTCCCTATAATGTTCCCCATTATCCCATAGTATCCTCTATTTCTTTTCCTCCCCTAGTGTCCCTCTACTCCCCCTAGTGTCCCTCTACTCTCAAATTTGTCCCTTACTCCTCATTGTTCCTCCCATAGTGTCCCTCAAACTCCCCCCCCTAGTGTCTCTTTATCCCCCCACCCCCCCCTAGTGTCCCTCTACTCCCCCCCCCCCCATAGTGTCCCTCTACCCCCCCCCATAGTGTCCCTCTACTCCCCCATAGTATCCCTCACTCCCCCATAGAGCCCCTCTACTCCCCTAAATGTTCCCCATACTCCAAAGTATCCTCTACTCTACCCCCCCCCCCCCCTAGTGTCCCTCTACTCCCCCAAAGTGTCCCTCTACTCCCATAGTGTGTCCCTCTGCTCCCCCATAGTGTCCCCTATAATGTCCCTCTACTCCTCCATAGTGTCCTGTGTCTTTCTACTCCACCATAGTGTCTCCCTCATAGTGTCCCTCTACTCCCCATAGTGTCTCCATCATAGTGTCCCTCTACTCCCCAAAAGTATTCCCCCATAGTGTCCCTCTGCTCCCCTATAGTTTCCCTCTTACTTCCCCCCCCCCCCCCATATTGTCCTCATCCATCTACTCCCCCCATAGTGTCCCCCTATAATGTCCCTATACTCCCCCATAGTGTCCTGTGTCTTTCTACTCCACCATAGTGTCTCCCTCATAGTGTCCCTCTACTCCCCATAGTGTCTCCCTCCCCTGCAGTGTCCCTCTACTCCTATAGTGTCTCTCTACTCCTCCTCACCCCCCCCCCCCTGTAGTGTCCCTCTACTCCCATAGAGTCGCTCCTATAATATCCCTCTACTCCCCAATAGTGTCCCCTTATAATGTCCCTCTACTCCCTATAGCATCAATGTTCCTCTAATCCCAATAGTGTTCCCCTATAATGCCCCTCTACTCCCCCATTGTGTGTCCCTCTGCTCCTCCATAGTGTCCCCCTCTACTCCTCCATAGTGTCCCTCTGCTCCTCCATATTGTCCCCCTCTACTCCCCCATAGTGTCCCTCTACTCCTCCATAGTGTCCCCCCCCCTACTCCCCCATAGTGTCTCTCTACTCCATAGAGTCACCCCACATTATTCCTGCATTGCCCCATAGTGTTCCTCCACTCCCCCATAGTGTCCCCTTACTTCGATAGTGTCCCCCATGGTGTCCCTCTACTCTCCCCTATGGTGTCCCTCTACTCCCCCATAGTGGCCCCCCCCCCCCCCCCCCATGTGTGTCTCTTCTTCCCAGTGTCCCCCCCCCCCCCACATGTGTCCTTTTACTCCCCCAGTGTAGTGTCCCTCTATTCCATAGAGACTCTCTACTCCCCCATAGTGTCATCTACTCCTCCTAGTGTCCCTCTACTACCCATAGGGTCATCTATTCCTACCCCCTAGTATCCCTCTACTTCCCTGTAAGTCCCTCTACTCCCTCCCCCTAATGTCCCTCTACTCCCTACTCCCTAGTGCTACTCCCTCAGAGTCCCCCTCTCCCGCCATAGGTCCCTCTACTCTCCCCCCCAGTGTCCCTCTACTCCCTGATAGTGTCTCCCCATAGTGTCCCTCTACTCCCCCATAGTCTCCCTGTACTCCCCCATAGTATCTCTCTATGGTCCCTCTACTCCCCATAATGTCCCTCTACTCCCTGATAGTGTCTCCCCATAATGTCCCTCTACTCCCCCATAGTGTCTCCCCATAGTGCCCCTATACTCCCCCATAGTCTCCCTCTACTCCCCCATAGTATCTCTCTAGGGCCCCTCTACTCCCCATAATGTCCCTTCTCCCTGTAGGTTTTCCCCCCCATAATTCCCTCCCCCCATGTTTTCCCCCCTAGTGTCCCTATATCCCCATAGTCCCCTCACTCCCCATAGTATCTCTCTAGGGGCCCTCTACTCCCATGTGTCCCTCTACTCCCTTCTAGTCCCCCCCCCCTAGGTCCTCTACCCCCCCATAGTGTCCTCTACTCCCCTTAGGTCCTTACTCCCCCTGTGTCCCCTTCCCCGTAGTGTCCTTACTCTCCTTAGCACTTCTTTGGGGGCTAAAGTTGCTATAAAAAGGGATAAAAGGAGAAACTTTGACAAACTGTGCCCAACGCCGTCATCGAAAATGAGGTGGGGATATTTTTTTATAACAGTCAAGACAAGTTTTCTTTTCTTTAAAGGGCTCGGACAGAAACCCAAATTTTGTCTTTTAATGAGCAAAAATGTAACATGGTGCCTGTGATTGTGACCTCGTTCGAATCCGGGTTCAAGGGATTTTTTTCCCCTTAGAGTTAAATCAGTCCCCAACTTAACCCCCCCCCCCCCTCCCCCCAAAGTTTTCTGGAGACTAAAAAACCGGGGGGGCCCTGTGCGAACGCACGATAACATCTTGGCCAGTTAACCTGTTCCGTTTTTGGAAGAGTAGGCCTTGTGTGCCGATGGGAACGGATGACAAAATTTTAATCGCAGACAACGGGGATTGGATGTAAAAAAGGCACACGATGGTTTCCAATCCTCGAAAAAAAAAAAGAATAAAATAAAAAAAAAAATAAAAAAAAAATGAGCTTTCACCCCATCTTATCGCTATTTACTCGATATTGTTAGTATTGAGAGGAGAGTTTTCACCCTTTTAAGCCCTCCGAAATATGACAAACCCGACATTTTCGAATCTGACAGAAAGATTTTTAATGAAGGCCCTTTTTTTGTTTTGCTTTTTATGTTGTGTCCTCTCTACTGGTAACTGTAGCTCAGAAACCCCGTCCAGTGGGGGAAAACCCCAAAACCCAAAAAACCCCCAGCATGGAAAAAACGCTTGGAGAGGGAGGGCGCCCCAAGCAATCCACACCCACAAAATTTTCCAACATGGACATTTTCGCAAGAAAAGACATCCCGGGTCGGTTGGGGCCCCGGAATACCAAAAACCGCCCCTTTTCCATTGGAGCGTTCCAGGTGGAGGTAAAAAATATCGACTGGGACGCAAACAACAGCGATCAAACCCCAACTGGAGGCCCATCATTGGTACTGGAACATCCGTACCTTCACGCATGTGGGAAGCTCCAAGAACAAAACCCATGAACTACGAAGATACGATGGGCATATTGGACTGGCCGAAGTCCGTTGGGTGGTTTCGGGAAACAACCAAAAAAAGATCAAAAATTGGTATAGTGGCACGACCCCAAACCCCAACCCCGGAGTGGGATTTTTGTAAAACAAGAAGGGGGACAAACATGTCCCTGTACCCCAACTCAAGTAGACTGATTCCATGCGTGTCGCGAAAAAACACAAAACATGACCATATACAATTTATGCACCAACATCAGACTACGATGGAAGAAATCGAGGTTTTACGAGGTTTTGGGAGAGCGCCCAAATCAATCCAAAGAAGGACTTTCTCGTGATCCAGGGCGACTGGAATGCCAAGATGGGCCTGCCCTTATGCCCAATGGCCAGGGAAATGGCCTTTTTGGGCGTGAACGAAACCAACGATAAGGTTCGATTTTTGGGAAATTCGAAAGCAGCCACAATCCACGTCCCCAACACCCAACCCCCAAACATCAAGAAGAACAACGTGGACCACAAAAGGGAAAAGACACATAACCAGTTGACTACATTTTTGGCCCCCAAACGATTTAAGCGGCATCAACAAACCCCAAAGACAAGAACTTTCCGGGCGCTGATTTTGGGAGTGACCACGACATGGTCCCTTTGACCCTACAGATCAAGCTAAAGACCAAAAACCAGAAGAAATCCCGTTTGGGGTTTTTAACATAAAAAAGGAAGGACCCCAAGTCGCTAAATTTTTTAAAGCTGAGATAGGGGGCAGATTTTGCAGTATTGAATTCCTCCAAGATGCTAAAAACCCTATGAGCCCTTCAAAAGGGCCATTCAGGAGACGCGCTGGAGCCTTGGGAAAGAAAGGAAAAAAAAAACGAACCGTGGGTTACCAACTTCCGGACCTGTGCGTCAACGTAGGGAGCTAACCAGAGAAGAACAAAAACCCAGAAACGGCCGAAGAGTTTTAGAACAGTCAAAAGGTCAACCAAGAAGAAGATGACGAGGCCAGGGGGAAAAACGGTTTCAGAACAATGCCCCAAGGGTTTGAGAAGGCAATGGCGAAAAGGGAACAGCAAAGGAGGCTACCAGACCTCAAGGTACAACCCAAAGCCCCAGCACCAAAACCCCCGTTATTGAAGACAAAGGGGGTCAGTCCTTACAGGACCCCCACTATCATGAAGAATGGCAAAATTGCAGCGACCTGTACAATAAGCAAAGGGCTGACCGAACAAACTCCACGAGCAAAGATCCCAGACCATCGATCCTGAAAGACAAGGTGCTGGAGGAAAGGAGAAGAAGCATAAGACCTTAAAGGAGGAAAGTCCCCGGGTTTGACAACACCCCCCGGGAGCCATCAAAAACGGGGCCCAGAGTGATAAAAGGCATTAACAATCTTCCCAACGCATCGGGCCCAAAAAAAAGAGTGGCCTGAACAGTGGACCCAATCCTCATTTTTCCCACTTCCAAAGAAGGGAGACCGAAGAAAGTGCCAAAAAATTTCAGAACCAAAACGTCCCGAAAAGCCCCTCCAAGCAAAATTAAAGCTAGTATTTCCCCTTTAACAGACTGAAACCCAAGCAAAGAATCTTCAGAAAAACAGGAGGGTTCAGACCAGGTCGAAGCACTGTCGAGCAGACTTCAACATAGATGCCATGAGAAATTTTCCCAAAACAACTACAGCTATACAACAAATTATTGACTTAAAAGGCCCTTTGAGAGTGTGGGAAGAACTCTTGGCAAGCAGAGAGACTAAAACTTCCGAGGCCCGATTAAGTCATCCAGGGGCTGTATGACGCTCCCCCAGTGCAGTCCCCATGGGGAGAAATCGGGGGGGTTCTTCGGACTTCATTGGAGTTCGACAAAAAGGGTGCCCGCTATCCCCCCCCTTTTTTTCAAACGTGTTTTCCGGGAACATCAGCAGGAGGCCCTCCTTGACTTCAAAACCCCAAAAACAAAAAGGGGAAGGCCATCTGCAATCTTTGATTCGCAGACGATATTGATCTCATGGGCCGCATGAAGAAGAAATCCGGATTCCCACCCGACTGGGAAATCGCCCAAAGCCCACGGTATGGAGTCGCACGGGGGAAAAGAGCAAGATCCCAGGAACAGTAACACCGGCCACTCCCCCCACATCAAGAAGTGGCAACACTAAGGGGTGGGGAAAATTTCAAGACCCTTTGGAGCACACACCAAAAAAAGGACGAGCACACAAGAGGTTTAAGTCACTTGCGGGCACCTCCTCCCTGACTACGCTGGCGAAAGTGTGGGGGAAACCACAACACAGAACCCACATAAGGGCAGATTCTACAAGGCACTCTCCATCCCTGCCTTGTAAAATGTGAAGCATGGACACTTACTGCCGATTTAAAAAAGTCACATTTAAGCCTTTTAGATGAAAATGCTCAGGCGGATCCTGAACATCACCTACAGAGACCCTAAAACCAATGATAGTTTGGGGCAGTCGAGGCCGGTGGCAAACAAGAACCCTTGTAGATACAGTCAAAAGGAGGAAACTAAAATGGTTTGGCCCCCAAACAAGGCTACAGCGTCAAAGACAGCCCCAGGGGTGGTGGGAAAGGGGCAAGGAGGCAGGGACGACCACGCAAAAAAATGGTATCCAACAAAGGAGTGGCCGGCCTCACTGTACCAAACCCCTGAAAAAAAGCCCCGGACAAAAACATTGGGGTCCCCTTGCAGCGGGCCCCTGCGGTACCCCCAAAGGGGTCCCGACCAAGGGGAATTTAGATGATGAGAGATGAGCCGAACTACCCTGCAGGTTCTTTGTTCTCGGTAAATCCTGAGGTTCACCAATGGTGAGATTTTTTTCGTGTGCGTCGTTTTTGCCCCACGAAGGCAGCTGCATTCCAACTTCGGGGGAAAAGTCAAATAAAACGAAAGGAAATGATTTTAGATTTAGAAAAAAAAAAAAAATTATATGTGTTTTATTTTAGATCACATGTTGAAAGAGTATATATAAAACATGAATTTGGAAGGTACAAACTGGATAATGGAAAGGGAAAGTGCAGGATGTCAAGACTTGCCTGCCAACAATAACCCTGAGGTTTTGGGGTTGATTCTCAGCCTGCCCTTTCTTTCCCCGTTTGACTAAAAAATAGAACTGAAAGTCAAAGTCTTTCGGATGAGACATAAACCGAGGCCCCCTGGCGAAAGCATGCAGAACATCTTGCGCAACGTTTTTAAAACCGTTTCCCCTTTTCCAAAGGTAGGCCTTGTGTCCGGGGGGAAAAGATGACAAAATTTACAAAAAACCGCATACCACGGGGAAATGGAGTTTAAAAAAAATCACCCGGGGTTAAAAAAAAAAAAATCATTGAGCGCTTTGATTTTGTTGCTTACAAGATTTAGCGCTATATAAATTTCCTACTTTTATTTTATTATTTTATATTTTTATTATTATATAACAAACCCCTTCTATATTCTGTACGAGAGGGGGCGACTTTGTGGCCTTTGTAACCCCCTTTTTTCTGGGGGGCAAACAGCAACAGCAATCCTGGGGGGCGCAGTGTGCGAAATCAGGGTGTGCAAGTGAGAGCACCGTGCTGTATGATCTTTAAACAAGAAAGGCAAAACCCCAAAACAACAAGCAAGCAAAGGGAAAAAAAACAACTCAAGAATCGTTTTGTAAAGTTTTTTCAAAATTTTTTTTCAAACGAACGTTAGCAACACAGAATATAAATCAAAATGACCCCGTTTAGTTGAGCCCCCGGGAAAAAAAAATTTCACGTATTTACAGCGATTATATAATTTTCAAACCAACTTCAAAGAGTAACTTTTAAACACAAACAACAACAAAAAGGGAAAAGACTATTGAAAAGTAATGGGGCATGCTTTTTAACGCCCTTTAGCCCGTTGTGAGCCTCCGAAAATAATCGTCACAAGGAAAATGATAAGTACTGAACCAAAAGAAACCATGAAAAGCTTTGTAGAAACCGAAATAGCAGGCACTCAAGAGTGCCTACGTGCTAGATTTTATTTTTGAATGAAACCCTTATTTTCAAAAATCTAGATTTGCTATGCTGGTATATCTACCAATGCAAAAACAGTACCATGGCTTTTTTGTGCAAATAAAATCAAAAAAAAACTCGAATGAATCCCTTAAGCCTTGACCAACCAGGTTCATCCTTGACTCTTCATAACACTTTGGCCAAGAACTATCTTCACCAGAACAGAGACCCAGTCAGGGAAAAGGGCAGTAATTTGTGTCCAAAAACGGCAAGTATTCAAGGCAATCATTGAGGCCCAACAAAATAATTCGGGGCGTCAATACTTTTAAATGAAGGCTTTGAGTGGAAACGAATTGCAACGGAAAGCAGACCGTAGGGAGTGGAGGAAGCTGGTTGCAAAATCTTCATTGGTGCCCCCACGGTCCACGGGACTACGGGATAGGTGAAGGTGATATTTTTAAAACTAAAAGATTGGAGACAGGATAGGCTGTGACTTCATAATGTAAAAGATAAAAAGAGAGGACTTGATAGCAGTGTTAGCACTTAGAAGAAATTCCTTTGGAACTATCCACTCTTCTCAACCTTGAGTCCCTGTGATAAGAGCCACGCCGAAGTCGGATGCGTTGGGATTGATTTTTCAGGCGCTTAACGGCAGTGCAGCGTATTTTCGTTCATGACAAGACAGCACTAGTTGCCGTCTGAGCGTTCAACGAAGAAGAAAAGAAGACAAGAACAAATGGAAGCGATCTTCACACAGATCTCCAGTATGTCGTCTTTCAGATCTGATGCAGAGAGAACAGGGTGAGACAAATGAAATGGAAAGAGATGACAAAATTTACAAAACCGCATACACACGGGGACTGGATGTAAAAAAAACAAATGAGTGCTTATTCCATTATCCTCGATATAAAAGAATAAATACATAAATAAATAAATGAGTTGGAAATGCTGACCGGGAGCCCACACTTTCCTTTTCTCCAAGTAAAAGTGAAGAAAGTGGACCGAATCAGGAATTCCGTTTTCCATATCTTTTAGAATTATACTCATAGACAGAGAATGAATCAACAGAAATGGAAGAGTGCAGAGGATCCAGGTGTTTGTTATGAACTCAAAAAGAGTTTGCTCCCTATCAGTGGAAGCAACATCAGATGGGGAGAATCACGGAGAGCTGTGAGTCTTATTTGCTTCTTAAACTGAGGAGTGGAAAAGGTAATGAATTAGAGAGAAGAGAGAGAGAGAGAGAGGAGAGAAGAGAGAGAGAGAGAGAGAGAGAGAGAGAGAGAGAGAGCTCTGAAAGAATTTATTCATAAAAGGCTGTGGCCCATACACGAATGAGACAATGACAATGACACATTCTTTTATTACAGGATAATGAAAAAGCACTCATGTGCTTTTTACATCAGCCCCCGAGAGAGAGAGCGACTCAGAGAGAGAGAGATAGAGAGAGAGAGAGAGACTCAGAGAGAGGGAGGGACTCACAGAGAGAGAGAGAGAGAGACAGAGAGATCAAAGTCTGTGTAAAACAGTACAGTAAAAGGTTTGAAGGGAATACAAAACTAGAAATTGATCTTGCACTCAGACCCTGTTGGAAACCTGAGCTTGGGTAAAAAAAACCCCCAAATTACTTACATGATCAGCACAAAAAACCCCATCAGTATAAGCCCAGGAAAAGCCAGGATAACTAGCTTAACGATGCAAAAAAGCCAAAACCACCACCACCACCAACAACAACAGCAAACAAAACGGAATGAGACGGAGCAATTCAATCTTCCGAGTTGAAGATGGACGTTATCACAGTAAGAGGCCAAGATGAAAAGTGAGGAGTCATGGAAAAATCTGGCAGAAATGAGCGACCACACAGGTACAAGGCGGGCTTCTGGTGTGCGCAGGTATGCTTCTTCTTCTTCTTCTTCATCATTGTCGAACGCTCAGACAGCAAATATGAGCGAAAATGCGTTGCGCTGCCGTTAAGCGCCTGACAAGTCAGACCCAGCGCATCGGACTTCGGCATGAGAGAGAAATGTTATGTTTTAAGACTTTCTGGGGAAAAAAGGCAGAAGAATGGACAAAAGTAGGCTGAAAATAGACAAGGGGGTGACAAGGAAGAAAAGGTAGAAACAAAGAGAGGGCTAGAAAAGAGGGAATTCCTAGCACATAATTTACAAGGTCAAGGCCAAGCGTCATTCATTCTGGTATATTCGACTTGATTTGGTCGAGGGATCAGTTTACAAGATTGAGCGTGCCATGGGTTGATAATGATTGTGGTATTATGATGCTAAAACTTCTTACTGCTACAGCCTTCCAGATCTCTGCTGAGCAACACTCGCATTGCGTGAGGCAAACCCCCAATAAAGTACCAGCAACTTGCCCCACGTTCTGGTAAAAAGACAAGAGCAGAAATCTAAGACCGGCAACCTCCTCCCGACAACACTTTTCTAACATTCATTAGGCAAGATCTGGATAGTTTCCTTTAAAAAAAAATATATAAAAAAATCCTTAATAAAAATGAGAAGAAAACACCACCAAGTTGAGAGAAAAAAGGAAAAGTGTGCAGTGGAGGAGAGGATTAAAGTGAAATCTAGCAACAACAAAAAAATCATGGTACAAAGATATAAAGAAAATATTGCCAAAACAGGTAGGCAGGAAAGGGTATAAGGAAAATTTTGAGAGAAAAAAAAATATAGCAAAGGGAGCAAACTGGACAATAGAACAAGGCCACAACAAAACACCAGGCATGGAAAATAAATAACAGTTCTGATGAATAGTAAAGATGTATCACTTTTATCACATACACAAAAAAAACAACCAAAAGGCAAAGTGGTGAAAACAATATTCAGGGGAATGAAAAAGGAATAGCACAGCACTAGAGATAAGACACAGAGCTCTGTGAGGAATGGCATTCATTGTCTTCCTCAAGCACTGGAGCAGGCAGTAGCGATGTGTGTGTGTGTGTGTGTGTGTGTTGGGTGCGTGTGTGTGTGTGTGTGTGTGTGTGTTTGGGCAGTTGTAGAAGTAGCGATGTGTGTGTGTGTGTGTGTGTGGTGTGTGTGTGTGTGTGTGTGTGGGTGTGTGTGTGTGTGTTTAGGCAGTAGTAGAAAGCAGCGATGTGTGTGTGTGTGTGTGTGTGTGTGTGTGTGTGTGTGTTTAGGCAGTAGTAGAAGTAGCGATGTGTGTGTGTGTGTGTGTGTGTGTGTGTGTGTTTAGGCAGTAGTAGAAGTAGCGATGTGTGTGTTTTGTGTGTTGTGCGTGCGTGCGTGTGTGTGTGTGTGTTTAGGCAGTCGTAGAAGTAGCGATGTGTGTGTGTGTGTGTGTGTGTGTGTGTGTGTTGTGTGTGTGCGTGTGTGTAGGCATTTAGTAAAGTAGCGATGTGTGTGTTTGTGTGTTGTGTGTGTGTGTCTGTGTGTGTCTGCGGGCGAGTAGTAGAAATAGTGAATAAATAGTGATGTGTGTGTGTGTGTGTGTAAAATATAAACCATGCGTTCTTGTTAAAGAAGGAACATGTTCAGGCTGTTTTTACAGTTTTGTTTTATGAAAAAATAATATTTCTTCCTTATGTTCTCTTCATTAAATGATAAGAAACGACATTTTACAAAGATACCCTATACCATTAAGTGCTTAACTTTCTCCTGTTTGTTATAAGCAGCTATGTTACAGTGGGGATAGGTTGACCAGCTAAGTTTGAATTTTGCTATGTGCCATCAGTACTGTTTTATTCTGATATACCACAGGATTATGAGGAGAATGGGTCATGGTGAAAGGGAGTGTGGGACTGCCCACATGTGTTATGTCTTTTTGCTCAGTATGTCTGTATAATTCTTAATGCATCGTGTTTGTAAGCGCTTAGAGCTTTCATAGTAGAGGGTAGGCACAGAAAATATTCTTATTCACTAACCTGAAATGCTCGTATGTTTGTACACTCCTGTTACTAGAAACAAAGGTTGATTCCTTTAAAAACAAAATTTTTTCCCGAAGTCGGAATGCGGCTACCTTCGTGGTGAGCAAAAGCGCTCTCACATGCAAAATCTCACCCTTGGTGTGATGAACCTTGGTGTTCTTGCCTTGAGGAACGGGGAACATTGTGATATTCAGCCTTAAAAGATGACGAAAAACAACTATAGAACATGTTCATTGCTTCAATTTTAGAAATTGCCAGGGAAGGTGTATTAGTTCTGTGAAATACAAGGAAACCGTTTCTGACCGACCACAGGGCCAAAAGAGGTAGGCGTACCTGTATCCCTGACAAGGTTGTGTCCATTTCGCTCATGGTTGTAAAATATGGGGGCATGTAAAACTTACCAACCATCGACAATGTAATTTTAGAAAGTGTAATGTAATTTTTTTTTTAAAACTGAAAGTGAAAGACGCTGAATTGTTTGTTGTATGATGAAGCAACAAGAAAATTTTCATCCATCTTTGTTTTGTTTGAATAGTTCGATTTTTTTTTATAAACCTGACTTTCAAAAGTGAAAAATGACTATCAAACATTTATTGTCTTTTTTTTTAAATAAAAAAAGTGCATGATAAGAGATATGATTTCATCTGCGTAGCTTTAATGGGATTCGCGAACTTTAAGTACAAAGAGGATTTGGCTATTTTTGTACAAACAATTCTCTTCAAGCAATATTTTCCCAAATGGTATCTTTTGTCTACAAGATGCATATTTATTTCTTTAAAGTTAATTTACAGTTGTCACAAGCTTTCTATTGAG
Source organism: Rapana venosa (assembly GCA_028751875.1). NCBI lineage: Eukaryota > Metazoa > Mollusca > Gastropoda > Neogastropoda > Muricidae > Rapana > Rapana venosa. The sequence continues at coordinate 71,649,740 of CM054136.1, read as the reverse complement.
GTTGGGCGTTTTCTTAGTACTCGAGGTCAAGGAAGAAGGTGTTCAAAATGTCATATTTCTGTTCTAGATAATGAGTTTCATTTTATCGTGGAATATCCCCACTTCAAAAAAGGCACGAGAAGATTTCATTCCTTAGGATTCATTAGATTTAAATCCCATAATCAAAACAGCAGTAGCATCCCGTTGAAACAGCAGTTGTAAAACATGGCTCGCTATTGCAGGGACAGTCACCATATCTCGCTATTACAAAATATAATACTTGTTTAATATGCATTTTGATAGCGTAAGGAAAATGCCAACACAAAACTGTTTGTAAGTACATTATAAATCATAGTACATAGTATTCACTATCTGTAATCAAACTACTAATAACACATGTGACAAATGTCTCATAAAAATTCCACAAATATACTTAAGACAGAAGGAATATTGATTAATCAGTTATTGTCCTTTACACAACTAATCTAGATAGAGATTTTTTAAAGTTTCAATCAAAACAAAAGCATGTACCACCCCCAAAAAAACAAACAACCAACCAAACCAAACCAAAAATAAACACTCCAACCCAAAATACCACATTAACTAAATTTTTCTAAGTTGCATCTCCCTTTAAAAAATGAACAACACACACACACACACACACACACACACACACATCAAACTGAATGTCAAAGTCCTTCGATTTAGACTATAAACCGCCCCGTGTGGGAACGCACGCAGAACATCTTGCGCACACGTTAAATCCTGTTCCGCTTTTCGAAAGAGAAGGCCATTGTGTGCCGGTGGGAACAGATAACAAAATTTACAAAACCGCATTCACACGGGGAACCTAAATGTAAAAAAGCACACGAGTGCTTATTCCTTTATCCTCGATAAAAAGAATAAATAAATAAATAAATAAAACACACACACCCATAGGGTGGAGGCTCCTTTTTTTGGTGGTCCTTTGTCCTATTTACTTTTAAAATGAGACTCCTATCGTTATGCTCACTTATAAAGGGAAAGGTTTTTAAGTTTTCCCATAACTATAAATGAAGGAAGCGAGCGTCAGAGACCTCACTCTCTAGGGGCAGCATTATGAGGGCCGCGCCAATCTCCTCTCCTTCGCTGCTTTACCTTTTCCCCGACCTAAAAGGCAGGTACTATTTACAGCGGGGACTGGGGAATCCCTGAAGCAAGGCGCGCAAAAAGTTTCCCCGTCAACCTGGTAAAAGGGGGGATCCCTTTTACTTGGGGTGGATGGGGAAAAAAGGGGGAAAGGGCCCTTTCCGGAACCACCCCGAGGGTTAATTCCCGTCCCCACCAAGGGCTTAACTTATACTACACAAGGAAATGATTGAGGGGCGGGGGGGTGTCTTTTTTTAAACATTTTTTTTTCTTTTTTTATAAACAGTTTTCTTTTTTTCTGTTCATTTTATTTCCTTTCTTAACCCCCCCCCTCCCCCCCCCAAGTCAGAATGTGGCTACCTTGTTGGTAGGCAAAAAAACCGGTTACATACGCAACATAATAATAATAATAATAATAATAATAATAATGTATGGAATTTATATAGCGCTGAATCTTGTAAAGCAACAAATCAAAGCGCTCAGATTTTATTTCATACCACTTTAAGTCATGGCAGATTTCTCTCCGTGAAATTCGGGCTGCTCTCCCCGGGGAGAGCGGGAGAACGCGTCGCCACTTAGCGCTGCGCCACCCTTTCACCCTTTTTATTTATTTTTTTTTTTTTCTGCAGCTGTATTTGTATTCTGCAGCTGTTCACCAGTGGTGAACCTCGGAGCTCTAGCCGAGGAACGAAAGAAATTTTCCTTTCTTAAAACTGTTTGTATGCCTACTTCTGTGTGCTTAATGTATTATCTGTATACCCATCTTTTAGGCAGTCTCTTTGTCTGCCTATTGTAGTCTGCAAAATGGTCTGTACCTATGCATGAAATGCTCGCTGTTCTCTTCTCCTTCTCTACTGTCTCACTCTCTCTTGCTGATCACGTCTCTCTTCTCTCCTCTCTCTCACTTCTCATCTCTCTCTCCTCTCTCTCTCTCTCTCTCTCTCCTTTTACAGTGACATTTGCACACATGTTCAATTATGTATAAACAATACCGCGCTCTGGTTACCGCTCGCGAAGAATCGTTGATATTGTACAGTGTTCTATTTTGTTGTATCTTTCGATTTCGATCCCCTCCCCCAATTACCCATTTGTGAAGGGGCTGAAAAACCTAACACATTAAATTTTTGTCATTGTCATTGTCTCTCTCTCTTGTGTGGTGTGATATGGTGTGGTGTGTGTGTGTTTGTGTGTGTGTGTGTGTGTGTGTGTGTGTGTGTGGAAAAGGGGGGTGGGGGGTTGGTGTGGTACTGTGTGATGTGATGTTTAAAAAAATAAATCATTTTATTTTTGTGTGTGATGTGATGTTGTTTGGTGCGGTATGGTGTTGTGTGAAGTGATGTTGTGTGGTGCGGTATGGTGTTGTGTGAAGTGATGTGGTGTGATGCTGTGTTATGTTGTTGTGTGAAGTGATGTTGTGTGATGCTGTGTTATGTTGTGCTCTCCCCTGTACTGCGTTCCATTACGTTCCTTTACATGCGTTTTATACTTTCCCTGATACTGTAAGCGTGTAAAGCACACGGACCCTCGGTTTTGTCTTTTCATCCGAAAGGACTGGCACGGTTCCTAGTCTAGTGCTAAAGGGAAATAGTTCTGCTACTGTGGACGAGGTTCGAGGAAGACTACAGAAAACTTCATAGACGGTTGTTCTTTGTTCCCTGCGGGTCACCAAGTCACAGACGTTTGTACTGAGGTGCCTGGGGGAGGTGGGGATGAAAGGGCGCTCGACGTTAACGCATATGCGAGAAAGTATTCCCGAAGTCGGAATGCGGCTACCTTCATGGTAGGCAAAAAAAAAAAACCCGGTCGCGTACGCAAAATCTCATCATTTGGTGAACCTTGGAGCTCTAGCCGAGGAACGAAAAGAAGAAAAAAAGCAAGAAAGGAGGTTTGAGGTTCAAGTATGTACAAAGATAGATCGTTCTTCCCTATTCCAGTAGACTGTAAAGGTTTGGTCTGGGTGTCACTATTTTAGATGAGATGAGAAACCGAGATCCTGTGTGCAGCTTGGATTTTGTACATGTAAAAGAACCCATAGCAAGAACAACGCTGTCCTTGGCAAAATTGTGATAAACCTATTCTTGATGGAAAAGGAATAGATACAAGCACACACACACGCACGCACACACAAGCACGCACGCACGCAAGCAAGCAAGCAAGCGAGCGAGCAAGCAAGCAAGCAAGCGCGCACACACAAACACACACAAACACACAAACACACAGACACACACACACATACACAAGCGCGCGCGCGCGCGCGCACGCACACATACACTAACACACAAAGAACGAAAGAAAAATGGGTGGCACCGAACTATGGTCCTGGTCTTTTCCTAAAGGGAACAAAACAAGCTGAAAGTCATGCAGAAAGATCTTGCTGTGACTATGAAGGTAGAGAAACTACATTATACAATCATGTGCAAGGTTTCTTTGTTATTTGTTTGTTTGTTTGTTCCGACTGATTCACTTCCCTTTCCTTCTTCTTCCTTCTGTCGTTCCTTAATCCCTCTCTTTTCTTTCTTTTTTAACTTCATTTCTATCTTAATTTACATATATACATTCATTTAGTTTTCTTTTTTCTCACAGACGTTAATATAATTTCTGAGAATTTTTAAAAAAAAAGTTGAACAACCATGAAGTAACACAACAATTGAATTGAAAGGTTTGTTTTTAAAGCTTAAAAACATATAGAGCAATTATAATACAAATTTGTACATGCATCAAGTACAAAGTACACACACACACACATCACACACCACCCCCTCTCTCTTCCTCTCTCTCTTTCTAACTTTTCACAGACTTAAAAATCTTGCAATTTCTGCTTGTGTAGCATCCAGTCAGCCAGTTCTCTCTTCCTCTCTCTCTTTCTAACTTTTCACAGGCTTAAAAAATCTTGCACTTTCTGCTTGTGTAGCATTGACTCAGCCAGCAAGCTTGTAAATCCAGACTATTTTTCAAACCTGGCCTTGCCTTACTCAAAAAAATAAAACCAGTAGACACTTTCTCAAATGCTTTTATCTCCACTTTACTTCCACTATGAGATCTTCCCCTGTTATCTGTTCCTACTTTTCAATAGCTACCTTCGCCTCCACCCCCACCTAAGTGTGTTGTATGTATAAATTTGATATTTGTTTATCTTTATATTTGTGGACGGCAGCATGCGTGTGAATGATTTGAATGCAAGCGCTTTGATGTGTTTTACTTTACAAGATTCAGCGCTACATAAAAGCCACACATTATATTATCATTATTATTAATATCTTTTAGGCATTTTCTCATCCCTGAAGTCGGAATGCGGGTACCTTAATGGTGGTGGTGGTGGGGTGGGGTGGGGTGGGAGGTAACACACACACAAATCTCACAATAGGTGAGCCTCAGAGCTCTAGCCAGGAACGATTACAAAAGAGACATTTGCTTAACTACTATCAACTTATAAACTATTGGCTCGGCTTCTAATTTGGATAACTTTGTAGTACAAAAACTCCCTATTCATGTAAAAAAACCAAACACCAACCCAAATCAGTTAACACTTCAATATGCTCTCTAAGTCCCTATCAAAAGCGTTGAACAATTCAAGCTACCCTGATTCCGATAGTTATTTTTCTCTTCATCTACGAATATTAAGCCCGACTAACTTTTTAGGAAAAAAAACACCCAACTACGTTCATTACCCCTTAACTGTCTGCACTCTTTGGTCGAGATCTTCTGACATGTTTCAGAGTCAGGTGAGAGAAATCAGCAGAAACATCCCTTTAGGGAGGACACTAGAGCCGAGTGGTTAAGACCGTTCGACTTCAATCCCTTGGTTCCACGAAGTCGTGGACCCGTTCGAATCTCGGCAGCAGCGTCTCGTGAATGAAGGGTGTGGATTTTTACGATCTCTCGGGTCCACTTTAAATGTAGTCCTGCCAGAGCCTTCATTAAATCCCTTAGTGTATATACGCATGCAGAAGTTCAAAATATGCACGTTAAAGATCCCATAATTCATGTCAGAATTTGGTGGGTTACAGAAACACGAACATACCCAGTATAAATCCCCCGAAGTCGGAATGCGGCTACCTTCATAGTAAGGGGGTGGGGGATGGGAAGGGGACAAAAACGGTCGCAAGCTCCAAAATCTCACCAACAATGGCAAACCTCAGAGCTTTAAACCGAGGAACAACAAAAATCAACAACAACAACAACAAACAAAACAGCAACAACAAAAAACTCCCTTTAACAAAATCTGAACACCGAATCTGAACCACATTTTCACCACTAAGCATCACACAACCCACCAATCCATCCACGCTTCAGCCAAAAAAAACAAAACCTTCTTCATCCATACACACACACACACCATGACCCTTCCCCCCCCCCCCCCCCCCCCCCCACCACACACACACAAACTTCCGTCACTCCCTCTTCTTCTTCCTCCCTCTCCTCCTCCTCCTCCTTCTCCTCCTCCTCCTCAAGTATGCAGAACTTGCTGCAAAATGTGCATGCCCAACATGGCGGCGTAACCCCTCCACGTGCCGTGCTGTTGGGGGATGTAACTCCTGCTGAGACTGTCCATGCTGAGCGCGCGGTGTACCATGCGGTCAACGAGCGAGGTGGTGGAGTTGCGGCGCATGAGCGCGCGCTCGCTTCCCGGGGAAGGCGCCTCCCGCATGGGCATGAAGGAGCGCGGGATGGTCACCAGCATGGAGTCCATGGTGATGTCGGTCTGGGTGCAGGCGTCCTTGGGATTCGAAAACAGCAGGAGGTCAGCATGCGTATTTGTTGGTGTTGGTGTTGTTGGTCTTCGATTTGACGTTTGTTCACTCTCGGTGATTATTAGACGAACAGCATGCGTGTGTAGGTTACTAGTATGAACGAACTCTCTACTACAAGAAATGAAAGGTAAAAATCTATCCAGGGGGCCAGCATCTTGAGGGTGGTGCCCATCTTTTCTTCCCTCGCTGGTTTACCTTCCCTGACCTTAAAAGAGGTCAGGTGTCCATTTACAGCTGGGTGAACTGGGAGGTGTGTGTGTGGGGGGGGGGGGGGGGGGGGGGGGGGGGGGGGGGCGCTGTTGTGAAGCCATGGCGCACGAACTGGTCACCCATTCGCGAGGCAACCACGCTCAACGCTGCTTAAAAACATAGCTTGGGAGGAGCAAGTGCTCTGGCCACAGAGCTACCTCGTCCCCTACGACAATACACAGCAATACTAAACAGTCATGTATTGTTCGTACTCGTACCTTCTGAGTGAAGCATCCAATAGCTTCAGAAACGGTGTGGAGAAGCATTTGCGAAAATTGATAATGAAAACAGCAGCAACAGCAACAATGACGAGACAACAACGATGATGATGGCGGTGGTTGTGATGGTGGTAGTAGTGGTGGTGATGGTGATAGGGGCGGTGGCGGTCGGTGGTGGTAGTAGTAGTAGTGTAAGTCACAAACACAACAATTTTGATGACAACAACAACAACATCAACATGAATGGTAGCAACAACCACCACAACACATAATAAGTATGAACAAGATGAATAGCGACCACAACATTTTTAACAAGGTATGCCTCCCCTCCCCCAATGTCGTTTCAAAACTTGTGGGGACGATGTCTGCTGTGGTTGCAGAGTTTGCAGAGGTTGAAACAAAAACAATATAACACCACTCACACATACACCAAACCGTTTGCCTGTCTGTTGAAATAGTCTTAAAAAACACACAGTACATACATTTTCTGCCACTGTTTGATTACGGTGAACGGTATGCTAAGGCTGACCGTAACAAAAGAGAAAAACAAACAAACCCCACTGAAATATTTGGACTCAAAGTAACAAACACCGACAACTAAAAGCAAAACAAAACTGAAAACCCCAATAAAACCACACACATACACACACCACACACAGAGACATATACACACAGACAACACACACACACACACACACACACACACACACACAAACAACACACACAACACAACACCACACACACACACATAACCCCAACCCGAAATACCACATAAACTAACTTGTCTAAACCGCGTCTGGTTGCCCTTGATGTTTTTCTCCTCAAGGAATACACACAACACAACACAACACAACACAACACAACGCAATACAACACAACACAACGCAACACACACAACACACACACCCTCTACCTTCATAACCGCAAACTAAGAAAGTTCACCCACCCCACCCCTACACCAACCCAACCCAACTTCAACCCCATCCACCCCCAACACCACACCACCCCAACCCACCCCCCACCTCACCCCACACCAACCCCATCCCCTACCCCACCTCACTCACCTGTCTGTTCTCATACACTCTCCGCACAACGTCCACGGTCTCAGCCACGGTCTTGTTACGGGTGGACCACTTGCTGAGGTTGATGAGCCTCATGGAGTAGCGGCACTCGGGCATGGGGCACACAAAATGCAGGGCCACGTCAGCCTTCTGACGACTCTCCGTGGTGCACGAGGCGTGATTCCCGGCCGGCCTCCTGCCCTCCCTCAGAGACTCGTCCTGAGACAAACAGAGAGCAGCAGCAGCAGGATTGGAAAAAAATAGAGCAGAGACTCTCCACAGATAAACAGAAAACAGGACGATTGGAAAAACAACAACACCCAAACAAAACGAGCAGAGATTTCCATGGGACACGAGGCGTGATTCTCGGTTGGCCTCCTTGCCCTCCCTCATCAGTGACTCGTCCTGAGACAAACAGAGAGCAGCAGGAATGGGGAAAAGAGCATAGACTCTCCCAGAAAAAAAAAACGATGAAAAACAACCCCAAACAAAACGAGCAGAGATTTCCATGGGACATGAGGCGTGATTCCCGGTTGGCCTCCTTGCCCTCCCTCAGTGACTCGTCCTGAGACAAACAGAGAGCAGCAGGAATGGGGAAAAAATAGAGCAGAGACTCTCCACAGATAAACAGAGAACAGGACGATTGAAAAAAAACCCCAAAACAAACGAGCAGAGATTCTCTACGTTACACGAGGCGTGATTCTCGGTTGATCTCCTTGCCCTCCCTCAGTGACTCGTCCTGAGACAAACAGAGAGCAGCAGGAGGATTGAAAAAAAATAGAGCAGAGACTCTTCACGTTACACGAGGCGTGATTCCCAACTGGTCTCCTTGCCCTCCCTCAGAGACTCGTCCTTAGACAAACAGAAAGCAGGACGATTGGAAAAACAACAACACCCAAAACAAAACGAGCAGAGATTTCCACGGGACACGAGGCGTGATTCCCGGTTGGCCTCCTTGCCCTCCCTCAGTGACTCGTCCAGAGACAAACAGAGAACAGGACGATTGAAAAAAAACAACACCCCAACCGAACGAGCAGAGATTCTCTACGGTACACGAGGCGTGATTCCCGGTTGGTCTCCTTGCCCTCCCTCATCAGTGACTCATCCTGAGACAAACAGAGAGCAGCAGGAATGGAAATAAAAAGCAATGAATAGATGAAGTGAGAGTGGAGGGTGGAGGGGTGGGAGGTTGGGGGTGGTGGTGGAGGAGAGAAAAGACAAGACATGGCAAGAGGGTATGTCCTTTCGTATACTCAGCGATTAGTTTTTGCACTGACGAACAGAAAGACGCAAAACAACGAGTAAAAGGAATAAAAAGGAAGGAAAAACAAACAACGGCGACGACGACAATACAAAAGTAACCTGTCTCTCGACAAGAAAGTCGATACATGCATTGCTATAACTCATGCACTGATGTAAAAAAAAACTTGGCAAGAAAGTTTGGGACAACAACAGCCTCCCCCTGAACACCAAACTTAATGTGTGTTTCTCAGCACTCATGTTTTACAGCAGCGAAACCTGCACGACATACACCAGACAAGAGAACCGCCTGCAAAGTTTCCATCTACGCTGCCAGCGCCGAATCCTGGGTATGACTTGGAAGGACAAAGTCACCAATACATAATTATGTTTTTGAACAGGCAGACTCCCTCAGCATGCACCTTTTGCCGTGTCAACGCCGTCTTCGCTGGAGACCAGCACCGTATGAAGGATGGAGGCATTCCCAAAGATATCCTACATGGATGAACTGGCTGCAGGACACCGTCCTTCAGAACGTCCAGTACTGCACTTTAAGGATATCTGCAAGCTTGATACGAAAGCCACTGACATGAACCCCTACAACTGAGGCCTTTTCAGAAAATCGCACAACGGTTGGAGGAGAGCCTTCCGTGAGGGAAATAGTAATGGAGAAACGAAAAGGTAAAAATCATTGAAAGACAGAAGAAAGCACAGAGAGAAAGAGACAGCAAAACCAGACCATCAACCTAGCGTCCAATTTTGCCTGCAGACAACTGGGGCAGAGACTGCCATGCACGGCTCGGTCTGCTGAGCCACTCTAGACGCTGCTTCAAACACAACAGACCAGGCCAGAAGAAGGCGCAGCCATTGTCTCCCGAAACAGAAGGAGCCCACTACTACCATTGTTATAATTGTCCTTTCCTTCATGGAGTCGGGTATCCGTGGGGACAGCAGCTGTTACAGCTATACTGGTACTATGTCTACCAGCCTGAAAAACGAGCGAGGGCTATGAATATTTATGAGGAAGCTGACAGCTTTTGGCCAGACGCACCCAGACGTCACTTCGATCGCTCAGAACACGATTGGGACTGTTGATGGCTCTCCGTCAATAGATGGGTGCTCAAAAATAATGGGGTTTGTATTTTTTTATGGGTTTCTTGCCACCCACTTTGCACTGAAGCTATTTAGGCAGACAGAGATATATAGAGAGTAGGTGACACGAGAGAGAGAGAGGGAGAGAGAGAGACAGACAGAGAGACAGAGTCAGAGAGAGACAGCCAGCCAGCCAACCAGACAGAGAGAGACAGAGAAGAAATGCACAAATGACTGACGTGGAAGGCAAGAGTGCACTGTAGCCCAGCCTGGCGATATTGCACATGTACAGGCTGCGTGGTTCAAGTCCCATTCATATAGCTGCTGATACTGTTAATTTTCTGTTGAGACCTTCTATGAAAAGAAAACAATCATCAAATCAATGGCCCGACCCAGAATAGAGAAGGACGACTACTACCCTCTCAAAAGAGAAGAACAAGTCATCATTTTAAGACTCTGCACTGGGCACAACAGGCTAAATCACCACATGTCCACAAAGCTGAAACTTCTTCCTTCTTCCCTGAGTGCATGTGGTAAAGAAAACCAGACTGGCGAACACATCCTTCAAAGATTTACGCTATTCAGCGACCTGAGGAAGATTGTGTGGCTGACAGAGATAACCCTGCAAACCAAGCTGTAGGGCCCACGAGAGGAGCTGAAAAGGACATGCCACTGTTTTCCCATGACACGTCTGACGGTGTAAAGCAAATGAGAAAAGAAGAATGAGACAATAAACCCAAACCAATGTGTGTTGCATGCTTTTAATGCACAAGACGCGAGCCATGGCAGGAGAGTTGGTCCTGACAACATTCGTTGCAAAAATCATTCCCTCTCTCATAAAAGTTAAAGGTGTTCCCATAACCTATGCGGTCGTCAGAGATCTCAGCGTCTTCGGGGGCCAGCATAATTGAAGTGAGGGCAGCGCCTATCTCCTCTTCCTCGCTGCTTTACCTTCTCTGACCCTAAAAAGGGTAGGTACCCATTTACAGCTGGGTGAACTAGGGAGACTGTACTGAATCCAAGGTCCCCAAACGGTCACCCACCCAACTTTGTAACCACGTTTGATGCTGCTTAACCTTAGCTTGAGGATAAGCGAGTGTTCTGACCACTGAGCTATCCCGTCTTCTCTCACAGACAATGAAAAAACGGGACATAGGTAAGGAAAATACAAAATCGAAGGGGTGTGCCACGACGTGGCACCACGCTCTTTCCATGGAAACTACTTGAACTATATAGAGAAATATCGTGACAATACAATTAGCACAACATGGATAATACAGCACATAAACAACACATCATAATACAGCACGGGTCGTAGCCTAGTGGTAAGAGGTGGGGTCGTGGTCTATAGGCCCAGGTTCAAGTGGATCGGTGGTCTAGAGGTAACGCGCCTGTCTAGAATGCGAAAAGTCCGGGTCGGGTGTGTGCGCGGTTCGTACCCCGTTTGGGCCCGAAATTTTTCCCCATCCATTAGACCATGAGTGGTGGTCTGGGCGCTAGTCTTTCGGATGAGACGATAAACCGAGGTCCCGTGTGTTACACAAAATTTTCAGCGCACGTAAAAGAACCCACGGCAACAAGGGAGTTGTCCCTGGCAAAATTCTTAGAAAAAAGCCACTCTGATAGGGAAACAAATACAGTTGCAGACCAAAAGAAAAAAAAAAGAGAAAAAAAGGGTGGCGCTGCTCTTGTGGCGACGCGCTCTCCCCGGGGAGAGCAGCCCGAATTTCACGCAGAGAAATCTCGTGACTTAAAGTGGTATAAAATAAAAATAAAAAATAAATAAAATAAAGCCACCACTAAGGCACCCGTTCAAGGGGATTTTCCCCCTGGAGTTAACATTAATACTGACTACACTCCCCAGAAAGTCCTTCGAATGCGACTATAAACTGAGGTTCCATGTGCGAATACACGCAGAACATCTTGCGGACACCTTAAAACCCGTCCCACATGTCAGAAGAGTAGGCCATTGTGTGCTGGTAGAAACTAACAGCAAAATTCCAAAAACCGCATGCGCTCTGGTGTTGTGTGATTAGACAACCTGCCTGAAGTCGAAATGAAACAACCTTTATGGTGGGCATAAAAACGGTCGCAGACGCAGACTCTCACCGCTATTGGTGAAGCTCAAAGGATTAGCCAAGGAACGATTAAAGACAAAACACAGCACAGTGCAATGTAGACCAAGACAAGATTGCGTACCATAATAAATACCACACTGAAGGCAACAAGCATGGACGTTAAAACAATTTGCGCTGTGCAATAGAGAAGAGCTGTTCTGAAGACACGGAATTACACTGGTATGTCCCCTGTGGAGATACCAGGAGCCTATCAGTATAAATAGCATCCACCCATCTTTGGAAATTCAGCACAAGGAATTCCCTCTTTTCTATCCCTCTCTTTGTTTCTGCTTTGTTCCTTTTCTTCCTGTCACCTCTTTCTTGTCTATTTTCTGCCTTCTTGGTCCATTCTCCTACCTTTTTTATTTATTTATCCAGAAAGACTTAAAAGATAATAAGTCGCTTCCACCCCGATGTCGAATGCGCTGGGTCTGATTTATCAGGCGCTTAACAGCAGCGCGACGCATTTTCGCTCATATGACAGACAACAATAGTTGGATCCTGGATGACCAAACACAATACAATAGGGATCAGTTCTCGGCCCTGTTCTTTTCACTCTCTACACTGCTCCTCTTTCGCACATAACAAATCGTCATCAGATCAACCATCATGTTTATGCAGATGACTCTCAAATTCTTAGCAGTGATACTTCTGAAAATCTGCCCTCTCTCTTGGTTAATATGTCCTACTGCCTTCAAGATATCCAAAACTGGATGATACAGAACAAGTTATAGCAAAATGCAGATAAAACCGAAGCCATGCTAGTAGGGACCAAACACAAACTCTTCCATCACAACAGCTTCAATAGAATTCGGCAATACGCCTGTCCCTCTATCCACTTCTGTGAAATATCTAGGGGTCGTTATAGACAACACACTCTCCATGCAAAAAATCCATCACCCAAACTTGCCAGTCGTGCTTCTATCAATTGCGGCGCATCAGTGCAGTTTGAAAGTACCTGTCCACTGATGCAACATTCAAACTAGTCACGTCTCATTCTCTCACGTCTGGACTATTGCAATTCTCTTCTGGCTGGTCTGCCAGCATCATCAATCCACTCCCTTCAACGTATACAAAACTCTGCAGCTCGCCTAGTTATCAGAAAGAACAAATCTGAGCGCATTAATCCTCTCTTGCGATCTCTCCACTGGTTGCCTGTGCCACAGAGAGTAAACTATAAGATCAGTACCCTCTGTTACAAATGCCTTCATAAAACAGCACCTTCCTACCTCTTTGAATGTCTTCACCTTTACACTCCTTCTTGTTCCCTCCGCTCTGCTGCAGATACCTTGTGCTTAAGAATACCTAGATTCAACCAGTCCACGGTTGGCCGTCGCTCTTTCTCTGTTTCTGGTCCATTAATCTGGAATGACCTCCCACTCTCCCTTCGTCAAAAGCCTTCTTATGACGCTTTTAAATCCGGCCTGAAGCCACATTTATTTCAAAGCTAAGATTCTCCCCTCTTGTTCCATTTAATTTTTGTCCCTTGCCCTCAACAGCCAAAACCCCATCACCCTGCCGGATTGTAAACCTCTATGTGTGTGCGCGGGTGTGTGTGTGTGTGTGTGTGTGTGTGTGTGTGTGTGTGTGTGTGTGTGTGTGTGTGGTGTGTGTGTGTGTGTGCGTGCGAGCGTGTGTGTATGTATTTGAACTTGTAAACCCCCCCCCACCTATTAATTGTAACTGGCTGCATGTGAATGAGTAGGATGAATGAAAGCCCTTTGATTTGTTTTGTTGCAAGATATAGTGCTATATAAATTCTATGTATTAATTATTAATACGAGTGCCCAATTTCAGGCATGTACGGTAATGTAATTTCATGTATTGAATTGCAATCTAATGCAACGCAGTAAAATGCAGCAAGTACATTACAACATGTATAATAATTATACAATTCAGTGCAAATAAAACTCCATAAGGTTGAGGTCATATGCCTCAAGAGGAGCAGGAGGTGACCTATTTAGAAGCAACGACATTTGTGAAGGAAAAGCGAAAGAGAAGATGGCTTCAGCAGCACCCTAATTTCAACAGTAAGGATGACTACTACCTCCTGCCCAGAGAAGACCAAGTAACAACTGTGAGGCTGAGGACTGGACACTGCAGACTCAGACATCACATGTTTTCCAAGTTCCACATTGGTGATTCTGAGGCGTGCCTCTTTGGCAATTCTCCCATGACAGTGGAACACTTCCTCCAGACCTGTCCATCCAACACACCAAAACCTGAGGGCCGATATCTGGCCTACTGACCTGCCGATGAGGGACAAACTCTTCGGACCCCTGGAGGGCCTTCAGCATACCACAGCATTTGTCAGGGCCTCTGGAGTTGCTGTCTGAGCGCTCGACAACAGAGAAGAAGAAATACCAGAATACAGAACAGCAGAATGTAGTGCAGAACTATAAAAGAAGGCACAGCACCTTACGACATAAAACAATGCCATGTTGTGGAATATGACTTTCAGGACAACGCAATCCTTTTGTAATCCAAACCAGTTTACTGCGATATGATCATCATCATCAGACCCGTGACCTTGGCAGTCGTGGGGGAGACATGAAAGACGATGCCGTGGTAAGCCTCCTCCATCCATCTCGGTCCTCGGCTCTGCGCAGTAGTGCCGAGTCATTCATCCTGGTCCATTCTCTGATGTTGTCCATCCATGACTTGTTCTGTCTTCCCCTCCTTCTGCCACCTTCGAGTGTTCCCTGCAGTACTGTTTTGGGCAGAGTGTTGTGGCGAGTGACGTGGCCGAACCATGTCAGCTTTTTCTTCTTGACGATGGTGAGAAGGGGTTCCTGTGGACCTGCCAGCCGTGTTATTTGACTCTTGACAAATTCGTTGGTCTTTCGTTCTCTCCAGGATATGCCCAGTAGTTTTCTATGGCATTTTGTTTCGAATGACTGGATTCGCTTTGCTGTTTCAGCAGTCAATGTCCAGGTTTCACTTCCGTACAGCAGGATCGACTGAAGCTTTGTAGAGCTTTAGTTTGATTGGGAAACTGATCTCTTTATTTTTCCATATGGTGGTGAGTTTTGTCATGGAAGATGTTGCCATGGCTATTCTGACTTTGATTTCTGTCGTCGATCTCCCGTCCTTTGTGAGTGTAGCGCCGAGGTATTTAAAAGCGTCTACCTCCTCCAGTTGTTGGCCGTTCATGTAATTTTTAGCGGTGGCATTGCTCGTGCTGTTCACAAGTACTTTACTTTTCTCCGAGCTCACCTCCATCCCATATGCTCCAGCTCTGTTCTCAAGTCTGGTCGTAAGATCTTGCAGCTCTGTGTTACTTCCGCCCATGAGGTCAATGTCATCGGCAAACCGTAAGTTGTTGAGGGGTCTGCCGCCAATGGAGATGGTAGGGTGGAAGTCATGGAGGGTCTCTCTCATGATGTTTTCCAAGAACAGATTGAACAGGACTGGGATAACAGGCATCCTTGTCGGACCCCAACTGTGGTTTTGAAGTAGCCCTCCGACCTGATTGTTCAGAAGGACTGCACTGCTTGCAGTGTTTGCATAGTGCTTGAATGGTTTGCACTAGTCCTTCTTAAATTTGCCAAGCTTTCTGAGGACTGCCACGGGCCCTCTTTGCCTACCTGTCAAAAGCCTTCTTGAAGTCGATAAAGTTGTGGAACAGGTCTCTCTGATGTTTGAAGATGTTTTTCCTTCGGGATTTGTGGCAGTTTAAAAATCTTTTTCGATTGTGCTCCTGCCTCCCCCCTGAACCCAGCTTTTTCCTCTGAAAGGGGTGTTCTTCTGCCTCCTTCTTGAGTCGATTCAAAATAACTTTGAGCAGATCTTGCTGGCGTGGCTGATGAGGCTGATTGTTCAATAGTTTTGGCATTGGCGTAATTCCCCTTCTTGGGCAGGGGATGATGGTGATTGTGTCCAGTCTGTTGGCCACTGTTTTGTCTCCCAAATCTTCTGACAGATAGCTGTAACATATGTAAATAAACTGTTTCGCCACCATGCTTGAGCAGCTCTGCGGTATTTTGTCTGCTCCGGGGGACTTTCCTACGGGTAAAGGCCGGATGGGCTTCTTCCACTTCTTCCCTCAGTATAGGTAATGGCGAGGGTGCTCTTGATGTTGCTGCTTTCTCTTCTATTATGCTCTTGTCAGGTTGTATTGGGTAAGTTGTACAGTTTTTTACAATATTCAGACCACCTTTCAATGCAGCTGAGCTTTCTGTGAGGAGGTTTCCGGAGCTGTCTTCAATGACTGATGATTTGGTTTGAAGTGGTTTTGTGAGTTTCTTCAGGGTGTCGTATGCCTTTTTACTTTTGCCCACTTTCATGTTTTTTTCGATCTCATCACATTGACCCACTGATCCACTTCTCTCTGCCTTTAACATTGACTTCTTCACGAGATTGTTGGCCTCCCGGTATTCTTTAGGTGGAAGACCTGGTTGGTTTCAGTGCTCTTCTTGTATCGCAGAGGTCCAAGATGTCTTTGGGTAGTCCTGGCTGGTGTTTTTTCCCTCTGACGACCGGTACCCCTCTGCTGTTTCTCGGACTGCCTAAATTGAATTTGTTGGTGAGGTCTTTGGGATGCATTGTCCGGGAGGGTTAATCCCGCAAAAAACGTCCGCCAAGCTTAGTTTGGGGAAGATCTCCTCGACATCTGGATCTTTTAGTTTGTCCACGTCAAATTTGATACGTGGGTTTGCAGGCTGTTTGTTTTTCTTCAGCTTCATTTTGAATACCAGCAGCACAAGGTCGTGGTCACTGCCTATGTCAGCTCCAGGGTAGGTTCTTGTTCTGGCTCTGTTGATGCTGGATTTGAAGCGCCGTGGTGTTAAGATAAAATCTATTTATCAGTCAGGTCAGTCAGAGAAGTTCTCTGCTACTGCTACTGGTATCCATGTAACCCAGTACAACCTGTCGCATGTGGGGGAGGAAACCCCAATAGAAAAAACCCAAAACATATGGAGACTTGGAGAGGAGATTGGCGCCACCAAGGAATATCCTAAGCCCACAGAAAAAACATGAAAGACAAATGCAAAGCCGAAATGATACCGGATCGGTCGGGCCCGGTTACCAACGACCGCGCTTTCCCTTGATTTAAAAACCAGGGGGGAAGTGACAAGTCAGTACTGAGTTAAAACATTACTTAGCTCCCTAGAGAACAAATCACCATTGGTACATGGAACGTCCGTACACTCTACCAGTGCGGAAAAATCAAAGAACTAAGTATGAGCTTAGCCGATATAAATGGGGACATTATTGGACTAGGATAAGTGAGATGGACAGGATTTTGGGGAGACATTGACTGAAGAAGGGAACAAGATTCTGGTACAAGTGGCCAAGAAACATCACCAACATGGAGTGGCATTTTTTTGTCAGAAAGGAAGTGTGGGTGCATTATCAGCTGTACACCAGCTTCCAGCAGGATTATCAGCAAACCGGGTGTCGGCCAAGCCCAAGAACATCAAACCATCAAAACAAATCTATGCACCATCATCTGACCTAAAAGATGAAGAAGTAGAAGAATTTTATGAAGATCTTGAAGTGACCATTAAGAAAATACCCAAAAGGACATCATCATCATCCAAGGGGATTTTAACGCCAAAGTAGGTCCTGGGCTCTTACAACCAATGGGCCGGAACAGTTGGTCAGTTTGGAACTGGGGAGGGCCAACGACAGGGGACTACGTCTGCTGGAGTTTGCCTGCACCCACAGACTTACCATTGCCAATACCCTCTATCCCCACAAGCAGTCAAGGAGGACAACCTGGCATGCGCCAAACGGCAAGATCCATAACCAAATAGATTTTATCTTAACACCACGGCGCGATATGATACGATGCAATAAAGTACAACACAACACAGTACTACAGAATACGCCACAATACCAACACACTAGCGCAATGAATAATGAGCACATAACAATAAATGAAACACACCCATATAAATACGTGTGCCATCTGGGCACACCTGTGCACGGCGCAATTGCATGTTCATTAATATGAACTACATGTATGCACATGTATACATAATGTTCATTCAATCCTGAAAGCACAATGCCTACTTGGACAAAGTAGCACACACACACACACACCACACCACACACACACACAAAACACACACACACACACACACACAACACAGAGACTCTCTCTCTCTGTGTCTTTCACACACACACAGACTCTCCTCTCTCTTTCACACACACACACACACAACACACACACCACACACACACAAAACACACACACACACACACACTCTCTCTCCTCTTTTCTCTTTCACACACACACAGACTCTCCTCTCTCTCTCTCTCTCTCTTTCACACACACACAGACTCTCTCTCTCTCTCTCTCTTTCACACACACACAACACAAGCAAGCGCGCACACACACACACCCCGACAGAGAGTGAGAAAGACAGACAGACACAGACACCCCCCACGACAAACGCACACACACAAACACGCACGACAGAGTGAGATTTGACAGCCAGACATGCACCACACAACACACACACAACACACACACACACACACACACACACCACACCACACACACACACACACACACACACACACACACACACACACACACAAGGGGCACAAACCCGATAACAACACCGACCAGGACAGCCCCCCCCCCCCCCCATACAAACAACCCCTCCCCTCAAAAAAAAAAACCCACCCATAAACCCAGGTTCACCAGCAACCACCTACCTTCAACTGAGCCAGACACTCGCTGCAGAAGGTGTGGCCACACGGCAGAATGCGCGGCCTCCGAAACAGCTGCGCGCACAGGTAGCACGTCAAACAGGCCAAGGTGGAGTGCCAGGTGTAGCCGTCATCGCAGGTGAAGCTCCCTTCCACCACCTGATCCAAGCCCATCCCCATCCTGGTCATCCCCTCCCTCAGCACGCTATCGCCGCCGCTGTTCGGCGACACCGGCTCGCAGTGCGACCCTAGCTGCTGCCTCCTTCCTCCCGGAGTCAGCTCCTGCCACTGCGAAGAAGAAGGAGGAGGAGGACCGGCAAAGTCTCTCTGGCCGCCCAAATCTGAAAGGTAACCCATCCCCCCTCGAGGCTCGGGGAAAGATCTGGGTCTGCTCCGGCCCGGTGGGATCCAGGCGTCTCCGTTGACGAGTCTGGCCGAGGAGGAGGAGGAGGAGGAGGCGGGTCTGCTCCTTCGGATGTGGGAGTCCTTCACCGGAGTCGCGGTCCGCGGGACGGAGATCACCGGGGTGTAGCTGGCGGGTCCTGAGGAGACGTAGCTGTAAGGGTCGGTGGTGTGGTGGTCGTAGCCGCGGAGATCTCGGTAGCGTCGGTTGAAGAGGTAGCTGTCTCCACCCGGGGGAGCGGAGGTGGACAGTCGGCCTATCCCTCCTGGAGAAGGGTCCCGCGAACGGTAGCGGTGATCCAGCGAAGGGTCGTCGCTGTAAACCGCCGCGCTTTGGGTGTCACGTGACTGGAAGTGACGTCGCGTGACGGCAGGGGAGGGAATTCTCAGGCGAGGGTCTTCGCGTCTGTTGTACATTTTTGTGTGTGTTTTTGTTTTCTCTTCTTGTCTTTTTTGGTATAAAGAGAGTGGGTCTTTGTTTGTTTGGTTGTTGTGTTGTTTTTTTTGCGTGCTTTATGCAGTATTTGGATAAAAGTAGAACGTGGTCTTTTGAGGATTTTGAGGAAAGTTGTTTCCCTGAAATCAAAGATGGATATATAAATAAATAATTCAATTTAAAGAAAAAATAAAGGGCACCTGCAATAGGCAAAAGGGGGTGAGGGAATCAAACAGTACGCAAGAAGGAAGGTGGTAAGAAGGTGGCAAGACGGTTAAGACGTTCACCTCTCTAACAAGTAAACCGCAAGGGTTCGATTCCCAGCCTTTGCCCTTTCTTCTCAGTTTGATGATAAAAAAAAAAAAAGGGTGAAAGGGTGGCGCAGCGCTAAGTGGCGACGCGTTCTCCCGCTCTCCCCGGGGAGAGCAGCCCGAATTTCACAGAGAGAAATCTGCCGTGACTTAGTGGTATGAAATAAAATCTGAGCGCTTTGATTTGTTGCTTTACAAGATTCAGCGCTATATAAATTCCATACACTATTATTATTCATTAAAAATCAAACTGAATGTTAAAACCCTTTGTATTAGACTATAAACCGAGGTCCCGTGTGCGAATGCACGCAGAACATCTTCCGCACATATCAAATCCCCGTTACACCTTTCAGAAGAGTAGGCCATTTCGAGCCGGGAGGAACAGCTGACGAAAATTAAAAAACGCATGCACACAGGTGTCGTGTTTAGACACAATCCCCGAAGTCAGAATGCAGCTATCTAATTGGTGGGCCAACCCCCCCCCCCCCCCCCCCCCAACCCCTCAAGGTCGCATACGCAAAAATCTCACCATTGGTGACTCTTGAAAGAAAAAAACGAGGAATGAAAAAAACAATACAAACCCAACAACAATAACAACTACCCCCCCCCCCCCCCACCACCACCCCCACCAGTACACAATATAGCAAATTCATGACAAACGCCGAGGGAAATGAGCGATTTCTTACAGACTGATTTATTGATACATGTGTATGCTAACAAGGCTGCTGTACTTGTTTTCTGTTTCTTCTTTCCCTCAGCGCGATAGATCGTCCCCCTGATAACACAGCGGTAATTGATAGCGATCAAGATCAGTCACCATGCTGCCCTAAAGCTAAACACCAACAACTTCAGACTTTATATGTGTGCAGGGCTAGTCACTGTTTGATATATATCTGTTAGACCGTGTGTGTTTGAAACTCCACTCCACTTTGAAACTGTACAGGGTTATCATAGCTTGTTTTCAGTTCTTAGTCATTTATCTGATGTCTCAGAAAGCTGTCCAGGACCAACAATGAACATGAAACTAATATGGCCTCTTCACAAAATGCAACTCACTACCTATGTTTCGGATAGAAAGTTAAGTTTAAAAGAAAAGAAATCTCTTTAATGCCATGATTTTACACAAATGCTGACTTATTTTCTGGAAGGTCATTCCTTTGGGAAAAGCTGGCTGATGACAACCAAATTTTATTATTGACTTCGTTATGACTGTGTCCTGTTAGGAAGATATAGCAAATTGCAGTCAGAGTCTAACTGAAATTGCGAGTCAGTGTCTGGCTATAGATTCCTTTATGTTCATCTGACGGATGAAAGACTGTTACTGTATTAAGGTTAAAAACAAGGTAAAGGTGTCCCTATATGGTCGTAGGGGAGCAAGGCATCACAGACATGTTACTGTATAGCTTAGCTATAAAGAGATGGCGATTTGTTAGCGTTTTAGTGACAGCTGGATTATTCTCAGGAGTATGACTATTGTGTAAATGGCTGCGTTCTGCCTAGTCTCTGACAGCTGATTAATACCAGTATCCACTTCAGCAATTATCAATGGATAAACGTTAGCAACGTGTGATACTCTCAGTGTCTGTTTGTGGCGATTGCTGTATGCTTGTCCATGATAGCTGAAATCTGGTTTTTTTTTATCTGTAGGTATAAATCTGTCAGGTATCGTATGTACCAGCTGATATGCTGTTAGTCAGTGGCTATATTGCGATGGCTGTGTGACAGTCTGGGAGCTAAACTACCAATACGGTCTGGCTATATGGAGATGGTTGCTAGTCTAGGACAGCTAAACTATACCACGAGACTCCGACAATAGAGAATTGTTATACGATTGGATTGTAGAAAGGCTGTGTGTTGGTCTGTGGCAGCCCAAGCATTTATGATATTCTGCTTTGCAGACAAGCCTGTGCGTGACACAGGAAATGCTATAAGTGTCCGGGTGTACAAAGAATGATAGCTAGTAATGTATTAATCGCTACTTGCTTGTTGTTGCTATGCTGATTACGTTCATCATGTTATACTTGTTCCATGAATAAACCTGATTTAAACCAATGTATTAGTATGGTAGAGTAAATGAGGTATAAATCAAGTGACTGTAGTATCAGACAAAAGAAATTTAACCCACCACAACCCACTTAACGCACGATCTTTAAATCGAGCAGAAGCTTCCTTCCTCTCCTCCTGCCTTCCTTCTGTGCAGACTTGTCAAATATCTTTTACTTGAACTATATCCCAGACCACAACTACAGATCTTAAGTTGTTCCTTCGTAGCTCCCTGTTGAAAGAGCACGTGAAATCGACCAAACATACCCCAATCCCAACGAGGATGCAACAATAGTCACAGGCTGGTAGTTGACAGCTGGAATACTTTTTTATGTCCTGCTAATCCCTCCCTCCCCCCCCCCCCCCCCCGTCCCGGCCACATCCCACGCTAAAAGCTGCAGACGACAGGCAATGCTATGCCGCCTTTACTTCACTCCCCGAGGAGCTATACAACAGGATACTGCCTTGCCACTTTCAGACAGACAGTGTACACTGGGGATTGTATTGTATTGTATACCACTTTTAAGACACAGCAGATTTATCTGCGTAAATAATTATCGCTATGCTGTCCTTTTCTCATGGACTGCCGACAGCTACACTGGGCGGTATAACCTGTGGGGTTAGAATGTTGGGCTCCTGATCTGACGGCCCGGGATCCAGCCACCAGGAAAGCGCCCGTGTTAGAGAATTTTCCCCCAGAAGTTAACATCAGTACTGACTCTACTCCCCCGAAAGTCCATCGGATGAGACTATAAACCGAGGCCCTTTGTGCAAACGCACGCAGAGCATCTTGACATATGTTAAGAACTCGTTCCGCCTTTCGGAAGAGTAGGCCATTGCGTGCCAGTAGAAACGGGTGGCAACATTTTGAACACGGGTGTTTGGTTTAGACACCACCCCAAAGTCGTGATGGTGAGATGAAACAGTCGCATAGGCAAAGTCTTACTATTGGTGAACCTCGGAGCTCTAGCCGAGGAACAGAACAACCCCCCCTCCCTCCCCTGCCTCAAGAAAGAAGAAAAGCCAATAATACACCACCCAACGAAATAATGTTAATGATAACATATATTCTATTATATAAACTTCAGAGGATTAGTTTTCACATTACGTTCCAAGAGCAAACTTAGAAAGCTTTAAAAACAAATCTTCTATGATTGTGGTCACGAAGACAATATGCACGTCACTATCTTTCTGTAACAACAGGGAACCGAGCAATGTCATCTTGAGCAAGGACTGGGTGACAATTGTACAGGCAGCCGACAATCGTTCAGATAAGGCTACATTATTGACAAACCACTTCAACTGCCACGATATAGCGGTTTCAGTTTTTGGTCTCACAACAGCCGTCGCTATGGTAATGACAGTTGCCAATAATTATCAATAGCGAGGCGTAGCATTGATTTCATCCCGCAACCGCAATACGTTATTCAAGAGAAGTCCGCACACACATTACAACGTTATCGATTTTCCGCCCTGTATATAACTCGCACTCACTACTGTTCCTAACGTTCTCCTCGCCAAGGTGAACTTGACAACGTGGGACCAGCAACCGTTGTCGGGTTGTTCCTCCAAAAAAGGCCGAACTTGTTGGACGTTGTTCTAACACAACATGACACCATAGTGACGTTAGTCCTGCACAGAATATTCTCCCGAAATTGCTTGGTCAGCGTTCTCATGAAAAAATAACTGCTAGTTTCAATAATCACTCAGATTGCTTTTTCTTCTGTACCTACCATTGTTCTCGGCAATCTTTCTCGATGTCGTCTTCCCTGGATTTGAACAGTGAACTAAGACATGATGGTCACACACTGAATTTGATGGAGTAGAAAATTTTCACATGCACTTTCGAACCGCAGCAGAAGTGTAATGGCGTGGCTGGCGGCAGTGCTTGATGCTGTTCCCAACAAGGCTGGAATAGCGAGGGAGGCAGCAAGCAGCAGCAGCAGCAGCAGCAGCAGCAGGGGATTGGGTGGCTGTAGTAGTAGTGGATGTAGTTAGGCTAGATCAATATTCAGCGTCTGTCGTTTTACTTTGCCGTCTTGTGTCGCCTCTAACATGAGTCCATTTTCATGTGCCTGTTTCTTTATTTTGCTTAGTGTTGTTGCTGTTGTTTGTGTTGTTGTTGTTGCTGTTGTTGATCATGTTGTTGTTGTGCGTGCTTGCGTGAACGAGTAAACGAGTATATGTATGTGTGATGTGATTGATGTGTGCGTGTGTGTGTTAGAGTGTTAGCGCTAGTGTTAGTGTGTATCAGTGTGTGTATGTGTGTGTTAGTGTATGTGTTTTTAATGGTGTGTGTGTGTGTGTGTGTGTGTGTGTGTGTGTGTGTGTTGTGTGTGTGTGGTGTGTGTCTTCAATTTTACGTCTGTTCACTTAAGTGATATTAGACGATGGAGGCAGAGGGGGATTGGGGGGGGGGGGGAACATAATGAGATAAGGGCTGTAAGTAGAATAGATACGTGTTGGTATGAATGCACATTAAAAGATTATTCCAATCTATATAAATAGTATGTTGCAAAAAACATGGCATAGAACTACAAAAATTAACAAAAACCCACAACAATTGAAAAATACTCTAATGTTTGAAAACAAACAATTTTGAACTACTTGTAACGGCAGCTGTGAAACAAGCAAAATGTAGATTCCCACGACCATACTTTACAAAAAAGAGAATACTGGGGATTGCAACAGAGACAAGGCTATCTCACATAATAACTCTGGATTGGTTTAAAACTTCCTGCAGAGACTTATCTTGAAATGATGGTAAAAACGTTTTTAAACCTTGACATTGATACAGAACATGAACATTAGAAAATTTGTCACCGCATATACATTGTACATTTTTGGCAAATTTTGCTCGAAGGGCATTTAATTTCAATCTGTAGATTAGAGAAACAATTTTTCTAGTACAGGATTTTCGAAAACCGTACTGAGTGCAAAGAATGTTCTCAATATCCAGAACTGAACAAGTATGCTGGGGATAACCAGCCTCTTCCTGTTTCTTTTTCACATGTTTCCAGCAAACATTTTGAAGCAAAGCATAACCTTCATGAAGAGAAAGAGGAATATCTAAAACAGTTGAATAGCTATCATGTTTTGCTGCCTTTTTGGCAGCTTTGTCAACCATTTCATTAAAATGAATACCACAATGAGATGGAATCCAGCAGAAAGTAACATTCGAACCCCTCAGAATTAAAAAATGTACCAACAAATTAATTTCAGTAATAAGATTCTGCTTAACGGTCGAAGACGAGTTACTGAGAGACTGTAATGCAGATTTAGAATCAACACAGAACAATATCTGCAAAACAGTATTGGGGCAATCAAGCAGAAAGTACAAAGCCATCAAAATAGCAGTAAGTTCAGCAGTAAAGATGGAATGATTTTTGCCGATGTGATAGGATTTTTCAATCTTTAAAGCTGGAATGATGAATGCTGCCCCTGCTTCCTTGTTCTTAAGAAGGGATCCGTCAGTGTATATCTTAAGATGTGAAGGATATGTATCTTCTAGGTGCACTTTTATATAAGATCCAAGAATAAGCCCAACAATGAAAAAAAGTGTGTGTGTGTGTGTGTGTGTGTGTGTTGTGTGTGTGTGTGTGTGTGTGTGTGTGTGTGTGTTGTGTGTTCAGTGTTAGTGTGTGTGCGCGCGCGCGATCATCTAAAAGAAATTCAAAAGCGAGTATCTATACTCACAATCACACTCAATATTCACATGTAGG
This sequence comes from Rapana venosa, assembly GCA_028751875.1. NCBI lineage: Eukaryota > Metazoa > Mollusca > Gastropoda > Neogastropoda > Muricidae > Rapana > Rapana venosa. The sequence goes on along the minus strand of CM054136.1, from coordinate 71,624,329 downwards.
ATCTCTCTCTCTCTCTCTCTCTCTCTCTCTCTCTCTCTCTCTCTCTCTCTCTCTCTCTCTCTCTCTCTCTCTCTCTCTCTAGCACACAAACACGCGTAATTATGTGAAGAAAGACATATGCACATAAGTACGTGTACACTGTGATATCTTCTGTCTTCTTTTCTCGGCTAGAGCTCCCGTTTCACCGATAGTGAAATGTTGGCATATGCGCCACTTTTAGCCTACCGTTAAGATAGCTGTTATCCGACTTCGGGGATACAACTGGGAATTCAGACTACGGATTTTTCCCAGTGAAGGCCGCGAGGTACCTCCCTTCTCTTTCCTATTTTCAACTGTCGTGGGTTCTTTTGACGTGCACAAGTCCGTAAGCACACGGGTCCGACTGGTTTAGAGTTTCCTCCGAAAGACTTGACATTCAGACCGATTTTCCCTGTCAAACTGGGAAGAAAGGGCAAGGGTAGGAATCGAACCCAGAACCTTACGGTTGACTTGTTAGGCAGGTGAACGTCTTAACCATATTAAGCAGCAACCAGCCGTTATGGCCCAGTGGTTAGTGCCTGAGGTTACGAACTGGAAGGTTGCCGGTCCGAATCCTGTAAGAGTCATTGAGATATTTTGGACTTCTACCATAATGAGTTTGCTACGGGCTCGTTGGGAAGACTGGGACAGCACAGTCAAGACTATCTACTCTACGGAAGCGATTTTGAAAATGATGCTTAAACTACCTGACCAGCAAACCACTGCAGGTGTCTGTAGCTCTCGGGCCCGGTGGATGCCGGAATTATTTATTATGACTGGAAGCGTAGGGTACATCCCCGTGAAATAGTCTCAAAGCACATGTACTTCCATAGCAGCATCTTTACGTCATCCTCATCACCATTGATCATGCTTCAAGCAATAAAAGAACATAGCCTCTGATTCTCTCCGAAGTCGGAATGCAGCTTGCTTAATAGTTAGGCAAACAGTCTAAAACGCAAAATTTCACCATCGGTGATTATCAGAGCACTAGCCGAGGAACGAAAAAGAAGTCTCTGAGATTCGGTGGCCCTGGTTGTTGTGGTCTCATGGTGACCTCAGTTTCGGTTTCCCTATACACTTCTGTGCCTGTGGTAAGTTTGTGTCAAAAAGCCCATGGGGTTGGAGGTTTATTTTATTTTATTTTATTCTTTTATAGCGAGGATAATGGAATAAGCACTCATGTGCTTTTTTACATCCAGTCCCCATGTGTATGCGGTTTTAGTAAATTCTGTCATCTGTTCCCACCGGCACACAATGGCCTACTCTTACGAAAAGTGGAACAGGATTTAAACTGTGCGCAAGATGTTCTGCATGCGTTCGAACACGGGGCCTCGGTTTATAGTCTCATCCGAAGGACTTTTGGGGAGAGTAGAGTCTGCACTGATGTTAACTCCAGGGGAAAATATCCCCTTGAACGGGAATCGAACCCGGGTGGTCAGATTGCGAGCGCAATGTTCTAACCACTAGGCTATCCCGTCCCCACGGGAGATGGTTGATGGAGGGACGTTGTGGTGGTCGTATTGTATTATATTGTCACGTATATCACTTTTAAGTCTCAGCAGAGTTCTGTGCCTAAAATTCGGGCTGCTCTCCCCCCGAGGACAGCGCGTCGCCACAAGAACGGCGCCACCCATTTTTCTTCCTCTTTGCATGTGTATTGTTTCCCTATCAGAGTGGCTTTTTTTTCAACATAATTTTGCCAGAGACAACCCTCTTGTTGCCGTAGGTTCTTTTTCGTGCGCTAAATGTTTCACATTGGACCTCGGCTTATTGTCTCATCCGAAAGACTAGCACCCAGACCACCACTCACAGTCTACTGGATGGGGGGGGGGGGGGAGTTTCGGGCACAAAAAGGATCGAAACACCACTCACTTTCAACCCAGACTTTTCGCTTTCTAGGCTAGTGCGTTACCTCTAGACCACCCCGGGTGGGCGTCTCACTCAGTCTGGGTAGGTGACTGAGTTATTACTGTTGTCAATAGGGGGCTTAGTAGGTAACATCCTGTGTATGATTGTCTCAGACATCTCATACATAATCTAGACTGCTTGCTGGAAGCTGGAAGCCACTACCTGCGGAATATGTGACTTGGCCAATCTGTCATATTGGAGGCCTACTCGCTTATGTGTAGTGCACAATGTCGGCCTTCTCTCCCCCACGTTGTAATATATATATATATATATATATATATATATATATATATATATATATATATATATATATATATATATATATATATATATATATATATATACATATTTATATATATATATACATATTTTATATATATATATATATATATATATATGTATGTATATATATAAATATATATAGAAACAAGAGTTAAGAGCGAGTCAAGTGACATTCTTTTACTTCAAGGATAATGAATAAGCACTCATGTGCTTTTTTTTAAAAACCCAGTCCCCGCCCTTACTGGGATAACAGCAATATAGAAAAAAACCAACAATAACAGCAATACTACTACTAATAAAAACAACAAAAACCGAAACAAAACCAGGAGACAAAAACAACAATAACAAACAAACAAAAAAGAAACAAGCACAGGAAGACAATAATAACACACACAACACACACACACACACACACACACACACACACACACACACACACACACACACAATATATATATATATATATATATATATATATATATATATATATATATTATATATATATATATATATATATATATATATAAAAGCACGCGCAAAGAGATCTAAAAATACGAATTAACAATCAAATTATGATAATGATGAAAAGAGGCAAATAAGCAAGCAGCAAACAGGAAAACTTAAACGAGCCAAGCAACTGAAAACAGCATCCCGCCACCATCCATCAACGAAATAAAGCATATGAATCATAATATTTTAGTAAAAGAGGAGGAAGAATCAATCAATATCGTCAATATGGGGAAGAAAGAAGCGGTACTATCAATACCAAACTACATCAAATACATGTCCCAGATTCAAAAGAAAAGAAAATTATGCATAACATTTAAAGCAAAGTAATGGCATAATGATTTACACACACACGCACACGCACACACACACACACACACACACACCACACACACACAGGGAGAGAGAGAGAGAGAGAGAGAGAGAGAGAGAGAGAGAGAGAGAGAGAGAGAGAGAGAGAGAGAGAGAGAGAGAAAATAGACAGACACACAGACAGAGGACTTCAGCACAGTTACACGAGCGTTGAACAAGGAGTGACCATCATCACAATGATTTATTAGCGCACACTTTCCATTTTCAATCATGATAATAAACAGTATTACGAATGCATTAATTCATATACTACCACATGCAAAAAGACTGAAACGGAGGAAGAAATGGGGGGATCAGAGAGAGAGAGAGAGAGAGAGAGAGAGAGAGAGAGAGAGAGAAGAGAGAGAGAAGGGGGGGGGGGGGGGGGGGGGAGAAAACGGGTTATCGAGAACATCAGTTAACTGGAGGGGAAAGAATAAAAAAGACTGAAACAGAGGAAGAGATAGGGGGTTAGAGAGAGAGAGAGAGAGAGAGAGAGAGAGAGAGAGAGAGAGAGAGAGAGAGAGAGAGGAGAGAGAGAGAGGGAGGGGGAGGAGGGGGGGGGGGGGAGAGGGAATGGGTTATTGACGACATTATGCAACTGGAGGAGAAAAAATAAAGTGTATAGGTGTACAAGTACATCAGTAATGATATATATAATCTAAAGTGATGTAAGAACATTGTTCTCTCTGAAAAACCAAACCACGTCAATAACTAATGGGTGGCGCTGCTCTTGTGGCGACCCACTCTCCGCGGGAAGAGCAGCCCGACTTTCACACACAGAAATCTGCCGTGACTTAAAGTGGTATATAAATTGGGGGGTGGGGGGGGGGGGGGGGGGAATAATACACCAGGTGAATTATAGGTGACATTCTTCATAATTATATAATTATTATACATCATCAATATGAACAGGCTGACAAAAATACTTAATGTACAATATATCAGCAAACACTCGGACGAAACCTTTTTATTGCCTGGGGTTTTATGTGTGTGTGTCCCCGACTGAAATGGGATGACAAGCATACATTTAACCCAGGCCAAAGCTTTGTCTGTCACGATGATGATGATGATGATAATAACAATAAAAATATCAACAACAACGATAATAAAAAACATAATGATAATGATGATGACGATGATCATCATAACAATGATGATGATGATGGTTATTCTACTACTACTACTACTACTACTACTACTACTACTACTACTACTACTACTACTACTACTACTACTACTACTACTACTACGACGACGACGACGACGACGACGACGACGAAGACGACGACAACGACGACAATGATAATAAGAACAGCAACAACAACGACGACGACGATGATGATGGTGATGATGGAGATGATGGAGATGATGGAGATGATAATGATACTACTACTACTACTACTACTACTACTACTACTACTACTACTACTACTGATCAGTCCTTCGGATGAGACTATAACCGAGGCCCCGTGCGCGAACGCATGCAGAACATCTTGCGCACACGTTAAATCCTGTTCCGCTTTTCGAAAGAGTAGGCCATTGTGTGCTGGTGGGAACAGATGACAAAATTTACAAAACCGCATACACACGGGGACTGGATGTGAGAAAGCACATGGGTGCTTGTTTCATTATCCTCGATATAATTTTTTTTTTTAAAGTCATCTGAGCGCTTTGAGTTGTTGCTTTACAAGATTCAGCGCTATATAAATTCCATACATTATTATTACTACTACTACTTCTTCTTCTTTTTCTTCTTCTTCTTATCAGTGTCAATATTATTATTATTATTATCATTATCATCATCATCATCATCATCATCATCATCATCATCATCATCATCATCATCATCATTATTATTATTATTATTATTATTATTATTATTAATGCGAGCAAAGTGCCAAGGGCAACATAAAAACATGACTATATGATCAAAACGCTATGTTGAGATTGTCATCAGTCGTGACAAGCTCTTAGCGTAACAACACGTACCCTCTCATCAATAGAGAGAAAAAAAATCATTTGAAACCGGAGTATGGCTGCCTATTATGACGAGGTAACTTGAAAACAGCCATACATACACACTTCTCACCCAGTGTATACTTTATATTGGGTGACAACCCCCCACCCCCACCCCACCCCCCAGGGTAGGTAGCTGGGGAACACAAACAAACAACAAGCATACATGACAACAATTTAACATTACAATTGACGGACGCTATAGCCGAGTGGTTAAGACCGTTTGACCTCAATCCCATGGGTCCATGAAGTCATGCGTTCGAATCTCGGCGTCGTCGTCTAGGGAATTAAGGGTGGGGGGGATTTTTACGATCTCCCAGGTCAACCTCAAGTGCAGACCTGCCAGTGCATATATATATACCCCCGCGACGCCGAAAGGCACCAGCGGCAGATGAAAGAAAGAAGATATATATATACATACATACATGCAGAAACTCAAATATGCACGTTAAAGATCCCGTAACTCACTTCAGCATTCGGTGGGTTACGGAAACACAAATATTGCATGCTAACAGGTAAGCTTACAATGAAATTCATCATCATCATCATTAGCCATTACACCCAGCGGTGTGTAGGGCAGCAACAAAGCACTTCCACTCCTGCCTATTCTGGGCCAACCTAGTCACTGATCCCCAAGAGTGCTGCATGGCCTTCATCTCACTTTCTACAGTCCTCCTCCACGTTGCTTTTGGTCTTCCTTTCTTTCTCCTTCCTTCTGGGGTCCAGTGCAATGCTGTTCTTGCGATTGACTGTGGGTCTCTTCGGAGGATGTGCCCAATCCACTTCCACCGTCTTCTGGTGATGATGGTTCCCATGTCTTCTTGCCTGCATCTCCGTAGTAGGTCTTTTACAATGAAATTAATGAGCTGCTTTTGAAGTGGGAATGTGTCAGGTGAGATTAGCAGGCAGACTTCCTGCAGAATTACAAGCACGGGAGAATTTACCATGTACTTCACTCGGTAAGGGGACGCAGAGAGATAACTCGAACTAGAGAGAGAGAGAGAGAGAGAGAGAGAGAGAGAGAGAGAGAGAGAGAGAGAGAGAGAGAGAGAGAGAGAGAGGAGAGAGAGAGAGAGAGAGAGAGAGAGAGAGAGAGAGATTGTAACAGCATGTCTAAAACCAGAGGTAGTCCCTTTTCCCGTTCATTCGGACTGTCCTCTTGAGGACAAAAATGTACTCAATTATATCATCCTTCTAGTCTTGAAAGCGTAACATAAAACGATGTCATATTTCAACTGACTAGAGAGTGTTCAGAGAGCTGGAAAGGTTACGTTTGGAGAGTAAGTGGCCCAGCAGCAGTGCAGGGCCCCCTCTGGTCGGTGGCCCCACGGCGGCCTGACATTGGTGGGCTCCCAGGGGAACTTCCGACCCTGAAGTTGCGACCTTAGCAAATCTGGGTGTGAGTGAGGCGGAGAGATTTGAGTACCGGGTGCGAGCCACCACTGAGAACCCCCAAGTTGATTTTTCCCCTGGGGTTTACATCTGCTGACTCAACTCCCACCAAAAGTCCTTTGGATGAGACTAATAAACCAAAGTCCTGTGTGCGAACGCACGAAGAACATCTTGTACAGACGTTAAAGCCTGTACCGTTTTTCGGAAGAGTAGGCCAGATATATTGGTTGTGAACGAATGACAAAGTTTACAAAACCGCATGCACATGGGGGACTGGATGTTATATATAACAATAATATGCAGAACATCTTGCACACACGTTAAAATCTATTCCGCTTTTAGGAAGAGTAGGCCAGCTGAAGGCTGATCCGAACAAACTTCACGAGCAAGATCCCAGACCATCAGATCCTGAAAACACACAGGTGCTGGAGGAAGAGGTAGAAGAAGCAGTAAGATCCCTGAAAGGAGGCAAGTCACCAGGGATTGACAACATCCCGGCTGAGCTCATCAAGAACGGAGGCCCAGAGATGATCAAGGCATTAACAATCATCTGCCAACGCATCTGGACCAGCAAAGAGTGGCCTGAACAATGGACCCAATCCATCATAGTTCCACTTCCAAAGAAGGGAGACCTGAAGAAGTGCCAAAATTACAGAACAATCAGTCTGATAAGCCATCCAAGCAAAGTTATGCTACGCATTGCCTTGAACAGACTGAAACCACAAGCAGAAGAAATTCTATCAGAAGAACAGGCAGGATTCAGACCAGGTCGAAGCACTGTCGAGCAGATCTTCAACATCAGAATGCTCATAGAGAAGCATCTCCAACATCAGCTACAGCTCTACAACAACTTCATTGACTTCAAGAAGGCCTTCGACCGAGTGTGGCAAGAAGCTCTGTGGCAAGTCATGAGAGACTATAGCTTCGACGAGGACCTGATTCAAGTCATCCAGGCGCTGTATGACAGCTCCCACAGTGCAGTCCTCATGGGTGGAGAAATCGGGGAGTTCTTCCGGACTTCAGTTGGAGTTCGACAAGGCTGCCCGCTATCCTCCCCCGTTCTTTTCAACGTGTTCCTGGAGAACATCATGCAGGAGGCCCTCCTTGACTTCAAGACCACAATCACAATAGGAGGAAGGCCAGTCTGCAATCTTCGATTCGCAGACGATATTGATCTCATGGGCCGCAGTGAAGAAGAACTCCAGGATCTCACCACCAGACTGGAAACATCAGCCAATGCCCACGGTATGGAGATCAGCACGGAAAAGAGCAAGATCCTAGTGAACAGTACCACACCGACCACTCCCACCAGCATCAAGATGAGTGGCGAGACACTAGAGGAGGTGGAAACTTTCAAGTACCTTGGAGCAGTCATCACCAAAGAAGGCACGAGCACACAAGAGGTGAAGATCAGACTTGCTGTGGCACTCTCCTCCATGACTAAGCTGGCGAAAGTGTGGAGAAACCACAACATCAGAACCCACACTAAGGTCAGACTCTACAAGGCACTCGTCACATCCATTGCCTTGTACAGCTGTGAAGCATGGACACTTACTGCCGATTTAGAACGTCGCATTCAAGCCTTTGAGATGAAGTGCCTCAGGCGGATCCTGAACATCACCTACAGAGACCGCAAAACCAATGACTACGTCTGGCAGCAGATCGAGGCACTGGCTGGCAAACAAGAACCATTGCTAGATACAGTCAAACGGAGGAAACTGAAGTGGTTTGGCCACACAACAAGGCATAACAGCCTGTCAAAGACAGTCCTGCAGGGAATGGTGGAAGGAGCAAGGAGGCAGGGACGACCACGCAAAAGCTGGATATCCAACATCAAGGAGTGGACCGGCCTCACTGTACCAAACCTCCTGAAAACAGCCCAGGACAGAACCATTTGGCGGTCCACTTGCAACGTCCGTGCGGGTACCCCAACGGTCGTCCCGACCAAGGGATGAGTGAGTGAGTGAGAGTGAGGCCATTGTGTGCCGGTGGGAACATATGACAAAATTGACAAAACTGCATAAACACAGGGACTGAATGTAAAAAAAAGCACATGAGTGCTTCAGAAAGAAAAAAGAAAGGAAATGAACAGTGTGGGAACAACAGGGCAAGGACTTGATGAAAGATGACGCATCCAAAAATAAAAGCTAAAAAAAAAAGGGAGGGAAAAGAACAAGAAAAAAAAACACGATCGCAGCAGCAGTAGTGACCCCGTTTCTTGGTGATCGCAGTCTTTGTTTTTCTTCATTCCTTTCTGCCTGTGGTTAGTTGGTGTCAAGTCATCAGAGTCAGCATAGTCATGGGAGAGTGTCTATGCAGGAACGTTCCACAGGCACAACTCCAGATTGGGCTCCCCCACCCCACCCCACCCCCCTCCCATCCCCGTGGGGATGCTGGGGGCCTTTCAGTATAAATAGCATCCCCACCTTCTGGAAATTCTGTGCTAGAAATTTCCTCTTTTCTATCCCTGTCCTTGCTCCTAGGAGCCTCGTTCCTTTTCTTCCTGTCACCCCCCCCCCCCCCCCCCCCCCCCCCCCCCCCTTCTTGTCTATTTTCAACATTCTTGGTTCATTCTCCCGCCTTTTTTTCTTCTTCCAGAAAAGTCTTAAAATACATTAATTCTCTCCCATGCGGAAATTGTGTGCGCTGGGCCTGACCTGATTTGTCAGGCGCTTAACGGCAGCGCAATGCATTTTCGCTCATATGAAAAACATTAGTTGCTGTCTGAGCGTTCGACAAAGAAAGGCGAGAAGAAGATTCCTCACCTCACCTCACATATCCCGTAGTCCCTTGGACCGTGGGGGCACTAATGAAGATTTTGCAACCAGCATCCTGCACTCCTCGCGGTCTTTTGCTTTCCATAGAAGAAGATTGGGCGATGTATTTTCGTCAGTTGGGGCGAAAGCAGCACGAATGATGTCGTGCAACTCAACGACTCTTCTGGTTTGGGCCTTAAGGCAACTTGACGGGTAGTCCCTGTGGAAGAGGGGCTTTGCTCTGAAGGTACCACAGAAGGAGTCTGGGATCAACACTGGATGTGTTAAGACTGATATAAGCGGCACGTTTAACCAGCAGTGTTAATGAATTTAAAGGAAATATGAAGGTGCATACGCTTGTGCTTGCGCTTCCGCTTGCGCTTGCGCGCGCACGCCCGCCCGCCCGCCCAGAGAGGAGAGAGAGAGAGAGAGAGAGGAGAGAGAGAGAGAGAGAGAGAGTCACCAACCAACTAACCAACCAACTAACCAACAACACACACACACACACACAAAGAACCACATTTCTAGGAAAATCATTCCTCGCGGAAATTCTGAATGAAGCTGGTAGCGACCTCCAGGCGTGGATCTCCTACAGAAGAGATTCTGAGGTCCTGGAGTTCTTCCTCGCTGCGAAACCCCACGCGGTATCCTAACTGGGTCATGAGGTCAGAGCACTGCTCGTTGATAACCTGCACGTTCTTCAGGTCAGCCACCTGCCTCCACTGCTGGGACCTGGCCGTGGAGTTAGACCTCTCTGCTTCACACGTTGCGCACGCTTTCCGCATCCCCGGCGCGATCCTAGCCATGTTCTCTGCCTGCTTCATCCCCTTCTCTGAGGCCTCCAGCCCCATGAACTCATGCAGCAGCTTCATCGCCAGTGTTGGCGACTTGGCAATGTCTTCATAACGGGCCAGCATGTACCGGCTCTGCGTGTCTCTCTGCTTCATGCTTCGCGCGACCTTCAGATCGTCAACGATGGTTTTGCACAAGTTGAAGGCCTCGTCTTGCAGCTCTGAAAACTTGGCAAAGCCGAGGCGGTGGCGAGATTCGAGAGTGCCTCGCGGATCTCTCACGAGATGGATCACTTTGAGGCCAGGATCTTTCTGCATCAGTTCCACGGCACGGGACATGCGGAAGCGGATGGTTTTTGTAGCGACCACGGTGTAGTTCTTGAGACACACGGCTGTCAGGTTCTGGACGCAGGCGTCCCACACAGTCCTGGAGTTCTTCAGCACCATGTCTCTGGAGCCCTCCCTGAAGCAGTGCTTGAAGCGTGCGGTGGCTTTGCCGTGACCCATGAAGCCGTCGGTCAGGCAGGTCTGGAAGATGCTGGCGATGTCGCAGTTCAGGAGAGCAGTCATGTTGCCCGTGGCCTCATCACTGCTGCTGAACTGGTACCTCTTCTTCCTAGGACAGAAAGTGACCGTTTTCATGTGGGATCACTGCTCCACGCCACATCAGTTTTCACACTATAATATATGTGACAGGTTGAGAATTGTAACAAACATAGGGGGAACAGTGCAAGATGTGTGCAAGAGGGACTTAAAAGCCCTGAACATCGACCAGAACAACTGGGAAGCAACAGCCCTCGAGCGGTCAGCCTGGAGACAGACTGTGCAGAAAGGTCTTTCCAAGTTGGAAGAGACACTACTGGCTCAGCAGCACGAGGCAAAGAGAATGAGAAGAAAGGCTGCAGCCCAGGCAGACATACAGACCAGCGTCAGACTTCATCTGTGCCCTCTGCCATAGGGACCGTCTGTCATTCCCGTGTCGGACTGACCAGCCAGCCACATCCCACGCTGTACCAGAACGAACACCTAGGGAGCAACTCCATAGCCTTACGAGACTGACGGATGCCTACTCAGGGTGAACAGACAGATAAGTTTACATCTGCTTCCGTCTTCTTCTTTCGTTGGCATCTACTGCAGTAACACATATCAATGTATGTGCTCTTCCCATACACATACACATCGAAGTAAATGATCAGCTCATTTTTTTATGTAGCTGCTGGGAGGAGGGGGTGGGGGTGGGGGGCATGGATAGCTTAGTGGTTAGAGAGTTGAGCTCGTGATTTGATGGGCTGGGGGTTCGAGCCACTACCAAGGCACATGTATGAGGGAATTTTCCCCCAAGAGTTAACTTACGTACTGACTCCACTCCCCGGAAAGTCCTTCCATTGAGACTATTAACCAAGGCCCAAGTGTGAACGCATGCAGAACATATTGTGCACAGGTTAAAACATTCAAACCCGTTCTGCCTTTCGAAAGAGTAGACCGTTCATGTCAGCAAGAAAGGATGACAAAAAATGTTTTTAAAAAACGTATACACACTGGTGTCCTGATGAGACATCATCCCTGAAGTCGCAAGTGGCTACCTTAATGTTGAGCAAAAACAGTCGTATATTTTAAAAAAATCTCACGATTGGTAAGCCTCAAAGCTGTAGCCCAAGCATTTAAAAAGAACTATAATTGTCAATTCTGTACATGTACACGAAAAACAAACCTTAGAAAGAGAAAAGATTACCCTGCAACAAAAAGCATTTCTCCAGTTCTCTTCTTCTACTAAGAACATGCATCGGTTCGCACGCGCGCGTGCGCACACACACACACACACACACACACACACACACACACACCACACACACACACACACACACACACACACACACACACAACACACACACACACACACACACACACACACACACACACACACACGAACGCACGCAGAACACCTTGTGCACACGTTAAATCCTGTCCCGCATTTCGAAAGAGTAGGTCATTGCATGTGGGTAGGAACATAATTATAACAAAATTTACAAAGCCGCATACGCACAGGGACAGGATGTTTAAAAAAAAAAGCACATGAGTGCTTATTCCATTAGCCTCAATATAAAAGAATAAATAAATCAATGAACAAAAATACCACTTATTGATATGTCTGAACCTCTGACCATGCAGCTGCCCCATCGAGTGCAGGGGTTCAAACCAGTACAACACATCCGGGTGATTGTTGAATAAACTTCCGGTCATGGAACTTCCGGTTCGCATGTACGCCAAAATGATCAATCGGCTTTGCGTCTTTCCACTGATTGCTTTGGAATTGTCCAACTGCCATCTGGATTCAAATCTATTCCCTCATTGTTCACAAAATTATCTGTGTCTCTGTTTGGTTTGGGTAGTTCAATTTTGTCGCTCTGGGTGTCTGGTATCAGAGGGACAAAGTTGACAAGTTCAGTATCCTTGGCAGGGTTGTCTGCTTCGTTGCTCTGGAATCCTGCTTCTTGTGGAGAATCTGCGGCGGTGAAGTCAGCGTCGTTAGCTGTAACGGTTCTGTAGCGGGGTGTCATCTTCTCCAGTGTTGTCATCTCTGTCCTGTAAGGACTTGGGATGTTCTGATAGGAAAAGCAGAACATGTTGACAGGGTACACCGTGACTTTGTGTGTGTTGTGTTGTGTTGTGTTGTGTTGTGGTTGTGGTGTGGGTGGTGTGTGTGTGTGTGTGTGTGTGGTGTGTGTGTGTGTGTGTGTGTGTGTGTGGTGTGTGTGTGTGTGTGTGTGTGTGTGTGTGTGTGTGTGTGTGTGTGTGTGTGTGTGTAGTCAAGTCAAAATGATTTTCTTGAGGGTAAAAGATTAAGTTTACACAACTTTTTTCATCCTGCCCTCACAACAACAAAAAAATTCAAGAAAATTGACATATACACCGCGCAGCGCGCGCGTGTGTGTATGTGTGTGTTGTGTGTGTGTGTGTGTGTGTGTGTGTGTGTGTGTGTGTGTGTGCGTACGCGCGTGTGTGTATGA
>CM054136.1:71606297-71608797 GCA_028751875.1 Rapana venosa | reverse complement strand
GGCTACATCATACAGCAATCACAGCCATGGGAGTATTGGAACCCCATGCCACGTCGACAGTTATGGGTATGATAATTAATAATATCCTGTAAAGTAATTGCCTGTATTGTGCCCAGTCCCCACCCCCACTGTCCCTCTCTCTGTGAATGACACGATTCATCTTTGTGGTTGTCATTCTCTGTCTTTCTCTCTCGTCTGTCTGTCTGTGTGTCTGTCTGTCTGTCTGTCTGTCTGTCTGTCTGTCTGTCTTCTCTCTCTCTCTCTCTCTCTCTCTCTCTCTCTCTCTCTCTCTCTCCCTACTTCTCCCTGGGACACTATCTCTGTCTGTCTGTCTGTTTGTCTGTGTCTGTCTGTGTCTGTCTGTCTGTCTCTCTCTCTCTCTGAGACACTGTCTGTCTGTCTGTCTGTCTCTCTCCATGGGACACTCTGTCTCTGTCTGTCTGTCACTCTCCCCCCTCTCTCTCTCTGGGACGTGTTTATTATTACTCTTATTATTATTATTAATGGGTTTTTTTGGTTTTTTTTAAACTGTAGTTTGCTATTGGTAGTAATAATGATGATAGTGGCTAAATGTCTTCCTCCCCTTTTACCAAAATATTATGATTTATATGATTTATTTTGCTGACAGATGGTGGTGGGATGATGTTTTCAGTTGCTGAACTCGTCATGTTTTCTTGTTTGCTAATTGTTTAGTTGCCTCTTTTAAAAAAAATCATTTTCATCATTTGATTATATATTTATTGTTTTCAGTTCTCTCTCTCTCTCTCTCTCTCTCTCTCTCTCTCTCTCTCTCCTCCTCTCCTCTCTCTCTCTCTCTCTCTCTCTCTCTTCGTTTGTGCTCTTTTGTCATTTTTGTTATTGTTTTTCTGTTCTTGTTTCTTGCTTTTTTGGTTGTTATTGTAATTGGTGATTTTTGGGGGTAGGAGGGAGGGGGTGGGAAGGTGGGGGGGGGGGGGGGTGAATGTTTGTTATTGTTGTTATTTTCAAATAGGTTTTTTTTCTATCTTCATGTTATCCCTGAGAAGGGCGGAGACTGGATGTAAAAAAACAACACCAAACACACGAGTGCTTAATCCTCGAAATAAAAGAATTTGATCTGATTTGATTTGAACTCTCTCTCTCTCCCTCTCTCTCTCCCTCCCCTCTCTTTGTCTCTGTCTCTGTCTCTCTCTCTCACTCACTCACTTACCCACTCACTCTCTGTCTCTCTCTCTCCCCTCCACCCCCCCTCTCTCTCTCTCTCTCTCTCTCTCTCTCTCTCTCTCTCTCTCTCTCTCTCTCTCTGTGTCCTCTTCACTTCTCCCCTCCCAGTCTCACACCCTTAATGAATATTTAAGATGTTTTCAAATAATAATAAAGGCAATTTTACATAGGATATTACCCCCAATAAATGTGAGTTTGTTAAAATTCGAGTCAGTTACCAAAAACAAGTTTGATGATTTGTTTAAATAGAATAATAAATCGGAAGGGGAAGCCACTACTCACTGTTCTGACGCTGTATTGAAAACTTGGCCACAAGGTGGCGACGGCTGACAGTGTTGAGGTCCAGGGGGTAGTGGAGACAGAAGAGAGACAACAACCCGAACAACATGATCAGCAGCAACACTCTCTGTAAGGTCTTCATGGCCTCTGGCCTCGCCTCACGCCTCACGTCTCACGCAGGCCTCACGCCTCACGTCGCACGTCTCACGCCTCACGTCTCACGTCTCACGCCTCACGCTTCACGTCTCTTGTCTCACGTATCACGCTTCACGTCTCTGCACTCACGGCCAAAACTGCCCTTCTTTGACAGAAAAAAACAATTGTTTTTACAAGGCACTTGTTGAAAATATAGCTGCTGACATTATGGACATGATCATCATAACCATAAAAATGTATGATGATGATGATGACAAGGTGGTGATGATGGTGGTAAGGGCAGGTCGCTAAAAAAAACACACCCCAACAACAACAACAACAACAACAACAAAACAATAACAACGGACAACGACGATGATGACGAAGATGACACAGGTGATTGATCATGATGGTGATATCAACGGTGAAGATATCAACACCTGTTCTGCCCATGATTATGGTAATAATTATCATCTCCACCCCCACACCCATCCCTGTTGGTGCCATCATTATCACTACCAACACCAGCAACAACAAACATGACAACAATAGCACCAGCAATAGTAATAATAATAATAATAATAATAAGAAGAAGAAGAAGAAGAAGAAGAAGAAAGATGATGATGATCATCATCATCATTAGCATTATCATCATGGTGGTGTGGGTGGGTTTTAGTTGTGACGATGATCATGGTGACTGATTTTCTTGAACATAACATGTGGATGTCTTTTTTTGCTTGGAACCATTGCCAGTGTACTCAGAAGAAGTAGCAGGCCTAGCAAAAGAACACACACACACACACACACACACACACACACACACACACACACACACACACACACACACACACACACACACACACCACCACCACGCACGCACGCA
>CM054136.1:71466297-71601297 GCA_028751875.1 Rapana venosa | reverse complement strand
AAAATTGTCTTTGCAAGTCCTTTGGATCTTGTGACATGCCCATACCATTTCAGTTTACTTTTATGTGCATATCTATCTATCTATCTATCTATCTATCTATCTATCTATCTATCTATCTATCTATCTATCTATCGATCGATCTATCTATCTATCAATCTATCAATCTATCCATCCATCCATCCATCCATCTATCTATCTATCTATCTATCTATCTATCTATCTATCTATCTATCTATCTTTTGATCTTAGCCCAATTTCTGCGTTTCTTTAAAGTTCCCTTAGATTTGATGTTTGTAGTTTGCAATTTTTTTTATTCGACATGTTCGCCGTTTAATGCCAACGTATCATATTACTCTCTTTCCATATCGTTGCCTATCATTTCATTTTTGCTATCAGTTTTCTCGTCTGATGTCACTTGTAGTAAACAGACGTTAAATATAAAAAAAAACCAAACGAAAACACAGACACGCACGCGGGCGCACGCACACACACACGCGCGCGCGCGCGCGCACGCACAAACTCGTACACACACGTACACTCTCTCTCTCTCTCACACACACACACACAAGCGCGCACACACATACACAAGCACACGCTCGCACGGATGCACACACGCACGCACGCACGCACGCACACACACACACACACACACGCCGCACGCACACACACACACGCACGCACGCACGCACGCACGCACGCACGCACACACACACACCACCACCACACACACACACACACACACACACACACACACAAAGGTGACCTAGCAGTCGTGCACCGGTTTCGAAAGCAAGAGGTTGTAGGTTCGGTCCCGTCATGTTTTTCCTATTCTCTATCGCTTAAGTGATGGTGTAGATGCTAGTTTTTCAGATGAGGCAAAAAACAAAACAAAAAAAAAATCCCCAAAAACACAACCCACAACCCAAACAAAACAAACAAAAACAAAACAAAACAAAACAAACACCCAAACCAACAACCCAAAACAAACAAACAAACAGAACAAAAAACCCCAAACCAAAACAAAACAACAACAAAACAACAACAAACAAAAATATCAACTACTACAACAAAACCAACAAAACCCAAACAACATCAAAAACAAACAAAAAAACAAACGAACATTAGCAACAACAACAAAATAAACAACATCGCACGCTCCCCCCCCCCTTCCCCTCCAACCCCCCCCCCCCCCCCCCCCCAAAGAAAAAAAGGTAATAGCTAGCCAAATCCTGAAGGCGACAAGCCATGTCTAAACAAGAAAACAGAATCTCTTGTAGACAAGACAGTGGCCAACCAACCCCAAATAAAAAGAAAATTAGCAGCAAATTACACAGCTAGCACTGTATACCAAAGTCAGGCAAAAAGAACACATCTTGCCTGTAAAGCGATAGTTCAAAAGTTAGCTAGCAGCTTCGCACTCACCTGTTGTTTTTTTTTCTTCTCTCCAAGAATACTTCTCCGAGTTCAGTATAATTAGATATATCTCCTCACTCGAACAGACACACTAAACTGTAAAAAAAAAAGCACATGAGTGCTTATTCCATTATCCTCGATATAAAAGAATAAATAAAAAATAAAAATAAACACTCACTTCGCTTTTGTGGCGTTTTCACAAGTATGAGACAGTAAGTGCGAGTGGAGTGGAGTGGAGGAGGAGTGGAGTGAGAAGGATTTACTAACGAAGTGAGTGAGACAGACGGTAGGAAATTGGCGACAATATGGAACCCGTTACACTGCCATGTCTGACGTGCCAAGCGGGTCTAAAACAACAATGACGCCGGCAGATAACAAAGCAGGTGAGGGCTAATCGGCTCCAAGTCACTGCCCACTCCTGTCTTACCTCCTCCCCTTCCTCTCTTCAACTCTCCCTCTCCATTCCTTCTCTTCTTGTACACACCTACCCCGCCAACCCCCCTTCCTTCCCTGTCCCCCTCCCCCCGCCCCCATCCCCCCCTTTTTTTGTGTTATACTGTACATGGTCCGTGAAAGTCTTCTGGCTAAAATAATTTTTATCACTGTGTTTGATTAATATCAGCTCGACCAGATATTGGGGTGGGGGGTGAGTGGGGGGGGTGAGGGGGGGGGGGTTGGGTGGGGGTGGGGGGGTGTGGGGGTGGGGTTGAAGAAGAAGGGAAAGATGGGGGAAATGTGTGTTGGCTGCTACTGAATATACGTTGGCAATATAATGCTACTTGTAACAGTTTTTCATGTCCGACTTTCCGAGAGGGTACATTTTTCAGTCATTTTTCCCTAAAACAACATTGATCGTCGTCGTCGTCGTCGTCACCACCACCACCACCCACCACCACCACCACCGCCGCCGCCGCCGCCACCGCTACCACCACCACCACCACCACCACCACCACCACCACCACGTTCTCCCCGTGGTGATGCAAGGAGCCTGTCAGTGTAAACAGCATCCCCACCTTCTGGACATTCTGTGCTAGCAAATTCCCTCTTTTCTATCCCTCTCTCTGTTTCTGCCTCGTTCCTTTTCTTCTTGTCACCTCTCCTTCTCGTCTTGTTTTCTGCCTTCTTGGTCCGTTCTCCTGCCTTTTTTCCCAGGAAAGATTTTAAAAGATTTTCTCTCTCTCATGCCGAAACTGGATTTTTATTTTTATTTATTATTATTATTTTTTTTTATACCACTTTAAGTCACGAGATTTCTCTGCGTGAAATTCGGGCTGCTCTCCCCGGGGAGAGCGCGTCGCCACAAGAGCAGCGCCACCATTTTTTTTTTTGTTTTTTTTTTTTGGTCTGCAACTGTATTTGTTTCCCTATCAGAGTGGCTTTTTTCTAAGAATTTTGCCAGGGGCAACTCCCTTGTTGCCGTGGGTTCTTTTACGTGCGCTGAAAATTTTGTGTAACACACGGGACCTCGGTTTATCGTCTCATCCGAAAGACTAGCGCCCAGACCACCACTCATGGTCTAATGGATGGGGAAAAATTTCGGGTCCAAACGGGGTACGAACCGCGCACACACCCGACCCGGACTTTTCGCATTCTAGACAGGCGCGTTACCTCTAGACCACTGACTTGTCAGGCGCTTAACGGCAGTACAACGCATTTTCGCTCATATGACAGATAACAATAGCTGCTGACTGAGCGTTCGACGACGAGGAAGAAGAAGTCCTGATCATGTGCTTTTTATTTTTTATTTATTTATTTTTTATTTATGTATTCTTTTATATCGAGGATTATGGAATAAGCACTCATGTGCTTTTTTACATCAAGTCCCCGTGTGTATGCGGTTTTGTAAATTTTGTCATCTGTTTCCACCGGCACACAATGGCCTACTCTTCCGAAAAGCGGAACAGGATTTAACGTGTGTGCAAGGTGTTCTGCATGCGTTCGAACACGGAGCCTCGGTTTATAGTCTCATCCGAAGGACTTTTTTTTTTGGAGGGGGTGGGGGTGGGGGGCAGTGGAGTCGGCACTGAGGTTACCTCCAGAGGAAAAAAATCCTCTTAAACGAAATTCGAACCCGGGGTCAGCAGATCACGAGCGCATCAATCTAACCACCAGGCTATCGCGTCCCCAGTGGGAGACGGGATAGCTCAGTGGTCGGAGCACTCGCTTTCCCCCAGCCAAGTTAAGCAGCGTCGAGCGTGGTTACCAGTTGGATGGGTGACCGTTTGCGCGCCTTGGCTTCAGTACAGTTCCCCCAGTTCCCCCAGCTGTAAATGGGTACCTGCCCTCTTTAGGGTCAGGGAAGGTAAAGCAGCAAGGGAGAGGAGATGGGCGCCGCCCTCATTATGCTGGCCCTATAGAAGTGAGGTCTCTGACGTCTCGCTCCCCTACGACCTTATAGGTTATGGGACTCCTTTACCTTTACAGCAGAGTAGGGACCATCGCAGCTCTGTATATACGTCAGATTTTTGTGGGAGAGACAGAGGGAATGATGGTTCTGCCATAAGTTCCTGCGGATGAGACTATAAACCGAGGCCCCGTGTGCGAACGCATGCAGAACAACTTGCGCACACGTTAAATCCTGTTCCGCTTTTCGAAAGAGTAGGCCATTGTGTGCCGGTGGGAACAGATGACAAAATTTACAAAACCGCATACACACGAGGACTGGATGTAAAAAAAAAAAGCACCTGAGTGCTTAGTCCATTATCCTCGATATAATTTTTTATTTTTATTCATGTAATCTGAGCGCTTTGATTTGTTGCTTTACAAGATTCAGCGCTATATAAATTCCATACATTATGATGATGATGATGATGATGATGATGATGATGATGATTGATGTTGTTGTTTCTTGGGCAGGCGTCTGAAAGGCGTTCCTGGCTTTTTGAGCCAGTTCGTTGTCCAGGTCTTCACTGATGGCTACGTTGTTGTTGTTGAAGAGGATGCTGCCTGCCCGTGTTGGTGAACTGCTTTGGGAGTAGTGCCGTGAATGCTGATTCATGGTGGGGGTGGGGGTAGGGGGTGGGGGTGGGAAATAGCCTAGTGGTTAGAGTGGAGCGCGTTGCGTTGCGCAGCGTAGCGTAGCGCTCGTGATCTGCTGACCCGGGTTCGAATCTCGTCCAAGAGGATTTTATTTTTACCTCTGGAGTTAATATCAGTACCGACTCCACTCCCCTCTAAAAGTCCTTCGGATGAGACTATAAACCCGAGGTTCCGTGTGCGAACCCACGCAGAACATCTTGCGCACACGTTAAAACCCGTTCCGCATTGTGTGCCGGTGGGAACGGATGACAAAATTGACCAAACTGCATACGCACGGGGACTGGATGTAAAAAACAACAACCCGAGTGGTTATCCCATTATCCTCGAAAGAAAAAAAGAAAGAAAAAACAAAAAAAACCCGGTGAGCTGTGCGCTTCTTGTGGTGGAGTCTGATACATCACTTCTTTCTGTCTTCTTCAAGCTGATGGTAAGGCCACAGTCCATTACAGCTTTCTATCAAAAACGGTGAACAATGCCCTGCGGTGCTGTCTGGGTGCAGGCTTGAAGGGCACACTCTGCATAAGAGTGGAGAAATATTACAGGTAAAGGTGTCCCATAACCTATGTAGTCATTAGGAGCGAGGTGTTAGAGACCTCACTTCTCCAGAGGCCAGCATATTAAGGTCGGCGCCCATCTCCTCTCCCTCGCTGCTTTACATTCCCTGACCCTACAGAGGGCAGGTACCTATTCACAGCTGGGTGAACTGGAGGACTGTACTGAAGGTAAGGCGCGCGCAAACGGTCACCCATCCACTTGGTAGCCACGCTCAACCTTAGCTTGAGGAAAGCGAGTGCTCTGACCACTGAGCTATCCCGTCCCCCAAGAAGAGAAATTTGGGGGTCTCTACTAAAAATCACCTCACACAAGAGATCATTTAGTGCTTAGCTGCCTCCTGCCATATATACCTCGGGATTTATTAGTTACCTAGGTCATAAAATAGGCATAGAATGATTGGCTCCTTCAAATTTTATGGGTTTACACCAATACTGAACAAATGACTCAATAATTCCATAAAAAGATAATACAACAGGCTCACCAGATTAACTGAAAGATTCAATCTTTAAACCATCAGGCTCAGCTGTGACTGCCTCATAACTGTCGAAAAGCTGACTCCAACTCTTCCATGCATTTCGATCTATCTCAAAGTTACGTTTGCTTCTTCTCCTCGTTCTTGTTCATCAGAGTGTATGTACGTCTTTTAAGCGTACCTTCAAAGTGCTAAAGCCAGTTTTCAGCAGTTTCCTCGACTGTACTTTTTGCGCATATTTTAGTTACTGTTTTTAAAAAAAAGGTCATGATCAATGCTTAATAATTCATTTGAGAGTGTTTCATTTAATCCTTTCCTCACACCCTCCAAAAGCATAAGCTTGTATCTTTCTGTAGGCAAGTTAAATGCCATTTTTGTCTGAACTACATCTTAATGTCCTGCTTAGTATCCTGTTCTGTACAGTCTTCTTTTCTGTACAGTCTTCTGCTCTTCTGTTCTGTACAGTGTTCTGTACAGTCTTCTGTTCTGTACTGTCTTCTGTTCTGTACAGTCTTCTGTTCTGTACAGTCTTCTGTTCTGTGCAGTCTTCTGTTCTGTAAGTCTTCTGTTCTGTGCAGTCTTCTGTTCTGTAAGTCTTCTGTTCTGTGCAGTCTTCTGTTCTGTGCAGTCTTCTGTTCTGTACAGTCTTCTGTTCTGTACAGTCTTCTGTTCTGTAAGTCTTCTGTTCTGTAAGTCTTCTGTTCTGTGCAGTCTTCTGTTCTGTGCAGTCTTCTGTTCTGTACAGTCTTCTGTTCTGTACTGTCTTCTGTTCTGTGCAGTCTTCTGTTCTGTACAGTCTTCTGTTCTGTTCAGTCTTCTGTTCTACACAGTCTTCTGTTCTGAGCAGTCTTCTGTTCTGCACAGTCTTCTGTTCTACACAGTCGTCTGTTCTGTACAGTCTTCTGTTCTGTTCTGTCCTGTTCTACACAGTCTTCTGTTCTGAGCAGTCTTCTGTTCTGCACAGTCTTCTGTTCTCCACAGTCTTCTGTTCAGTCTTCTATTATCCACAGTCTTCTGTTATCCACAGTCTTCTGTTCTGCACAGTCTTCTGTTCTGTTCTTCACAGTCTTCTGTTTTCTGTTCCACACAGTCTTCTGTTCTGTACAAGTCAAGTCAAAAACACTTCTTCAAACAATCTTCTGTTCTGCACAGTCTTCTGTCTTCTGTTCTGCACAGTCTTCTGTTCTGCACAGTCTTCTGTTCTGCACAGTCTTCTGTTCTGCAGTCTTCTGTTCTGCACAGTCTTCTGTTCTGTACAGTCTTCTGTTTCATACAGTCTGCACAGTTTATTGTTTTGGGTTTTGTGTGTGTGTGTTTTTTAGCTTTTCTTCCTGCCATTTGACAGTTCTGGTCAAACCATCAGTTTTGTTGGTACTTGTTAATGATAACTAGTCCTTTTAAGTACTTGCTTCCCCCCATGATTAACAGTTTTATTGTTGTTGTTGTTGTTGTTTGTTGTTGTTGACGTTCCTCGGCTAAATCTCCAAGTTTCATCAAGAGGGAGATTTTGCGTATGCAACAGTTTTTGCCCACCATTTTACCATGGACAGCTCTCTTGTTGCCGTGGGTTCTTTTACGTGCGCGAAATAATTTTGTATACCACAAGACCTCGGTTTATCGCCTCATCCGGAAGACTAGCACCCAGACCACCACTCATGGTCTAATGGATGGGGGGGGGGGGGGGGGGGGGGGAGGGGGGGGGAGTTTTGGGCCTGAACGCGGATCAAACCACCGCACACTTCCGACCTGGACTTTTCGCTGTCTAGTTCAGGCGTGTTACCTCTAGACCACCAATCCACCAGCGTATGTATGTATGTATGTATGTATGTATGTATGTATGTATGTATGTATGTATATATGTATGTATGTATGTATATATGTATGTATATATGTATGTATGTGTATAAATTATATGAATGTGTGTATGTATGTGTATGTGCGTGTGTCGATCTATCTATCTATTTATCTATCTATCTATCTATCTATCTATCTATCTATCTATCTATCAATCTATCTATCTATCTATCTGTCTGTCTGTCTGTCTGTCTATCTGTCTGTCTGTCTGTCTGTCTGTCTATCTATCTATCTTCTCATGTCTATCTATCTATCTATCTATCTATCTATTGTCTGTCTGTCTGTCTGTCTATATATCTGTCTGTCTATCTATCTGTCTGTCTGTCTGTCTATCTACCTACCTGTCTGTCTGTCTGTCTATCTATCTATCTGTCTGTCTATCTACCTGTCTGTATATCCATCTAGCCATCTCTCTCTATGTCTCTGTCTTTCTGTCTCTGTCTGTCTGTCTGTCTGTCCACATATCATATAATATGTATATTATGTTTTGTTTTGCTTTGTGTGTACGTGTGTGTGTCCGTCCGTCCGTCCGTCCGTCTGTCTTTGTCTTTGTCTGTGTATACGCGCGCGCTCGCGAGCGTGCTTGTGTGCGGGCGTGCGTGCGTTGTGTATCACAGCTGGGTGTTTTTTTTTAGAGAGAGTATTAGTATTACAACAATAAAAAAGGAAGTGATATAGTCTTCGTCCTATCTTTCCAGTTTCCTGCCCTCCCTCCCCCTCTAACTTCGGTGTGTTGATAATCAGCCAAAATCTCTCAGAGGGTTGATTGTGGTAGTGATAGTGCTGGTGACAGTGATCGGGGTTGCATTGTTAGACTACAGCCGAGCGAGCGAGCGCTGGGAGTATGACTGAAGATGACAGAGGCGATAGCGATGTTGTTTCCTGGGGTGTGGGCGAGTGTGGAGGCTGTTTTAGGGGCAGCATCTGGTCCTTTCCTACCTACAGGCCTAGCTAGTTTCATGCGAGTGTGTTCTTCATATCATGTTTTCTTGAAAAACTTGTTTGTTTTTCAATTGCTTTGAATCTTCGTTTACATGCTGCATACATACGTACATAGCCTACATTCAGGCATACATACATATATACAAACATACATACATACACATATACAAACAAATATATGTACATACATGTACATACGTGCGTGTATGTATGTATGTATGTATGTGTACACACACACACACACACACACACACACACACACACACACACACACACACACACACACATCCTTCGGATGAGACTATAAACCGAGGCCCCGTGTGCGAACGCACGCAGAACATCTTGCGCACACGTTAAATCCTGTTCCGATTTTCGAAAGAGTAGGCTATTGTGTGCCGGTGGGAACAGATGACAAAATTTACAAAACCGCATACACACGGGGACTAGATGTAAAAAAGCACATGAGTGCTTATTCCATTATCCTCGATATAAAAGAATTAAAAAAAAAAATAAATAAATAAAAACAAAAACATATACACACACACACCTACATATATAGGTGTGTGTGTGTGTGTGTGTGTGTGTGTGTGTGTGTGTGTGTGTGTGTGTGTGTGTGTGTGTGTGTGTTGTAAAAAAACACAGCCATTTTAGTGCCTTGACTTGATATATGCAAAACATCCGTTTTAGTGACTTATCTTTATGTGTAAAACGTATAATTATCTTTGTAAATTGACTCGGTATGTTATATAAAAGTTACACTCCACCTTAAGCTTCGGGGTGAAGTAGTATCTTCTATGGAGTCCTAGTCAAAACCAATGATAAAAGAATTTAAAAAAAAATTCTTTTATTTCTTCTTTTATATCGAGGATAATGGAATAAGCACTCAGGTGCTTTTTTTTTACATCAAGTCCCCGTGTGTATGCGGTTTTGCAAATTTTGTCATCTGTTTCCACCGGCACACAATTGCCTACTCTTACGAAAAGCGGAACAGGATTTAACGTGTGCGCAATATGTTCTGCATGCGTTCGCACACGGGGCCTCGGTTTATAGTCTCATCCGAAGAGAGGTAAGGGAGCCGGGTAGATGGAAAGTTTCAGTGAATGTGACGTCCATCATGACAAGTATGTCTGTGTTGGATTTATTCAGTTATGTAGCTCGTCTTCAATTATTACTGGACGAAGCTTTCTGTAAAACTGAAATGGTGATGTGCGAGTGGTGGTGGTAGTGTGGTACAAGGGGGTTGCTGCCGGGTGTTTTTAGTGAGCGACTGCTGATAACAGTCCGATTGCAATTTTGAGATGTTGTCTCTTCTGCTTGTTGTACATGATTGTGTGGGGGTCGGGATAGCTCAGTGGTCAGAGCACTCGCTCTACCCCAGCCAAGTTAAGCAGCGTCGAGCATGGTTACCGCTTGGATGGGTGACCATTTGCGCGCCTTGGCTTCAGTACAGTCCCCCAGTTCACCCAGCTGTAAATGGGTACCTGCCCTCTTTAGGGTCAGGGAAGGTAAAGCAGCGAGGGAGAGGAGATGGGCGCCGCCCTCAATATGCTGGCCCCTAGAGAAGTGAGGTCTCTGACGCCTCGCTCCCCTACGACCTTACAGGTTAAGGGACACCTTCAACTTCACATGATTGCTGTATGATGGAAGGGGTATTGCTGCTAAACCATGAGTGCAACATCAATTTGAGAGTTGTAGCTGTTGTTGTTTTAAAAAATCCCCACCAAAATCCATGTAATACGCTTTGAGCGTTGTTGATTGTAGTGAAAAGCGCAAAGCAAATAAAGTGTTATTACTATTATCATCCTCATCATCTTCACCCTCCTCCTCATTATTATTATTGATGATGTCGTCGTTGTCGCCGTCGTCGTCGTCGTCATCATCATCATCATCATCATCGTCAGTAGTATTATCATTATCATTGTTTTGAGCTTCATGCAAATCGGAGAGGGTGCCAGACTCGAAGAAGCGCATAGTAGAATATCTTTCAGAACAATACGTGTAGACCATTTTGATTACTACTGGAGTGAGTAGGCTCTACTATTAAAGAGTGAAAACTACAGGTTTGTTATCATTGAGAAACTTTGGGTGCTTAATGTTTGGGACACACACACACACACACACACACACACACACACACACACACACACACACACACACACACACACACACACAAATATCTAATGTCCTTCGGATGAGACTATAAACCAAAGCCCCGTGTGCCAACGCACGCAGAACATCTTGCGCACATGTTAAATCCTGTTCCGCTTTTCGTAAGAGTAGGTCATGGTGTGCCGGTGGGAACAGATGACAGAATTGACAAAACCGCATACACACGGGGACTAGATGTAAAAAAGCACATAAGTGCTTATTCCATTATCCTCGATATAAAAGAATAAAATTAAAAAATTTTTAAAAATGTTTCCAGAGGCATAGTAACTCCATGCTTTCGAAGACAAAAGAGAACCGAAAACTGAATGCACAACTGATCAGTTTTTGATCTCCACAGCCAGCCATCCAATCACACCAGCCAGCCAGCCACTCACACCAGCCAGCCAGCCAGCCACTCACACCAGCCAGCCACTCACACCAGCCACTCACACCAGCCAGCCACTCACACCAGCCAGCCAGCCACTCACACCAGCCAGTCACTCACACCAGCCAGCCACTCACACCAGCCACTCACACCAGCCAGCCAGCCACTCACACCAGCCAGCCAGCCACTCACACCAGCCAGCCAGCCACTCACACCAGCCAGCCAGCCACTCACACCAGCCAGCCAGCCACTCACACCAGCCAGCCACTCACACCAGCCAGCCACTCACACCAGCCAGCCAGCCAGCCACTCACACCAGCCAGCCAGCCAGCCACTCACACCAGCCAGCCAGCCAGCCACTCACACCAGCCAGCCAGCCAGCCACTCACACCAGCCAGCCAGCCAGCCACTCACACCAGCCAGCCAGACACTCACACCAACCAGCCAGCCACTCACACCAACCAGCCAGCCACTCACACCAGCCAGCCAGCCACTCACATCAGCCAGCCACTCACATCAGCCAGCCAGCCACTCACATCAGCCAGCCACCCACATCAGTCAGCCAGCCACTCACATCAGTCAGCCAGCCACTCACACCAGCCAGCCAGCCACTCACATCAGCCAGCCACTCAGCCACTCACACCAGCCAGCCAGCCACTCACATCAGCCAGTCAGCCACTTACACCAGCCAGCCACTCACATCAGCCAGCCAGCCACTCACACCAGCCAGTCAGCCACTCACACCAGCCAGCCAGCCAGCCACTCACATCAGCCAGTCAGCCACTCACACCAGCCACTCACACCAACCAGCCACTCACACCAGCCAGCCATACCCCGGGGCGGCCTACTTAGCATGCTGTCTTTTCCACACCACCTTGTCAATCTGAGCATCTACAACTACTGTCTTCACCGTCTAGATTTGCTATCACAGATATGCTTGTATTGGATTTCGTTCATAGGACGGAAAGAACATATTATGAAAGTTAAGTCCGTTGTTTTTAAGCGCACAAGCTGCAATAGAATGTGTTTAGTTAAAGAAAAAAAAAGAATGTGTTTAGTTCATGAGAAAAAACACCCAACCTGTTCTTTAACTATGTCGTTTGTATTAACCTTACTCCTCCAAAATTTTCTTCATTTATTTATGATTTTTTTTTTGTAAGTTTCGTTTGACGGATGCTATAGCTAAGTGGTTAGGACCGTTCGACTTCAATCCCACGTGTTCATGAAGCCGTGGGTTTAAATCTTGGCGGCGTCTGGTGAATTTAGAGAGGGGACTTTTACGATCTCCCAGGTGCAGATCTGCCAGTGCCTTCATTTCTTTTCGTGTACATACACATGCAGAAGATTTACATATGCACGTTCAAAATCCCGTAATCCATGTCAGCGTTCGGTGGGTTACGGAAACACGAACGCATCCAGCACACATTCCCGAAGTCGGATTGTGGCTACATTCATGGTTGGCCAAAAAACAAAACAAAAACAAAAAACACAAAACGGTCGCATACGAAAAATATCACCATTGGTGAACCTCGGAACCCTAGCCGAGAAACAAAAATAAGTCTCTCTCTCTCTCTCTCTCTCTCTCTCTCTCTCTCTCTCTCCTCTCTCTCTCCACACACACACCGCTTTAGAGTTTGGAAGGATATTTCTATTTTTAAATGGTTTTTTTTACTAAGAGATGAACTTAATGGCATTGTCATACAGGGCTTGCTGTTGAAGTTCTGTACAGGTTTCTGCGGAATGATCAGATTTTCACACACACACACACACACACACACACACACACACACACACACACACACACACACACACACACACACACACAAATAGAGAAATATAGGCATGAACAACATAAGTAGCTTTCACCATCACTAATGATTTTTCTCTTCATGCGTGTAGATTGTCTAAGGTAGATTGTGGTGTTTGTTATCTGATGATGAGCCAAGGGGTTCCTGGTAGAGTCACAGACTTGTACGTATCATATCAAAGGTATCCACATTTTATTTATCGCTATTCATTTATTTAACTTCTAAAAAAAAATAATTTTCATCTATTTGTCAAAGATTTGGTTTTGGTGGGTAAAACGTTGTTTAAAAAAACAGTTTTAATTCACGATGCCTAACGTCGTCGTCGTCGTCACCATCATCATCAGCATGATCAGTCTCTGGAACGCCTGCTAACCAACGTACTGCTACACAAATCACCCATGAACCCATCTTTCTTTCTTCTGCCTCATCTTCTGTGACGCTCCTATCATGTTGTTCCTTCCCGTGCCATTCCTTTTGATGCTCTTCACCCCAGATTCCTTATGTGGCGTCCTCATTGTCAGAAGTCCGCAGGAAGCCCATCAATGTCAGGCCGCCGCAGGGCCACCACCTAGAGGGGCCCTGCACTGCTTCTGGGTCACTTTGGTGGAATTCAGTGGCGCCTGTTCCGAGTCAACATACGCAGGACACCCCCTACTAAGCCCCTTACTGACAACAGTGATAGCTCGGTTGCGGAGCCAGAGACGCCCACCCAGGGTGGTGACCACCACGACGTCCTTCCAGTGACCTCCGACCCCGAAGGCTTTGACACAAACTCACCACACGCACAGACGTAGATGGGGAAAAACCAACACAAGAGGTCACCATGAGACCAGAGCAACCACGGCCGCCAAATCAGAGACAATTTTCTTTTATCCCATGATGATCAATGGTAATGAGGATGATGTAATGATGCTGCTATGCTTTGAGACTACTTGACAGGGCTGTACTCTTACGCCTCCTATCATAATTATATCCCAGTGTCAACCCGGCCCGAGAGATACAGACACCTGCAGTGTTGGTCAAGTTATTTGAGCAACACTCTCAGAAATGGATGAAGCTCCACTGTATGGTCTCTCAGTCTTCCCAATGAACTCACAGCAAACTCACAATGGGTAGGAAGGAGCCGGCCAGAACACGAACAATCCTTATGGCTAGGACTCTTAAGGGATTCAAACCGTGCAAGACTGGTAGCCAGACAACACAACATGTGCAGCAGTCCTGCCTGTTACAAGAGGCACTAGATCAAAAGACCTAGCCAGACCCCACCCCAGAGGCACAGAAGCTCCATGGTGACTTATACACCATGCAGTCTACAGCTGCATTCTGATTCATTGTTGTCCATCCGAAGAACGCAAGGTAAAACCAACCAACCAATCTTATCAATCAACCAACCAATCAATCCACAAAAAATTCACATCAATCTGAACACATCAAAAACAAAAGCCCAGCCGCTCTTTCGTGTCAATTTCTTCATGAATTTATTCATTTGTAGAAGTCATTTATCTATTTTTGTACAAAAAAAAGAGAGAGAGTAAAAGACCAAGCCACAGAAATGCTGCTTAGGACTTGAAATATGTAAGCTGGCCTCAAAATCTTCATAATTTATAATCATCTGTCTTACCCCAATTTCCATCATCACTACATGACACTTGAATATCAAATATTCGTACCGGCTGGAAAAAATACACACATCATGAGATCCTTGTTCCTCCATCGGTTTTCAAATCTTGGTACGACAATTGAAAGGAGTCACAAATCACTACCAGGCAAGGCTGCAGGAGTCAGATCCACACTGACGCTAATCAACTACAGGACCGACTTAAGCTAAAAGGATGCCAGTACAGTCCATAAGCCTCTGTTCATTTGCGGTCTGGCCATGTTTCCAGTGATCGCAAAGAGACATCAACTTCCAATTCAGCATGACCAGTTTCAAAGAGAATTCATCTTCCAAGGAAACGTCACCTTCACATGGTACTACAATTCGGATAGTGAAACTAACGTTCATCAAAATAACATAAACTAGGTTGAAGCAATATTCATGGAAATAGCAATCACAGAGCAGATCATATTAGTAAGAGTTTCTATCAAATCAATCAACTGAAATGATGATTATAATCTTTATCAGCCACTCGCTGGGTTAGCAAATCAAAATCAAACTTACATGTGCTAGGAAATAAGCTGGTGAAACTACCAAAGCAATATTCCCCCCCCCCACTAAAAAAAATTGAAACAAAATGATAATCAACAAACTTAACAGACAATACAGTTTTGAAAACTATATTACTGAACATCAAAATGGTTACACAATACACAAGAACACTACAGATTTTCATTGCTTTCAATGAGAAGGTTGGGGGGGAAAAAACCAAAAGGAACAGGAGAGATGAAGACATTCCAGGTGAAAGTCAGTTCTGCCCAAAATAGCCACATTGTACTGACAGGATATGGTATGCATTTCATATGGCACACACCTGTTCATTCCAGGCAGAGAAGTTCAGTGAATACACCAGACCACCAAAAAACCCCAACCCAACAAACAATTGGGAAACTGCAAAGACCGTCAGAGACAAGCATACACAAGCCTTTAGTTTGTTATGGGTGTGCATGATTTGCCTACACACGACACTGGTGCTGCTAAAAAGCTCCGACAATAGTACATCTGTCGGTGCACATGCACCCAAATACGGTGCACATGCACTCACATACAGACTTCCGGTTGCATTCCCTTTCTGTTACTACGTAATACTAAGTCTGATTAATGTCTGCACATGAGCAATTTACTTAAAAAATTGTTTTGCTAAATTTTAAAAACTATGTATTCTTTTTTACAATTACCAACTGAGATGAAAGCACTATACTTTATGACTAACTTAACTGTCCTTTTAATCTAAAAGATTTTTTTTTTTAAAAGAGAGAGAAATAAAAACAACTATCACAGCTTTTCACTCCTTTTTGAACGTTTTGGCGTGGAACAGAAAAATACGCATTCCTGACCTTAAAACGTGGATATTTCGTGTGTGTGTGTGTGTGTGTGTGTGTGTGTGTGTGTGTGTGATTCATAATCAAGAGCAAAATTGCATAAACCCTTTAAAAAGCTAACTACTTCGATATTTCTGTCACGTGCAGTTTTGAAATGCTTGATTTGTTAATGAAAATTACATCTGTTACAGTTGATACTGCTTCATGAAATCCTCTATGTCCCAATAAGAGCCACAGAACATTGAAGATTTTAAATCGCGCGCGCGCGCGCGCGTGTGTGTGTGTGTGTGTGTGTGTGTACGTGCGTGCGTGCGTGTGTGTGTGTGTGTTTATTTATTTCTAGTCTGTGTTGAAATTAAACCATCATTACCTTATCTTTCATAAAGCCATTTCTTCTGCCTCTTAATTGAACCAAGAATGCGTATGTTTCAAAAACCAAACCATCTATACATATTCCTAGTTAACCATCACCTTAAAATCCATTAAATTTTGATAACTAACAATGTCAAATATATCATTTATCTTGTTAAACAACAAAATAGATTAACCTGCAAAAGAACGCAATTCACGATAATTATACTAGCCAAACTATTTCATTCCAAGGCAAGCATAATGATGTCAAGCTATTCATTTGATTCATCATTAAAAGATTTCTTGTAAAAAAAATAATTTTAAAAAGTAAGATTTTTTTTCGTAAAATTTACGCAAAATGGCAGATAAAATCTTATATCCAAGTCGTGGGATACTACAATCAACACAGTAAGCTTTAAGGTATATGATTAGCTTAACCACTAAAATAAATCAGCATAGATGTTACGTTGAACACCATTCCATTAGGGGAAAAATGCCAAGGTCTACTGAGGAAGGGAAAAGAGAGAAAGTAGAGAGTGATAGAAAAGCCACATTTTCAGGCACAGATTCTTTAGGGGATAGACTCAAAAAGCCCCTGGCATCTCTAAAGGGTCAAAACGCAGGAGACACAATATCAGAGGAAAAGAAGTTCCAAACAAAATACAGAACATTTTCAAAACAAGTTCCATGCACAACACTATGAAAATAATAATAATAATAATAATAATAATAGTGTAGTATTGTGTTAATAATAATAATAATGATTTCTAGTGGTTAAGAAGTTAGTATGAATATCGAGTTTAAGTACATTGAAAGATATGCACTTCATTTCCACAATTTCAAACACATAACCAAGCACTGGTCTACAGATCTGTGACTGGTGTATACAAACACACACATGACGTTTATGTCAATCCAATTCTGCACTGCTATCTTCTTCTTAAGTGACATACGCCACATCTCCTATCATGAAATTCAGGTAACACTGAAAAACAAGCTGTAAGGAAGTCTTTGACTGAATAAAGTAGGTCACAAACTGTGGGTACAACTGATGAACCATGGAAAGAAAAAAAACCACACAAAAACCCCCCCCACCCTTTCTGGGTCTCCAGCTACTGTAAAAAGTTTGTCTCTTTCCCCCAATTTTTAAAATCTCCTAATTATCAAAAAAAAAAAAAAAAAAAAAGGTTGCATACGCATAAATCTCACCAGTGGCAAACCCCGGAATTACCAAAAAAATTCTTGAATATAAAAAAAGCCTTTCAGACAGAGGAAAATCTGTGTTTTTTTTAGTTTTTTTTTTTACCGTGCATTGAAAAGCATTGCACAAATATCATATCTTGGGAACTTGAGCAAGTACCCTGGTAGAAGTGGCTCGCGGTTTTTAATAAACGCTCTTTCTGCCCAGGGGTATGTCTGGAAATTTATTACAATGTCTCCATAATCAAAGATGGGAGTTTTTTTCCCCATTATTTCCAATGTTGGCCTTTCTCTTTTAAGTTGCTAGCTTCGGTATCTAAGATCTAAACAGATTCTAACCTCTGGCGCGGTTTATTATTATTATTTATTTATTTTAGCGTTAGTGTTTTGGTTGTTGTCTAAATAAAGTGACAGGAATATGGCCAAATACATGCTTGGTAGATCGTACCTTGTCTCTCTCCCAGTTTTGATACAGAATTCTTTTGCATGACCTCCAATGCTGTTCTGATCAGTCTCCTGAAACTGGTCATTAAACAGTGGAGAGTTTTCTTCTTGTTTTCCACAAGGAAACTAAGTCACTCCAATGTTTTGTGTGATGGCTGTACCTACTGGCTGTACAATACAGTTTTACCACTGTAGTCTTTCTTACGTTTCTCCCATCATATGTAATACATTATACAACTCGTACACAATGGTTTAGCTGTCTAGAGTTCTGTCCTTTTTTTGGGGGGTGATTCTGACATGTTTTTCACCGTAGCTGAGAATAGATCCCCCGTCTTCTCTTCCCACGGATCGGTCTTGGGATATGAGCTACTTAGGGCAATGTTTACATCACATAAGGAATAAGATACAGGTTTGGACTTCAAGGCAGGAGACGCTTCTATCACTACATACATGTAACAATGGCTTCAAGGTGGAATCAAAAGAATGAGCTAAAACTAGTCGTGTGACACTGTAGATACGTTTTCTCCTCATCCAAACAAGCTCTGTTTTCAATGACAACTTGATGCCAAAGCAGATTCGCTGGGCCTGGCATGTCAGGTGCTTAATGACTGACAGTGCAACGCATTTTCGCTCATATGACAAGACAACAATAACTGCTGTCTGAGCGTTGGACGAAGATGAGGAAGAACTGGAACTTTTGAGCAGACTTAACATGTTTGAGTTTCATTGATTTCAGATTTCTCAGCTCCAAAAAATATGAACAATAAAGTGATTCTGGCATTTTATTGCCCATCTTGTTTCACAGGCGGAATTGTGTACTGTTAGATAGGTTCTTTTCTCTTTAAGCTCCTGGGTATATTCCTAACAAGAAAACTTGACCAAACCAACCAATCCCAAAAGGAAGAAACAACACTACTAAGTGCAAGTCTGACAAACCTTACAAGAGCTAAACAGCATCATCCATTGCTTTTGGTCCTGTCAGTAACATCCTTCATGGGGGATTTTTTTGTTTTGCGTTCCTCAGCTAGAGCTCCGAGGTTCACCAATGGTGAGATTTTGCGTATACGACCGTATTTCCCCCCTCCATGAAGGTAACCGCATTACAACTTCGGGAATAGATGAGGGATCTAAACTGTGTGTGTGTGTGTGTGTACGTTTGTGTATGTACACTGTGTGTGTGTGTGTGTGTGTGTGTGTGTGTGTGTGTGTGTGTGTGTGTGTGTGTGTGTGTACGTTTGTGTATGTACACTGTGTGTGTGTGTGTGTGTGTGTACGTTTGTGTATGTACACTGTGTGTGTGTGTGTGTACGTTTGTGTATGTACACTGTGTGTGTGTGTGTACGTACGTGTATGTACACTGTGTGTGTGTGTGTGTGTACGTTTGTGTATGTACACTGTGTGTGTGTGTACGTACGTTTGTATGTGTACACTGTGTGTGTGTGTGTGTGTGTTTGTGTGTGTGTGTGTGTGTGTACGTTTGTGTATGTACACTGTGTGTGTGTGTGTGTGTGTGTGTGTGTGTGTGTGTGTGTGTGTGTGTGTGTGTGTGTGTGTGTGGTGTACGTTTGTATGTGTACACTGTGTGTGTGTGTGGAGTGGTCCGGGGGAAGGGGGTGGGGGAGTTCTTACAGAATTTTGTCAGCCACAAATTTCTTGTTGCTGTAGTTTCTTTGATGTCTTATCATTTCATGTAAAAGAGAAACTGTATAACACACCGCCAAAACAAAATGTACAGCACACCTTACAGTGATCCTGATGGGGTCTGTGGGAATCTATGGTCACTTCATACTTTCCCACCCGTGAATATATCCCACTTACGTATATCTGTCAGTTTTCCTTTTCCTTTGTTTACATGTTATCCCCCTTTTCTTCTTTTCAAATCTTTCCTTGGTTAAAACAAAAAAATTATGATGGGCATTATCATTATTATTGTTAGATCATACATCTATTCAACTGTTTTTGAAGTTAGAAAATGTACCAATTTTGATCAGCCTGCCTGTAGGCAATGTAAAACTAAGCACCAACGATAAATGCAAAAACAGAAAAGCACCTAGTATCTGTATGGACTACAGAAAGAAGTATAGAATGGTTAAATGCTAATAAATTCTAGGATACCTTTACCCTTGTACGTACAGTTACAAGAGTAAAGCTTTTGTGTAAGTTAAGGGAGAACGCTAAAATGCCAAATTTTTGTACACTGGATCGCCAGAGAATTAAAATAGGTTGTTTTTTTAATATAAAAATCCAAACAGAACCAAAAAAAAGTTTTACACTTTCAGTAAAAGATCATACATAGTGTTAATAACATTTTAGTGGTTTTACATGATAATTATATCTCCACATATACATTCACACAATCATCAAATAATGAATGACAAAACAAGATCCAAGGAAATAATGTAATGCACATACAAACATATACACATCTTCACTTCCAAGAGAAAAAAATCATACATATACTGAGACGGAATACACAGAGATCGTTTCTTTTCTTTTTTTTGTTTCGCTACAAGAACAAGATTATGCATTTGGGCAGTACATCATCATATCAAAAAAGAATTATGCGTACACAGAATGCTGTACTGAAGCATCAAGCATCATCACACTGTATTGTCATGATAAGTGGCTCAATACGCCAAATCTGATATCAACCATTGCAAAGTGTTTCACAAAATACATACATCAACCAATACACTTTTTTTTTTTTGCAGAGAAATATGAACGCAAGCCATTATAAGATCAGAACAAAAGCAAGAAAAATGAAAAAAAAAGAACAACAACAACAAACCCAACAAAGCACCTGCGAAACAAGCCAAACAGATTTTCACTACAATCACAAAATACTTTTCTAACTGAATACCACACCTTCAGAAACTGAACCATATCAAGGATTCTGGTCGGGTGAAACATTAATGAGCATGTTATCTATGAGCTAGGCACAGAAAATATGTCAATACCATGGTATAACACACACACCACAATGTCACATTCTGTTTTTTAAACATAGCTTCATCTATAGAAAACAAATGCTGCCAACTCAACCCCCTTCAGTTCTGCAGTAGTATAGGACCTCCTTTAAGGCCAGTGAACAACAACAAACTAAATCATGTCATGCACACACATACACATAAAAGCACCAAAAAATACAGAGGGAGGAAAAACTGCAATACTTTTCTGCAATTCATTTTGGCAACCATTTACACTTAAAAAATGGCATTCAAAAACAGAGTGATTCCCTTTAAAAAAAATCTTGCAGACAGAAAGATACTATCATAAACTAAAGGTCCAAGCTACTGGTATGTGAAAGTAAAGGGAAAGAGTTTCCTAAATACAGAATTTGCAATAAAACGCATCTACGTTTTTCTACTAGATGAAAATATAAGGGAATTGCACAAAACTTTTCAGTTACATCTAAGTGTCTATGATTTACATCCTAATGATTCAGTCTATGAAAACAGCCAGTTTCAAACGCACTGTCCTCTACTTCATTAAAAATTTTTTTTTTAAATCCCAACTGACAATTCAGGCAGTACCGGAGCTTTTATTAACTTTTACTCAAAACAGACAGAGGAAAACACTTCCAACAAATCATGTCACCCCAAAATTGCCAAATTTCTCCAACACCCAACTTCCTCCACTTGTACCAAAATAAGATATGGATGTATCATCTTAACTTACTGCTGCCACTTTTGCTCCCCTCATCTTCCCCCACAAACTGCCCATTTGCATGATTCGGGGAGGGGGGGGGGGGAGTCACTAAGCAAAAATCATTCAATATTAATTACTCCATCTTTTCAAGAACCGATTTGTAAACACTAATGTCACACATGTTGTCATGTGAAAGAAACTATCCAACTTTTTACTTTTGTCTTTCATCTTCCAGGAACAGGTATAACATATTCATTATGGGGGTTCCACATACGTTCATACACAGTGACGAAGACCGCTCAGCTACTCTACAACCCCCCCCCCCTCCCCTCCACTGCCTGTGAGCAGAGTGACAAGCTCTGCATTCACTGGCCGAGTCCAGAAGGGGAAAACTGAATGCCAGTACAGTGCACCTGTGGTTTAATAGTTAACACACCTAGTTAGAAAGTGAGAGGTTGTTGATTCAACCCTTGCTTATATCCAAACTTTACCCCCCCCCCCCCCCCCCCCCTCCACAAGACCCTGCATGGTGGTCTAGGAACTAGTCCTTCAGATGAGACAAGAACCCAGGTCCTATGCATCAAACACATTACGGCAACTTAGAAGAACCCACAGCAACAAAAGAGATGTCTGCAGCAAAAATTATGTTAAAAAAAACAAGCCTCTCTCCTGGTAAAACAAATGCACGTAACTATACAGACAGGGAAATATTAAAAAGATAATGGGTGGAGCTGCTCTTGTAGCAAAACGCTCTCCTAGGAGACACCAGCCTGAATTTCACACAGAGAACTCTTGACGTGACAGAAAGTGGTACGCAAAACAACACACACACAACACAATCCACATCATTAACATAATGAACATTAACAAAGGCGTCACTCTCACAATCCTAAACTTCTGAAGATCCTGATCAGGGTCCTTTGTTCTCAAACAGCTAACTTCTTGATTCCTCACTGCCTGTCTTCCTATGCTGTACTTTATTTACCTTCCCAAGACAACAACAATAAAATTTGCAGCGTAAAAGGAGGTGACCAGTTTTCAACTGATAAAATTCTTTTTTAAAACCCCCAAAAAGGCCATGCAGGCAGATCAGACTGCAGAAATGGGTATCCTGTACCCACTCCAGTGACTGTGTTTAGAATCTGACTCTCTAGAAGCCAGAATAATGAGTACAGATGACACAGTACAGACTGACTAGGAAGAGGAATGAGGGAGGGAAGAAGGAAGAGGGTGTGTGTGTGTGTGTGTGTGTGTGTGCGTGCGTGCGTGCATGTGCGTGATCATAAGATGAAGTTAGCGCTTGCTTGAAAAACAGGTGAGTCAATGAGCTGGGAAGGCACCCCCCCCCCCCCCCCCACCACCAGACTAACAACAAACAAAAGCCAAGGTTAGAAGAAAAAGAGACAAATGCAAGAACAATTTATTCAAAAATATAAATAAAAAATCCCCAAACTTCTAGCACAAAATTTCTAGAATGTGGAGACCTATTTTGAGAATTCCTGATATTGCTGGGAAAAAAAGTCTTCAAAGTTTAATGTTAATAAAGTAATGTGAACAGGATTTGCTGTCTCACTCTCTCTCTCTACTCTATAATCAAAACTGTATTAATGCTACCCTTTTTTTTGTTTTGGTTGTTCGTTGTTTGGCTAGAGCTCCAAGGTTCACCAATCACTAAGATTTTGCGTATGCAACCGGCTAGAGCTCCAAGGTTTACTAATGGTTAGATTTTGCGTATACAACCGTTTTTTGCCCACAATTAAGGTAGTAGTGCTACTCTAAAATGCGCAGAGAATGGCAACTCACTGAACTGTGTGCGACAAAATCATAATGCACCCTACGCAAGATCACAGCACACAGAAGTCATGGTTCAATTGCAATTACACATGTCACATACAAGACACACAAAAAACTGCCCCCCCCCCCCCCCCCCCCCCCTAGTGCCCATGCAAGGTGACAAAATCCAAGAAACACTCACAGAAAAAACAAAACAAACAACAACAACAAAAAAACAAGCGAACTAAAAATGAAGCACCTAGGCATGTTCATTGTCCATTTTGCTCCAGAACCATAATAGTTTCATATTCTCTTTGAGGCATAACTGTGCATAAAAATCCATATAATTATACCATATTGCATCTAAAACAAAAGCAAAAACAACACCACGTCCAAACAAAATACAAACATGTGTGCATTAGCATGATGGGATCACCCAGTACAGATAGATAGCTAGATAACAAAAAGAGTAACTTAAAACAAGCACACCTTACAACGTTTCCAAATCTCTCTCTCTCTGTGAGGGCGGCTGGATGAAAGAAAAAAAAAAGCCACAATATTGCTGATTCTTTTCCCTCAATAAAAATGGTTATTTCATTGAAAAATACAGTTAATTCATTTTTTACTCCTCCATCTCTATCTCTCTCTCTCTCCGCCACATCAAATTTCACTTTTAAGCACAAGACAACAGTCTATAAAAAATCAGAACTATCTATTCTTTTGCACTAAGATTAACATACATTTCCCTCACAATTCAGTCTCTACAGCTTATCAAACAATCAGAATGTTTTGCCAGAGCTACTATTCACCTATTTTTGCACAAAGCAGTGTTCCAAACCTACAGTGAAGTTTTCTTTGGTGATAAGGCTGTTGTGGTCTCATCACTACTCTCTCACCTCCTGGACTATATTGAAGACCACCGCTTAGTTTTATTCTTTGAAAGTTCAGACAGCAACTACAGCAACTATTGTTGTCTGTCACGAGTGAAAATCCATTGTGCTGCCATTAATTAAGTGCCTGACAAGTCAGACCCAGCTCATCCAACTTCAGCGTAAGAGAGAATTATATTTTAAAAAGTTTTTTTCTGGTAAAAAGGTAGGAGCGTGAAACAAGAAGGCAGAAAACAGACAATAAGAAAGTGACAGGACGAAAAAGGAACAAAGCAGAAATTAGGAGAGGGATAGAAAGGGAATTCCTAGCATAGAATTTCTAGAAGGTGGGGATGCTATTTATACTGACAGGCCCCTCAGCATCCCCATGGGGGAACTGCTTATAGATAGCTCCTTTTAAGTACAGCAAGTTCTTTGCATCTATTCTTCCTTTCTTTGGTTTTATTTTTTTAATCTTGCTTTTTTTCTTTAGTAAACATAATTATCTAATAAGATTTCGACACAATAATTCCACTTGTCAAAAAAGTTCTTGCTAATTTATTTTATTTCAAGTTTGGTAACTTTAAAAATAATATCTAATGAAGATTTCTATTAAAACAATTCTAGCTAATAAAACAATTTAATCTCCTTTGTTTTAATTAAAATTATGAAAAATAATGGGTATGAGACCATGTCTAAAGTCAAACTTTTTAACAACTGTTTTACTGCTCTTTGTTTGGGTTTCTTTTTTTTTTCTTTGGGGGGGGGGGGGGGGGGGGGGGGGGGGAGACAGGGAGGTAAAGATCCAACATACACACACATACACCCACACAGAAAAAAATCCACTCACACAAGCATGCACACATGTGCACACACACACACACACACTGTTGAACGTATACATACATCACAATTAAGAAGGAGAGAAAAGTGTGTGTTCAATAGTTTTTTCTTCTTCATAACACGACATTAAAAAAAACAAAAAAAACAACCAAACTAAGAATCAGTGACATACAATACATATGAAAAACATGACAAAGCTTTAGGGGGCGGGAACCAAAAACCAAGCCACATGCAAATCACAATCTGTACTCAAACAACACACATGGCGGTAAATTGCTGCTTTTGTGCTGCTGCCTGCTCCAGACATAATAAATAAATGCATCATCTCTTCACACAGTGTTCATCGTCCATACAATATTGTCAGTAATAATTATCATTAATCAATCAATCTTGCTTGAAACCAAGGTGACCACCAAGGCAGTATTACAAACTTTCACCAGGTGAACTCCAGCAAGTTTAATGATAACCAACCGCACCACATGTATCAAGCTAGTGAAACACAATTTTTTTGCAAAAAGAACACAATCCATTATAATCATAACCATTTCATTCCTTAAGCTACAGTAGGGCAACATCACATCAAGCTAAGCTGAGAACATTAGCAATTTTATGTATGTTACCATCCTAAGATTTTTTAAAAGACATCATACGAATATACTCTGAAACAACCGAAAATACTTGACGAAAAGTGCAAACAAGACAAAGAATGAACATCTCAAGCCCACGCAAGCATTTACTCTATCATCCCCAATTCCTCGTGAGCAAAGGCATACAGATGTGCTACATATTATAGGGGGAAAAAAATTCAAAAGTTTCTGCAAGGAAAAAAAAAAAAAAAAGGAAGAATGGACAGAAAAGAAATATGGGGAAAAAAAATCATACTAACCCCACCTCCACAAAAATCAAACAAATCAACTGAACATTGGGAGTGAAAAAAACTTAAAAGAAAAAAAACACCTAAACATTGGGAATGATAGAAATAAAAGTATCTGCAGATATTTTTCAGAAGATGGGGAATACTCTTTGAACTTAAAAAAACCCCTGGTATTGCCACAAATGAACAAAAAAAATCCATGCTCAACACAGGTCATACATATATGCGAGCATATTCATAAAATGGCTGATGCTCGACTGCGTGGTTTGAATCTTCTTAATGACCCTACAGCAACCCCCCCCCCAAATCCTCAGCAAGAGCTCTGAGGTTCACCAATAGAGAGACTTTGCGTAAGCAACTGTTTTTGCCCACCATG
Source organism: Rapana venosa (assembly GCA_028751875.1). Taxonomy (NCBI): domain Eukaryota; kingdom Metazoa; phylum Mollusca; class Gastropoda; order Neogastropoda; family Muricidae; genus Rapana; species Rapana venosa. Next base: position 71,575,324 of record CM054136.1, on the reverse strand, counting down.
AAGGTAGCTGCATTCTGATTTCAGGAATTCGATTCTCCTTGGACTTGGTAAACATGATGTTGATAACATTAAAATGAAAAGCAACAATATAATAAAACAGTTTTGCAACATCAGTTTGTTCTTTTGCACGTCACAAACTGTAGAAGATCTGCATTCTCATAATGCAAATTATAGTTAGGGAAACCTTCTCAAAGAATGAAAATCTCTTGCATTCGCTTGTTGACTGGCTAAACAGTGAAGATTGCTATAGTTTATTTCTTTCTTATCCTTTGAGCTGTAAATGCCTAAGAAAATTGGACTCTCTATGAACTTAAAATTGAATCAAAATGACATAACAAAGAATTTATATTTTGCTAAATAGTTATATAGACCAGCACCATACTCTACAGAAGATAAAAAAGCAAACTAACAAAAAACACAGCATACCGGATAAGAAACACACACATGCACACAGAGTCACCAAGTACAATAAACTGAATACCAAGAAAATGCTAACATAAAATCAAGCCTCTACAAAATTATACTAAGTACAAACTGGAACACACACAAAGGCAAAACAAAGACCAACCTCAGAGATAAGACTGGGGACATCCAAAGAAGAATTAAAAAAAAAAAAAAAAGAAATGATACAAAAACTATATTATGACAAGCTACCAAAAAGCTACAATGAAAAAAAGCAAACATACCCCCCCCAAAATTTTTTTTTAAAATTACAAATGAAAGAAAAGGTACACAAAAAACCCACACATCTGAAATACATCATAGCTCAGAGCACAAACGGCATAATAATATGCAAACCAAAATATCACCTCACACAAGACACTGTTTAACAGCAACAACAACACAGGCTCTCAAACACAAACAGCACCCACACAAACAATGTACGGTGATCGGAAAAAAAAGAAATGTTACACCAAATATCACAACAGCAGCTGAGAAAGCAATCATTCCAAGTCTTTCTGCTACGGTATACATACATGTACGTATCAAACACAAAACTGTGTACGTAAGTCCAGTGGAAAAAAACACAACATGACCTGATATATATCTTAAACTCTGATGTGGAAGCAGATCACAAATTGTATTAAAAAAAATAAAGATAATGACAATAAAAGACACTATAAAATCATTCATCCTCTTGGGATGTACGGAAACATTTTCTTACCCTATTACAATCATAGCACCCCATAACTATTTTGTGCTAAATCAAACGAACACATTGAGAATTGCAGCAGGAAACTTGGGAAAAAAAACACCAAAAATAACACTGCTTACATGAAGTTTTAAATAAAACTTACAATGATTGGTAAGTCTTCATGGAAAAATATTCACTTTTTTTCGACATATCCACAGCAAATTTTCATTGACCAAAAAAACACAGCAGTAATTCCAGTGTTTGACAAATTTATATGTAATACCATCTTATGAACAACGCTAAAGATAAATTTGTATCTCTTTAAAAAAAAAATCATATAAGATCTGCTTGCAAAGAAACAGAACGACACAGAATTTTCTTTTGTATTAATACACAAGTTCTTTTTGGCAGTCTGCTAATTAATACCTGACAACAACCAAAAAAAAAAGATAAACAAATAAATCTCAATTGAGGGGGGGGGGGGGAGAATTGATTTAGCTTTATGCTCAAGATTCAATCCATGGGTTCAGGAGAATAAGCACATGCACACACATATAATGCATACATGCACGTTCTCAATCATGTGTGTGCACATGCGCTCTTAAACACAGACACACATAAGCGTGCACACACACACATGTGCGTACGCACGCATGCATGCATAAAAACACACAACACACACCTGAGCACACGGAAGGGATGAAAAGAAAGAGAATGAGGAGAAAAAGTGAATCATTCAGTCCCTGTCTTTCACTGCACCATTTTCTTCCATACACCTCTTACAGTCAGGCCTGTAATACAAACAGCAAAACTTTACTTTATCTACGACTGATTTACTGTTTACTTCAATTATCTTGAAAGTGTCTATATTGAAGTAACGCTCCGAGATAAAAATATAAAAAGAACAGACACATTAAAATTAATAAATTAAATGATGGTTGTGGTGGTGGTGGCGTTGCTGCTGTTGCTGCTGCTGCTAAGAATGATGACGATTAAGGAGGACAAAGAGGATGACAAAAACAACAATGACAATAACCAAAAAAATGATCATATATGCTTATGTTGATCATGCAATTCCTCACTCATACCACACCAAGTACAGGAATCATTCTTAAGACATTGAAGACATGGAATAAAAGAGAGAAAAAATGTTAAGAATAGTACCGTCCCTACTCAATCGGTCACTTTTCAGTTTGACAAACCAAAAACAAAAAGTGTAAAAATTGTTACTGTTATACCTAATGATTTTACAATAACAGCTGTAAGTTTAACTGCTTAGTGACATTCAAGATATCTAGCTGTCAAAACAATCAGCTGAAGCCACAAAAATCTTTAAAATCTCTCTCTCTCCTCACACACACACACATATAAACACACAGATACAATATTACAAAGAATGAATACAAACACATAATACTCAGAAAGAGAAAGAAAAAGAGATTTGGGTGTAACTATTAAGCTGATAACTGATTCTGAGATTATTCCACAATCTGATTGTCTTCAGAACTTGAGATCAACAGATCACACTTCTTATCAAAACTTTGGTAGTCTGTGGTTTACGATGAATACCCCAAAAAAAGAAAAGGATATCAAATAGCGTGCACGCACACATGCACAGACAGACATATTGTCTCTCTCTCTCTTAGCAAAATAGGATGAGCAGAACAAGCAAGGAAATATGAATGAGAGAGAGAGAGAGAGAGAGAGAGAGAGAGAGAGAGAGAGAGAGAGAGAGAGAGAGAGAGAGAGAGAGAGGAGAGAGAGAGAAACTAAAGAATGACTAAGAAAGAGAGAGAGAGAGAGAGACACAGAGAGAGAGACAGACAGAGAGAGAGAGGAAACTAAAGAATGACTAAGCGCTTACACTTACAGCTCTACATTGCATTTCTATGACACAAACAGCTCAACACTGACATTTCACAAATCTTGCCTAGTATATTATATGTCTACAGTATTAACCAGTCTTGTCTGGATATCATTCAGGGGAGTTGGCAATTTTCTGCTACCTAAACACTGTGATCTCCCCTCTGGATCGCCAAAGCATCAGGTACAAAAAACACCTGTAGACAACTTTACTACCAGTATTCCCTTCTTGTTGGTTCCTTGGCTGGCACTCCTGCTGTTCATCACCAGTGAGATGTATGTGTGTGTGCGTGTGTGTAGTGTGTGTGTGTTGTGTGTGTGTGTGTGTGTGTGTGTGTGTGTGTGTGTGTGTGTTTTGTGTGTGTGTGTGTGTATGTGTGTGGTGAGTGGTGTGTGTGTGGTGTGTGTTGTGTGTGTGTGTGTGTGTGTGTGTGTGTGTGTGTGTGTGTGTGTATGTGTGTGTGAGAGAGACTTTCCTATTTCATAACTAAGGAAGTGATATCTAGTTTTCAGGAATTTCTAAACAGGATTCCAGTGAGACAGGTGAAGTGAAATTTAACACGCATACAAGACTAATTATGCATGCATGCTTTCATGCACAGGATTCTCATCTGAAGGATTGATGGGAGTTTCAAGTCAGCAAAACCAACTAACCAACCAAACTTTTTCACATAGGCTGCTACAAGCGAGCTTCAAACCTGTGAGAAATGACCCCTTGATTCAAGGTCAAAGCTACCCTTTCAGCAAGTCAGGTTCCCACTATTCAATTTCAATTATATAGTATATTTCATAAATGATATCATTTTCCCCTCTAGAAACACCCTCTACCAAAGTGTTAGCAAACACAGGAGTGTTCTTAGTTCTTGTGAACATAAAAAGCTGTTGGTTTTAGTAGTGCCTCAGTTTACTCTCACGTGTGGTGACATACTAGTTTCAGCATTTGAGGAAATTAGCCAGGGATTGAAATCCTGAATCAGGTCCAGTAGACTGAATTATAGCCTAGTCCTTGTAGCCTTGTGAATGCTGCTATCAAACGATTTCATCATTTTCAACTCTGTACTTAGGGGCTTCTAATTGCTGTTTTTGATTTGTCTAGTTTTTAAAACCCTTTCTATCACTCCCTACTTTTGTTTTCTTTTGTTTGCTTAAATCTTTGTTAAGGCATTTTTAATCCAATTAATGAAATTACCTGTTCCAGTGTTCTTGGATTATCTCATTTTTCAAAACTGATGGAAGAAGAAATGCAGGACCAAAGACACAAACAAACAAATTCTAACTGATCAAAAAAGAACTCTACAAAAACATTTCAAATTATACTACATTCTACTGCAGTGGAATTCGCTTCTGCCTGTTCTCTGTTTCTGGTCCATCTACCTGGAATGACCTCCCTCTTTCACTGCGCCAAAAGCCTTCACTTGATACCTTCAAATCCAGCCTCAAAACACACTTATTTCCTACCTGAGACTTTTCCCCCACATATCTGTCCCTAATTTTCAACAGCATCTTTCACCTTCTAAGTGTTGTTCCGTGTGTGTGTGTGTGTGTGCGTGTGCGTGCGTGCGTGCATACATGCGCGCGCATGGATTTAAAATCTGTTGTTCATTATGTTTAAGGAGAGTTGCATGCCTGTAAATGATTGAGTGCAAGCGCTTTAATTTGTTTATTTTTTACAAGATTCAGCGCTATATAAATTCCATATATTATTATTATTATCAATGGACATATCTGACCACAAAACACAGACTTCTCCGACTGTTACTCTAATAATACCAAAGACTAACAGACTTTTTGTTGGAACCTTTCTGAGCCAAACTGTGCAAGCAAGAAAGAAAAAGACAGAAACTAAGCAAAGTCACTCTGACACTATCATTTTGACTCTATGTTTGTATTCCCTTACTATAATATTATATAATAATAATAATAATAATAATGTATGGAATTTATATAGCGCTGAATCTTGTAAAGCAACAAATCAAAGCGCTCATTATACATGTTATTTGATCAATCATCTTTACTTTGAACTTTCTATTCATATATTTATGATGAATTTTTTGTTTTTTTAAAAAGGTTAGAAAATAGCACCACAAACTCCTATTACAAAAAGCAAAATGAGCTATCAAAAAAGATTTCTCATTTGTTTTTTTTTACTTAAAAAATAACACAAAAATACTGTAACTGAAACTGAAGATCTTAAAATGAATACTGGGATCGTAACAATATTTTCCATAGAAATAGAACAGTAAGTCAACAAAGCTGATGCGGATCATGCATACTAATGATTCACCAACACAGCATTTCATACACACACCTTCGTGCTGCTCTAGAAATAAATCATATAGTTCTCTTTCCTTCTTTCCCTTTCCTCTCTCCTCACTCCCTCCCCCCTCTCTCTCTCTTTAGTTCCCCATCACTCCTATACAAAATTAAAATAAAAAGAATGAATCAGAGTAAAGGTGGGGGAAAAAGATACACATAAGTTGTTTAAAATTTTTCAAAATGGGCAATTCACATACACACGTGTGTGCGTTCATACACACACACACACATCAATAATTTCATGCAGCAAATGGTATCACAAAACAGGTAATGTACATGTCATGTTCATAGCTCTCACCCTGTTTCCTTCCAAAGTAAACAACCATTTCGAGTAATAACATCAATGGCAAAAATATCAATACATCCACAATTATGTCTATGAATAAGAGCAAAAAAACATTTGTTGCAAAATCTGCTGGATAAGTTATAGAGCTTTTCTCAGACCTTTCGTTGAAACCCCCCCCCCCAAAAAAAAAAAAAAACCAAAAGAAAGAAAAAAAAGTAGCAAAAGCAGACTTCCAAAAAACTTGAACTGCAGTCCACTTCCTCACAATCTATTTTAACTTTAAGCTAGACAAAATAAGAGAACAAAGCTTAAAAGGTATTTAAACTCCCAAACGTATATCATAATATAGTTATTTTGTGAAGTACGCAAAATATATGCATTCAAATACAGAATTACTTTTATTTAAAACTTAAGAATTTTTAGAGTTCCAAGCTGGTTTTTAAAAGACTTTTGAGTTAACAGCTCCTGAGAACAATTACACGGAACTGCTGGACAGGGTAAGACAACTCTTCCCTTCCGTTTCAAATTCAAACACTGGTCTAAAGGCATTTCTTTAAAACAGGAAAATTAAATATTTCCCAATTTCCAGCTGCAACAGTACAAGCCTGTCTAGGAACTGTACCAGCAGTTAATGATTCATTGCTCTGCAACCCTCCTCTGCAAACAATACAGAAAGAAAACTCGTTAGAAGTTCCAGATGTTCTTGCAAAACAGAAGCACACCATTTTCTTTATGCTCTTTCTCAAAAAGATCTGTGGACACAGTTCCATATATAGATATTGTTTTTAATAAGTTCTAATGGCTAGTACAGAAGATATTGCAACAAAGCTTTTTCCCTTATTTGTGGCAGTGCAGATGTACATTAATTAACATTTCCTCGTGACAGCAGCAGGACATCATTTTCTTGCCACTGATCAAGCATCAATACAGTCACATTGCAGTACCAATATACACAAAGATGGTAAGAGTTTAAACAACAATCTCAGCTATTATGGGATGCTGCTGTGGCACTGTAACAAGACAAAGAGTTCTGTATGTCTTTGAGCTGCTGGTGGGGGGGACTCTGTTCATTCCTGTGAACTGCTGTCAGCTGATTGTTGTTGCTCCTTAGGTTGAAGTGTGGTTTGCTGCCTCTGAGGGTCTGACAGGACGCCGCAACTCTTTCCACACGTTGCAACATCTCATGCTGCGATGCATTAAAAAAAACCATCATGCAAGATCAAAAATAAATCTTTGTGTAGTAACTGTTCATGTAACTGAAAGCAATGAAGAAATGATTCATCATGATGTGAAAGATTCTCTTTTAACTCGTTCTGTTTTGGTTGTAACCCTTTTCTAAATAATGAAACTTCTGAAAATAAATCTTTTGTGTAGTAAAGGTTCATGTAACTGAAAGCAATGAAGAAATGATTCATCATGATGTGAAAGATTCTCTTTTAACTCGTTTTGTTTTGGATGAATGTAGCCCTTTTTAAATAATGAAACTTCTGAAAAATACCTAGAATACCCCTTTTTGTCTATGAAGTAAAACCCTTCTTTCTGCTAAAAATGATAAAAGTACCTCAGGCCCAAGCCACATATGTTTATACCTATCTACCAATAAATGAAACACCCCAACTCCCAACCTGATCACTACCTCCCTATATATATCCAAATGCATTTTTTAAAAAAATTGTTAAAGCAAACTCCTAGACAAGTCATAGGTGATGGCCACGCATGATATGAGAATAAAATCCGTATTTGTTTTGACACTTTTTGCCACACACATTGCAGACAAACGGGTCAGTATGACTATGGCAGCCAAGGTGGATGGAGAAGAGAACCTCATCCTCAAACGTGATCCCACAATGCATGCAGCGCGTGTCAGACCCCGACACGCTCTGTTGCTCGCTGTCTGTGGACAGCGTGCGGGTTGTAAGGCGCCGCTGAGGGGGAGACAGAATCTCACACTGAATGCCGCGCTCCACTGTCCTGTAGTGGTGCCGGCTCTCCGTGCTGTGTTCTGCTGCTGCCACTGTCACCAAAGGCAGCGTTTCTGACTTCATGCTGGATGATCCAGAACACTGCACGGCGACGCTGGATGTCTCTGCCTTAATGCTGAACAGGAGGTGGTGACCCAGGCTCTCCCCGTCCCCTCCGTTCTCCCGCCTCTCCTCTTGCTCACTGTCTTCCACTGACCCTGCTCGAGCGTCCATGTGGGAGCTGGCCGCCTCTGAGGACTGGGATACGCGCGCCACATCACCAGCAGACGTCGCTATTTCATCACTCTGTTCCATAGCAACCCTCTGAGGAGATGTCATTTCGAACAGGGGACGGCGAGATCTGGAGTGAGTGGTGGTGGTTTCTGGCGCTATGCTGCGTTGAGGCCTGTCCTGATCAGGAACTATACGCCCTCGTTCAAACGACCCTGGCACGCCAGAGGAGGACACATCAGATACACCGTCACAATCAATCGGCTCTGTCTTTACCTTCACTCCTTCCCCTTCATGCACCCCCAGAGAACAGCGGTTTCTGTTGGGAGAGGTAAGCGTGTGCCTTGAGAAGACGTCTCTTGAGTTGGAGGATGATCCTCTCAAAGGACTGAAGTTGTTCAGATCTGGGCGATGCGGATTGGATGGTCGAGCAGGGTATTCACACGAAGTAATGGTTGATGGGGGACTCGCACGAGAACCAGTAAATAAGTACTCCAGCGTCACTTCACTCATGCCAGACTGATTAGTGGGAAATGGGCGCCGCTCTTCATGATTACGGAAAGTGGGAAATCCCACAGGCTGGGTGAAGCCCCCATTCCCACAGCCAGACACCATGGTGGAAGGGTTGCTAGGTTCAAACTGCAAGGTACTCCGTGGCTGTGGCAGTCTGTAAGAGGTCAAGCCACGACCACTCACATTCACGGTGTAAAAGCTTGTTGCGTCAGTGCTGTAGGCCATGCGATTGAAAGCGGGGTTGCTGTTGAAGGCCGATGACCGCATCAGCATGGAGGCATTAGGGAAAGTATTGCCAAAATCTTCATTGTGTTGCAAACTGTAATGCTCTCTCATGCGGCGAGGGACTGGTGTGGTGAAGGGGCACTTGTCGCAGTGGAGCATGGAGGTGGGGTTCGTGCGCTGGTGTTGGCGCTTGTGGCGGCGGAACTGAGCTTTCTCTTCTGTGCTGTAGCCGCATAGTGCACAGGTCATCTTGGATTCTGAAATCAATAAGCATACAGTAACGTCAGCTCCGTAGAATGACCCATCTATATATAAACCATCCTCTCTCTTTCAAGGAAGCAACCGTAAAGTGTCTTCCTTTGATCTTACTCTTTTTCTTTTTAATCCAGTCGTCAATTCAGAAATATGAGTAATACAAACTGATACTACACAGTAATAATACATTTGTGAAATTAAAAAATCATGCTGAAGTCAGATGTGCTAGGCCTGACTTGTCAGATGCTTAACGGCAGTGCAACGCATTTTCACTTAAATGACAGACAACAATAGTTTCTGTCTGAGTGTTCGACAATGAAAAAGAAGTCATCCAAAAAACCCCAAAAGAAGTGGCACATATTTTTTAAAAATCTTCCTTTCCACACATTCACACTCACCACCACCACCCTCTAAAACATTTTCCCCAGGGTCCCTTTTTACTCTTTCTCTCCCTATAAGGATGGTGGGAGGGGGGGGGGGGGATTTACCGTTGCAGTAAGTCATGTGATCACGCATCAGCAGAAGAGCATCGGTAGAGAAGGTACAGAAATGGCACATGTATCGAGGCTCCCCACTAGGTCCTGGAGACAGTTCTGAATAATGCTGCAGGAAAGACTCCTGATGATCACTACTGCTCTCTGCACCGTCTGAAGAGGCTGTGTGATCATGTCGAGATCCTGCCATTGCCACAGGCTCCAAGCATGGCTGGTGACACACAGAAGTTAAAATGATAATGATTAACAGAGTGAACTGTTGCCAGATTCATTAACAATTAAAAAAAATAAAAAAAGCATTTGCCTTACCCTCAAAATGCTCTTCTGTTAAGTTTCCATCATGAGATAGCAAATGTTTGGTTAATGCTAAGAATTTTTTTAAAAACCATTTTGAAAAAAATAGTTTTCTAAAGCAGGTGTTCACAAACACAGACACAGACACAGACACACACACACACACACAGAGTCCTCATCCGTCTAATATCACTTATAGTGAACAGATGTTAATACAAGAATGAATGAACAGAGTCCTCAAATTATGCACATTAACACAGGATGGCCTTTTAAGGAAATACAGAACCATATTCAGATGTCTCTGTTTTCAACATCTGTAGCTTTAAATACAATATGACTTCTTTTAGAACACCATGCAGATTTTAAAGCAAAAATCATGGTGGGTCCTTTTAAATACTAGCTATGATATTTTTTTCCGAGATATGCTTTCAGATCTGCTTGCATTTTTATCTTAGTATTTCACTTCCACACACATGTATACATTTTCTCCCTTCTACCTCTGACTCTACCATCCCTTTTTCATTCACTCATAGCACAGAGACACAAAATTCCAAGAATACAAAGAAACAATAATTTTTTTTTAAAAAGGCAAGCTTGTTCATTTATGCACATGCTTCACTGAAAACTTAAAACGCACATTAAGGGACCCCCCCACCCCCACCCCACACACACACATACACTCCTTCCTTTTGAATCAGGATGAAAATTTTACATAAAAATTAAAATCCCCACTCTTTTTAATCATAAACAAATTTCAAAACAACAACTGTACTGACCAATTCATTATCAGCTTCTCCAAGAGAAACGTGGGGCCGGGTGTTGCGAGGTCGAGGCAAGGAGGCCGCAGTGTAGGCTGGCACATGCTCCACAGAATTTGGAGTGCGTGCAGGGGCAGAGCTGGGCCTCCCATTGTCATCCCGCTCCTCACTTCCGCTGGCGGCTTCCTTGTTCACAGCGCCAGAGTTGAACATTTCTCGTCTGCTGCTGACAAGCAAAGTGTTGGTGACCTTCTCCCTCTCCCTGGAATCAGCATCGCAGACTTGTCCATTCACCGGCTGCACCACGGTCATGTAGGTGGCTACATCTGGGTTGGGCACAGGCGGTTGTGGCTCTGGTGTGGCCCTTGGCTGATCTTCAGGGGGACTGAAAGGCCTGTCCATTTTCATGGAGTGTCTGCACTGGAAAGAAAAAAAAAAGGGTCATAATGTTGAGTGAATAGAAAAAAAGAGAAATGCTGCGAGAATCAAGATGATGTAAAATTGTAATGAAATTATCCAACAAGCGGTGTGAATGTGCATGATAATTGATATGACTTCTGAAAAAAAGGTCAGAACAGTAAAAGTGTAAATAAAAGCTGATGATACTTAAACCCCACGTCATAAAAAAACAAAGACTTAACATAATCATATAATATATAATGTGGGTTTACAAGATTCCGGTTTTAAATTGCTCTAAAATGTTATGAAAGGCAGTTTCCAGTATTCCCCAAGAGACGTCAAAATGTGAGGAAGATTCATAGTGCCAAAAAATCATCTTGGCAGATGCTTTACCCACTGTAATACCCTATATATATACTAGTTGAGGATTCACACTGCCCTCTACCAATAATTCTACTCATTAATTGCCATGGAGCTTTTGCCCTTTTGTATTCCTGCACACCAAAGCAAAACCACAATTTTTGTTAAATAAACATATCTGCTGCAATTACCATTCATGCAACTGTTTCAGAAGGACTTGACATGAAAACCACATGGATTTTACCAGTTCTCCGTAAGGCCAGAGATGACGAAACACATTTGTGCCAAGCACCCCATAAGAACAGATGTCAGATACGACCAATAATCATGTCAGTCAACTGTTAATGGACTTGGCTCAACCAACAAATTCATAAGCACCTCCTGCAAAGTGTGTGCAATAAACTATTGAAGTGGCATCTGACATCTACTGGAACTAGTGCTCAAAGAGGACATGATGATCTAATGATATTGACAGGAGGTGCGATACTAGAGCTACGAAACAAAGTCTTAAGCAACAGAACTAAATCTTTTGAAAAAAAAAGAAGAACTAAATCGTTTGACAGTCTGTATTGCATCATGCCTATTTTTCATGTGCGTGGTTACACTGGTTACATATTTGTTCAGGAGACTGAATCTGTTTAAAATAAAATTCAAAGCACCACATTCTGACTATAGCCATATACTAGATGTAAATAGGGTCAAACAGGAAACAAAAAGTGACATAATAATTAATGATTACCATGAAATGAAGCATGCAATTAAGGTGTTAATGTGCATACCTAATATTCTATTAAAAAAAAAATGAAAATTGAAAAAAGCTCCTGATATTAAATCTACTATGTGCCATCAAGAATTCTGAATTGAACTTGCAACATCTTGTAAAATGGATATGTGCATCAACTACAAACACCAAGACAAATGTCCTGAGTCACTTGATATGATATAATCATATAATAAGGCATGATCTATCTTTTTCATTTCAAGAATTTCAATCAGCAAGACATTTTTCTCTTAGTCTTACTCAGTCTTAGCTTCAAGGTCTAAATATTTTGAGCAGTTGACTTTCTCACCCTTTAAGAACCAGAGAGATCATCAAACACCATTTTCACATGCCTTCCCTCCTCAGTTCCTGTTTTACTAGTGGTTTAAAATAACTTAAGGGGTCAGTTTGTACCTTATTTCATGTAATTTGATAAAGTTTTTCACAAATCAAATATTTGAACCCATAAAACCATGGCTTTTGTAACCTTATAAAAAGAGCATATATATATGAATTGTAATTTTACAATGTAACAGGAATCCTGTTTAGTGTTTGTACTGAAGTAGTGCACCCTATCAGATTAATTACACCTCCTCTTGGTCATAATGCCCAACTTTTCAGACACAAGCTCTTTTACAAAATGTTATTATTCACAATTCTCCCCAGACTTGTTGAAGTTGTTCATTTTGTTGATTTATTCTATAAACAATACTATTGTTGCATCTAGAACCCCTTTCTTAATAAATGTTGTAGAGGTCATTCTTTGGATGTTTTCACTTAAAATGGCTGTCTCAGTCATTGTTACTCTCTCTTTCTCTCAAGCTGACCTTTAAAAATGTGAAAATGACTTTCAAATATTTCAATGGGGCAAAATAACCAAAAGTATGTAAAGATCCAGCAGAAACACAGCTATAATTTATTGATATTTCAGAAAACTTCACATCAGACTTGAATACTCAAGGGAGACAATTCAATGTTGACAAAGAATAGGACATTTGCGCAAGTAGTAGTAGTAGTATTGTAGTACTTAACTGTTTGCAAATAAATCCATCGATTTCTGGTGGTTTTACCAAAAGACTATAGATCAAGAGACTGCTATTCGCAATAAAGTTAAAAAATGAAACTGAACGTACCGTTAGTTTAAAGCAAAATAGATTTCGTCTCTAACTGAAACTCAAAAGAAAAAAAATCGCAGATGTACAAAAAATATTTACCTATTTCAATCTCAAATACAGCAAAAATTATGCTTATTTTGAAATCACTCCTTACTAAATAAGTAACTATACATGTTCACAGACTTACCTATATCAATAGATGAAGCAAAAACAACACCATTGTCTAACAGTATTATGAAAATTACAACAAACTACCAAAGAAATAGTACAGGACGCCATTTTGCATGAAAATCAATACTTTTCTACCTCACGTAGTGAAGCGCGGTCATGGGAACTAACTATGTATGATAAACAATGTTCTTTTGCGTCTCAAACTGAACTAGCAAAGACTATAGGCGTGCTTCTGCTAAGGGCGAGGACGCTCTTGATCACATACTGAGTTCGTTTTTATGATAAATCAATTTCATGACATATGCAGAATTAAAGCGCAAAAAAGAATTGTTCCACACAGTTCATGAAACTTACGACATTTATTTATGAAAATTAATCTCATTCTAACTCGACAAATATGACAGCATATCTGACATTCAAACAATTGTTGATTTTCTTTTTTTTCAGCAAAGGAAGAGAATATTCATGTTTAGCATGCAGTGATGCCTCCTCGTGAACTTACTGAACTCAAACTGAAACGGCCCCAAATAGACTAGGTTTAACAGTGTAGGCTAGGCTATGTCAGTCAGGGCCGACGAGCATATGTTGATGCCAGAGTTCGTCGTTCAGATGATCTGTTCAGATTCAATGATTTGGGCCTATGAGGTCACCGGCGAAGATGCTGGGGACTTGTCTGTATAAATAGCATTTCCATATTCTGGAGATTCTGTGCTGGAAATTTCCTCTTTTCTATCAATCTCTTTGTTTTTGCCTTGTCCCTTTTCTTCCTGTCACCTCCTTCTTGATTATTTTCTGCCTTCTTGGTCCACTCTCCTACATCCCCCCCCCCCCCCCCCCCCCCCCCCCCCCCCCCCCCCAACAAAAAAAAAAAGACAAAAAGATAACAATTCTCTCTTATGCCGAGATCGGATGCGCTGGGCCTGACTTGTCAGGCGCTCAACGGCAGCGTGTCGCATTTTCGCTCATGTAACAGACAACAGTTGCTCACTGAGCGTTCGACACGACGATGACGACGACGACGAAGAAGAAAGCCTAAGAGTTGGAGATCTTACCTGAAAAAGGTCCAATACATCTGACTAGTATGGCTCTATCCACTGGGACTTTGCATACCACTCGACCACAGAGGCACCAAGTACTTTCCATACACGCAGATCACTGTGTAACAACAGTTTCCCTTTCAACAAGTTCTATGTACAATATATTAAACGGAAAAGCCCTAAAGAAAATTGTGAATACTTTTTCTGTCAATAAAAACAGGCCTACTCATAGACTGTTTTTTTTACCCAGGACCAGTAATAATCTGTATAAGTCAAACCTTGCTTATTCAGGAAGACCATTATGGAATAATCTACCTCCCTTTTTAAAATTAGCTCCTTCAAAACAAACTTTTAAGAAACTTTTCCCCTCTGTGTGTGTGTGTGGGGGGGGGGGGGGGGGGGGCTATTAGTATAAATAGCATCCCCACATTCTGGAAATTCTGTGCTAGAAATTTCCTCTTTTCTATCACTCTCTTTGTTTCTGCCTTGTTCCTTTTCTTCCTGTCACCTTCTTCTTCTCTTTTTTCTGCCTTCTTGGTCCATTCTCCTGCCTTTTTTTTTTTTTTTTTTTTGCAGGACTAAGAAGATAACAATTCTCTCTTGTGCCGAAGTCGGATGGGCTGGGCTTGACTTGTCAGGTGCTTAATGGCAGCGCGACGCAATTTCCCTCATATAACAGACAATAGTTGCTGTCTGAGCTTTCAAAGAAGAAGAAGAAGAAGAAGAAGAAGAAACTTTTGAAGAAACATCTTATGGACAATTGTGAATCCACTTTTTAATGCTCAGGTTACATTTAATCTGGTTGCTTTGTAAATTGTTATTCTTACGTTTGTTGTTTGGCCTTTTCATTACTTGTCTTTCTGAATTGAGTTATGCTGTCGTGTCTTGGTTTTTGTTTTATTTTATTGTGAGGTCTGGATTTGAAAAAAAATTCTCATTTATTTTTTGTTCTTTTTAATATAGATTAACACGTCCTTCGAATGCCTTTATAAGTCAATTTTCTTTATTTTTGTTTGCTTGTGAGGACAAGATGAAAAACAAAAGTTGTGTAACCTTAATTTTTCCCTCAATAAAGATAATTTTGACTTGAATACAGTGTTCACCCCACGCATGCATATTGTGGTTAGGCAGCTAGCAGACGACTTAAGGCAGAGTGGGTACAGAGTTTGATGAAAAAAAAAATCTATGTGCAAAATCATACTTATGAGTCATTGTCTTGTTCTCCTCCCCACATAAAAGGTTTTTTATTCTGTGGATGCCTTAATTCGTTCGTCATGAATGCAAGAGTGATATAGGAAAGCAGAAGGAAAAGTTGCAAAATTTAAAGATGGCGTGTAGCCTTGTTGGCTTCGACGTGATATGATCCACATTAACAGTACACCCGTATTTATAACTGCTTTATGCCAACGACATTAATTTTGCGGGGGCCACGTTGTTATATTATGATCTCGGGAAGTCTCGGTGTTTCTGTTGATCACGTGATTAGATTGATCAGAACATGGCGGCAATGTTGCAATGAGCTGACAGTTTCCAGAGTTGTGTGTTTTCAAGACTTGAAACATATTGAATTTAGTGTCGTTTTATTTTATCCATCATGGGACTAACAAGAGAAAGTGCTCTCAGTCTTCTAGAGGTTCCACAAGGTATGTATTACTTAGTTAGGTGGACTCAACAACCAGTCATGGTTCTCAACGGTAAATCCCCTTCATACACATCGAATTGCCTTTCGATTCAAGCATTTTAAGACTTTACAGATAGGCCGCTCTTGTGCTGACATATGATCTGTGATTTATAGTATTTACTATTGTTGAAGTTTGCGATTTTTTAAAGTTTCAATAATCTGGTAGGTCTGAAATCATAACTTTGGGCTAGAGCCAGAGGGTAAAGTGGTATTACAGATAAATGTTGCAGTGGTACTGTTGCTGTTAGTCATCGGTGGAGTCGAACAAGTTTACACTGGTCACACTGGTGTCTTTATATCTGTACATCAACGCGCTGTTTTGACTATTGTTTAAAAATTCAACAATTATAATATATGTGCTTTCAACCCCATAAAATAAATGCTACCTGAGTTTTCTCCTGTCCAGCTGTGCAACCAGGTGTGCATGGACACAAGGATTTGAGAAAACAAGTGCTAACTTCTGAAGAGCCAATAGAGTCAATTAGATACTAGCATTTGATGTATTCTTCATTGTATTATTTGAAAGTGTTTAACATTTTGCAGTGTTAATTCCATTTTGGGTCAAAGCTAACTTTAAGGACGAGCAATACTAATACAGTGGATTAAGTCAAAGTCAAAGTCAAAGTCAAACTTTTATTTTCAGATGGTACATTGAATAAGCAGTGCATTTGCTTTTTTTCATCAAGCCATCTATCTAAAGAAAGAAAAAAAAAGCGAGAAAAAAAAAGATAATGTATATGCAGACATAGAATAAAAAACCTAATTTGTAAACTATACAAATCAAACAAAAAAACCAATAACATATGCATATGTGGAATTAAAACAAAACAAAAAACCCAGAGAAATATGAGACCATACAATTCAAATAATTCAAAAATCTTGAAAAAATATCCGTCATAACACAAACAAGCAACAAAGAAAAACCAAACCAAAACAAACAAAGAAGACAAAACAGAATAAAAATGTAAAAAATCCACACCAACTGCTTCCCTCCCCACCCCCTCACACACACATATATATACACACAAACCTTCAACCATACAAACAACTGAATAAAACAGATCATGTATAGTCATAGAGAAGGACATCTGCATTTTGGAATTAGCTATATAGTATACATAATTGGTACGCTCAAAACAAGGTATCAAAATAAAACATTCACTGAATCTCAAATACAGTCAATTTAGGGAGTAGAAGTGAAATATTAAATCTGAATAAAGCATTCAACGGATACTAATTGTAAATACAACGATTAAATCTATAAGCAAAATTAATAATAAAAGGAGAGGGCGAGAGAGAGAGAGAGAGAGAGAGAGAGAGAGAGAGAGAGAGAGAGAGAGAGAGAGAGAGAGAGAGAGCAGTGCATTTTAAATTCATATGATATTGAATATATTTTTCAATTCATCAACACTATCACCATTAGAACTCACTGTGATTTAACATTGTACATGTTAAGATCGTCCTAGAGTCATTATAATGAAGTAGGATAGTGGAAAAATCATTTTTAGAAGTCATTTTTCAACAACACAATAGCGATATACAAGTAAAACACTCACACTTATACAGAGAGAAAGAGAGAGAGAGAGAGAGAGGGGGGGGGGGGGGAGGGAGGGAGGGAGGGAGGAGAGAGGAGAGAGAGAGAGAGAGAGAGAGAGAGGAGAGAGAGAGAGAGAGAGAGAGAGAGAGGAAGGATAATTTGGTATAATGCAAGGGAGGCTATATTTACTTTGTTTCCAACAGATCAATTGTGGATTTTTATTTTTGATTCATCAAGTGGATGAAAAAATGACTTTTGAAGATAGTTAATGATTGATGTTGTCTTGAGTCAGGAAGGGAGTTCCACAGCACAGGGCCGGAGTAAAGTAAGCTAGATTTGAACAAATCTATTCTTGGGATTGGGACACATGGCTTTTCAGTATTTCTGGAATGATTCATTGGGAACTTGTCTTTTAAGGATGAGGGAAAAGTTCCTGTCATTATCTTAAACATCATGATGCCTTTGTTAAATCTTAGTCTTTGGTGTAGGGGAAGAATATTTAACTGAGTATAATCCACTTCTAGTAAGGTAGTCTTTTTCAGAAGAACCAGTTTAAGAGCACGTTTATACAGACTTAATAATGGTTTCATAGTGTTTGCACACAGAGAGTGAGAAAGAGAGAAAGAAAGAAGAGAGAGAGAGAGAAGAGAAGAGAGAAGAGAGAGAGAGAGAGAGAGAGAGAAGAGAGAGAGAAGAGAGAGGAGAGAAGAGAGAGAAGAGAGAGAGATAGCAGAGAGAGAGAGAGAGAGAGAGAGAGAGAGAGAGAGAGAGAGAGAGAGAGAGAGAGAGAGAGAGAGAAGGGGGAGGAGAGATTTATCTAATTTTATTATTTTAAATTTATTTATTCTTTTTTTTCCTAATAGTATTAAGTTTAAACAAACAATTTGTAGGCCTACACAAAAAATGCAACATTTTGCTGATTATATAATATAACAAAATAGAGAAACCAAGGCAAAGGAAATAAAACATTTTCAACAATTCTAAACATAAATAAAACTATATATAATATTATTCATATTATATATTTTATATATTTATTTTATATAGTTTTACAGTATTAGTAATAGTAGTAATACCAGTGGAACAAGAATAAGAAAAGCAAAACATGAAACAAAAACATAGACTAACAGTACCACTAAGCCTGCACACCATTTAAAAGAATTCATCGTGACACATATGTATGGCGTCATACATGTATAGTTTTCATTATTAAAACACAGATTTGGGCATATAATTATCATCTGTCCATTCTTTGCCTTCAGCCCTTAGCCTGATTAGTTAATTTCATTGATTTCAATAACTGTGGGAACTTAACATTGCTTAAAAGAGTAATCACTGTCAGTGTCACTATATCATTATCAGTCTCCTCAGGTGTGACTGTACAGTGTACTTTGCCATGCCTACCTCAACCAGTTGATTGATTGATCTCTCAGTATGGTGGGTAAAAATTTTAAAAAATGGTTGTGTATGCAAAACCTCACCATTGCCAGGCATTGGTGAACTTCAGAGCTTTAGCTGAGGAACGAGAAAAGAAAATTAATTAATAAAAAAAAAAGATCTGCCAGTCAGAGTTAGATCTGTTAGTCATAATCACTTCTCCTGTCATTCTGGTCACTAATAATTAATATTACAATCTTATTTGGACGATTCTTCATATGATAGCTATTCTAGTTCATAGCCCACTGATGAACATGCTGAGTGGCTTCTTCAGTCAAGAGCCTTAGTGAGCCTTTAGGCTTTACTCAAATGAATTGATCAATACAATAGTAGGCTATACTAACTTACTAAGTGACGTAAGTCTAAAGGTCTTTGAAGACTAGGTGTATAAAAGAAATTGCCAATGTTGCATAAAATTCATGTTTGGGAGGGCTTTAAGAGATAGTAAAACTCAGCAGAAACAGAGAAAGATGGTGAACCCTGGTGGCATTGCGTGGAGAGCATGCATAGTTTATAAATTATATTTAAAATTATACACATGTATGCAGAAGATGCACATTAAAGATCCCATTATTTATGTCAGTGTTCGGTGGGTTTCAGAAGTTACATGAACATACCAAGAATGCATTCTGTATGTACAATGAAAATTGAAATGAGCTTCTCTGAAGTTGAAAAGTGTTGGCTGAGGCCAGTGGGCAGACCTCCTGTAAAAGTACTTGTAAGCACAAGAGAAGATCAGGCACTTTGCACCTCACCTGGTAACTAGGGAGGGGAGAGAGAGAGAGCACATTTTTAATAGTTATTGGGTTAATGAGTTATAATTAATTTTTATTAGGCCATGTCACATTTTATCTAAGTTGCTGGTTGATTTATGGCCATGCAACAAAATAATAAAATTTTGTTAGCCTATCTGTGTACTGGGATTTATTCTTTCAGAAGTTTCCTTGCTATAGTATCAGTCTCTCATATCTTTGTTTGGTAACCTTATTGAACCTTGCTATAGTATCAGTCTCTCATATCTTTGTTTGGTAACCTTATTGAACTACTCATCCCTGTCACTGCTGGCTCATGCCACTAAAAGCAACTGAATTGCAAGCTGTTGTCAATTAACTTCCTGATACAATTACAACTACAACTACAAGTGTCTCCTGTAACAAAACAGTAACATCCAATGCACCTATAGCCAACTAGAAACAGGATAAAGCACTGCAGTTCTATCCACCATAGCTGCGCACTCAGACAACAGCAATTGAACAATGTTCCTGCCCATTTTGTCCCACTGGACCCGGACACTCTATAAAGACTACAGGAAGCTATCCACAGGGAGCCTGAGAATGTGAGATCCACACTACTGTCCAGTATGAGGCTCGAAAAGCAACTGAAGAGTGACACCCTCACTATGGACTGCATGGTAGAGGACTACTAACCAGGACAAGCAATGATCCACATGATCTACTAGTAATGTAGATAGACGTATGACTATGAGCTACAGATGCTGTCTCCAGTGGAGGAGCGGCATACTGTTCAACTCCAAGTATCCCTCTGGAGAAGTAGAAACAGCAAGCATCCCAACAGGGGCACACTGCACCAACTTCTGTGCGCAGAGAGTGGGAAACCCAAACCCTGAAACAAGCTGCCACCATGGTCAGACACTCTTAATTTGATAAATTAAATGCCAGCAAGTGGTGATTTTCACTACTAGTGTACTACTAATGCCATGTCAGTCAGGCAAAGCCCTCTCCGCAGACAAAGAAACAGAACCCCAGCAAGAGTCTGCAGCTTCTTTCACAAAACAGATAACTGAGAATGAGATATATAATATGTAATGCTGCTGTTGATCATCTCTGCTGACTGTGGTATACCTGGCAACAAACAGGCTGATGTTCTTGCAAAACAGGGTGCACAGAAAGAGCAATGCAAAATGCTGAAAGCAGCCTCGTCATCTATTCATGAAAGAAACACAATCATCAAATCAATAGCCCAACCCAGCATAGAGAAGGACGACTACCACCATCTTAGAGGAGAACAGGTCATCATTTTAAGACTCTACACTGGGCACGATAGGCTAAATCATCGCGTATCTCTATAATAGTGATTAAGTGAAACTCATTTCTTCTTCCCTGTGAGCCTGTGGTTAAAAAACAACAACAAACAAACAACAACAAAAACCAGACTGGCAAACACATCCTTCAAAGGTGCACATTAATTAAACTAAGCAACCTGAGGAAGATTGTGTGGCTGACAGAGACAACCCTGCAGACCAAGCTGTACTGCCCATGAGAGGAGGTTTGGAAAGGACAAGCCATTACTTTCCCCAGATGCATAAGTTACTGTGTGTTTAACTATTTTATTTAATTCTTTTATTTCACTTTTCAAGGATAATGGAATAAACACTCATGAGCTTTTTTATATGCAGTGTGTTCTTTTATTTAACGTCTTTTCACATTACGTCATATTAGACAAGTGTGTGTGTATGTGTGTGTGTGTGAGTGTGCGTATGTGTATGTGAGTGTGTGTGTGTGTGTGAGAGAGAGAGAACATACATGCATGTAGATCTGTGTACATATTTGTGTATAGAGTGTGTGTGTGTGTGTGTGTGTGTGCGGGCGCACACGCGCGCGCTCGTGTTTGTGTGCGTGTGCGTACACATGTGTATGCCTGTGTGTGATTGTGTGTGTGTGAATTGTACAGTGCTTTTGATTGTCTGATCAATTTTGACAATTTGAGAATATGCTTTTAAAAGAATTGTGTGAGTGTGTGTGTGTGAGAGAGAGAGAGAGAGAGAGAGAGAGGAGGAGAGAGAGAGAGAGAGAGAGAGAGAGAGAGAGAGAGAGAGAGAGAGGAGAGAGAGAGAGAGAGAGAGAGAGGGGGGGGGGGAGAGAAATTACAATGTTTTCAATTATCTATCATTGAAATAATGCTTGAATAGTTCATTAATTGTGTGTGTGTGTGCGTGCACGCTTTACAGGTGCTGACCAAGAAATTGTGAACATAAAATACAAACAGCTTGCCTTGAAATGGCATCCAGAAAAGCACAAGACTTCTCCAGAGGCAGTAAAAGTGAGTGTTTTTTAATGTTTGTATCTCAAATGTAGGCCATCTTGGCTTCGGCAGCTGCAGCCTTTTCACCTCACTTTGGATCAAACTTTCCTGGTGCCCATGCATACAAGTAGATTTAATAATACTAATAATATATGGAATTTATATAGCGCTGAATCTTGACCCCCCAACTTTTCTTCTGTCCACTAGACCTTGAGTGGTAGACTGGGTGGATGTCTTTTGGATGAGATGATAAACCAAGGTTTGATGTGCAACATGCATACACTATGATACAGCGCATGTAAAAGAGCCCAGGGCAAGCAAAAAGTTGCCCTGGTAAAATTCTGTAGAAAACACCTTTCTGATACAGTGATAGCGATAGGGAAATAAATGCTCAGGTGAACATGAAACATAGGGGTGCCACTGCTCTGGTGACCACTCGTTCTCCCTGGGGAGAACAGCTCAACTGAAAAGGGTATTATACATACAAGAAACATACACTCTAGTGGAATCAAAGATTGACAACTTTCAGCAGAGAGTGATAGCGGTCACATCAGGGAATCCAGCTTGTCTTTTGCATAGATCTGCTGACAAGTTGACATTCCAGATGTGATAAAAACAGCTTTAGCCTGGTAGGTTGGTCTGTATGCTTTTCAAGAGGAGAAGGGTTTGGAAAGGTGGACAGTTAGCCAGCTGATGATGAGCATAATCTTTGCCCCTGTTGCACAGTATACTACAGGTGTCTGCTAGCACCCTTAGTTCATTTACAAGTGTTTTTTATGTGTGGATTCAATGACTGTGTGTGACAGAATTTGTCCTTTTTTTGGACTGATTAGTCCAAAAGAAAAAAAAATCCCCCCCCCCCCCCCCCCCCCTTCAACAAATATGCCACCTTCTCCACTTTTCACCTTTTCATTATTCAAGTAAATTTATAAATGGGGGTTGTAAGCTTGGGGCATGCATCCTCTCCATCCCCTTTCCATGTCATGGTTGGGTGTTTGTGAAGAGCAAGAAACAACTCTCTCTCTCTACCTCTCTTTCTCCCTCCTTCTCTTTCAAAAACGCATGCGCACAGGTGTGGTGAAACGCCATCGCCAGTCGGAATGCGGCTTCCTAAATGGTGGTGGTGGTGGTGGTGGGGGGGTGGGGGGGGGGGGGGGGGGGGGGGGAACTGTTGCATCTATTGCTGTATTGGCAAATATCTCACTATTGGTGAAACTCGGAGCTTTTGCCGAGGAACCAGAAAACCCCAAACCAACAACAAACAAAAAAATCAATTAAGTATTAATTATTTAACATAGTTTTGCTTTTCTGGTGTTAGTAAAGCCATTGGTTAAGCTACACAACTTTAGATTTGGTGCCAGATATATTTATGATAAAAAAAACAACTTTTCTTCTAGTGTAGATCTATGTGATTTTTTAAAAATTTGTATGTTTGTTTGGTTCTGTTTTTCAGCACTTCCTTCAGATAAATCAAGCATACAGACTGCTCGTTTACAATGATCCTGAAGAAATGACTGTGGTAAGAGTTAAAAAAAAAAATTGTATTTTATCTTTCTTTTTTGTTGTGATTTATATAGGGAATGAATTGATTACCTTTAAACTGTAATGTATACTATATGTATGTATTGTGTGCATTTACAGTGTACAATAATGAGTGTGTAGCTGTACCATATAATGTATTCATTAATGTGACTGCTTTGAGACAGAGATTTGGTGTCGATATCATGGTAGAAGTTAAAAATTTGGCTCTGTATGTGTGTGGGTGTATGTGTGTGTGTGAGTGAGTGAGCGAGCGAGTGAGAGCACGAATGAGAGAGTTTTCATAGGAGTGTTCTTGATTATTCTTAGCCTTACTAAGTTACCATTAAGGAATTAAAATATACATACAGTATTTTGCACACATACACATGCCTTTTTGGATTATGACATTTGGAAGATGATTTTTTGTTGGGTTTTTTTGCTTTTCTTTTTTTGGAAGATGATGTCACTAAGTAATCTCATCACACTTAACAATGTCATACCCAGAGCAGTGAAGGAAAATAGAGAATTTATAGTACCTTGCTATTGAAAGTTTTTTGCACAAGAAAAGCACAAGCACAGGAGAACTTGGCAAAGTCTTAATGGGTCTGCTTTTGCATACTGTACCATTATGAAGCAAAGTACTTGAAAAGATAACTTGAAGATGACCACTGTTGTGGAAGACTTAGGACTACCACTGACAAAGAAGCTATCGCCAAGTTCCAAGACATGGTCCTTAGCAGAGAGGAGAGTAACTGTCATAGGTGGGTCAGTGGCCTAGAGGTAAAACACATTCCATGACAGTGTGAGAGGATGCGGGTTTGATTCCTGTCTGAACCAGAATTGTTCTCCCATCCTCTAGACCGTGGATGGTGGTCTGGGCGCTAGTCTTGGATGGCACATCAAGTTATTCAGAATCCAGCATGCAAAATATGGCATAGATTTGGGGGTAGTTACTAGTTAGATGAGATGTGTCCTGCAGGGTGTGATTAAAAAAAAAAAAAATTTTCCTCTGGTGGATTCTTTGCCTTTGGCAGTTTTAGCAAGGGTACTGGCTCACAGTTACACAATTCCATGCATGCTCTTCCAGAAACATGAGAAGAATGTAGTTTAGTCGATGTATAGGTATATTTTTTTGCAGTATATGAAAAGTATAGAGTAGTTCTACTTATTATTGTTTCCTTCTATGCTGTTTAGGAAGTATGTTATGGTTGTACAACATCATTAACTTATTTTGCAGGTGGAAGCAAGGACATTTTTTCAAGACATCTATTTTTCTAATTCACGTGAGTGTTTTACTGTGTACTTTGATTTCGCTCCCCCCCATCTTCCTCTTTGGGAAGGTTACTAGATGTTATGGCTGTGGTGAAGGCCTTTTCTACATATAAAATGAAATTCCCATCTTTCGAAAATTCCATCATTAAATTGGGGAATGGAATCGAGTGGTTAAATCATTGGACTAGTAAAATGTGGTGAAGTATTTTGCAAGAAAGCTGATCAAAGTGTTCAACCCAAAATGATATTTATTAGTGAATAAGCTAAAACTCATTTACTATCAGATACTGTTGATAGTTTTTCTTCTAATTTTGCCAGACCCGGAGTAGGAAATGTTATGTGACAGTACAGCTTAAATATGTGACACAACAAAGGTTGCAACTGATCAGCTGCCATGGTGCAGTAGTTTGTGCCTTGAGTTATGGGCTGGAAGGTCGCAGGTTTGAATCCCATTCGAGTCATAATGACTTTTCAAACTTTGGCTGGCCCCTTCCCAGATTGAGTTTGTTATAGACTCACTGGAAAGATGTGAATCACACAGTCAACCATCACCCACTTTATGTACGGAATTTTGAGAGGGTTGCTCAAATTACCTGACCAACCTTACATGTGTTTTTGTAAAGTGGATGAAGCTTGACTGAGTTGTCCCAGTCTTCCCATTGAGCCCATAGCAAACTCAGTCTGGGTAGGACCCTGTCAGAGTAATAAAAAATCACTATGATTCTTATAAGGTTTGAACCTGTGACCTTCCAGCCTGTAACCCACAGTGCTCACCACTGGGCCATTACGGCTAGTGTCTTCATTATTTATTTCTGTTTATTAATTTTTGTTACTGTGATTCCATTCAGGTACAGGTGTTCAGAATGGTATGTCAACGTATGACTCCACTTCCTCAGGAGATGAAACAGATGAAAGTGATGAAGATGCTAAACTGGAATTTCAGTTTGGACAGTTATTTCCTGGGAAGGTGAAAGGATTGCCGAAGAAAAGAGGCAAGTGGAAGAGTTTTCTTCATGCTTTGTTGTGGAATTCCTGGAAAAGTCTGTGACAGATATTCCTGCCAGTGTTGCAATGTCAGGTCTCTGATGACATTAACTCAAGTGAATGTACACTATACTGACTGACACACGGTTTGTTTTGAACTGTGCAAACTGTTAATTGGCGAGAGGCCCATTCATGACAGCACCATAGTGCCCCACTCTTTGTATTTAGCTCAGTGACCATGTGCAAAGCATTCAGGCAACTGATTGCTTATGATAATAGCATAAAAGCATGAGTTTTGCCTGTGCTGAAAGCACAGAGAGCTGATCAGGTGAACACTGCATTGTCAGTTGACCAGTTCTTAAGACTTAAGCTTTTGATGAGAAAATAGTTGCCTATTGGCATTTGGGAACTGGAAGTTAACCTATTGGTATTTGGGAATTGGATTTTTTAAAAAGTTGTCAGTCATTTTGACTGGCAGTTAAGTCTTGTTAGATGATGTCAGAATGTTTTCAGTGCTCTCCACTATGGGCTGGATCATTGAATGATACATTGAATTGATGGAGCCTTTCTGAAAGGTCGGATACACTCATTCAGTCTGTGAAAGGAATGACATTACATGTGTGTGATGGTTACCAAACTTGCATGTTGCATTGTAACTGGTACATGTTGCATTTCCACCGCAGGCCCTCAAGCTGCCATATTGACACATTGTGCTTCTTCCTTGAACTTCTTGGCGTCACACTCGAGTTTACACTATGGCTATTCTGTGACAAACAAGCATAATGAAATTTATAAGACATGTTATATTTTAATTTAAACTTGTTAAAGGTAAAAGGTGTTAATTATTTTTGTTCAGAGTATGACTCTGTATGTAAGTGTGTATGTCTTCGTTTTAACGTCTATCCACTAGAAAGGGATATTAGACAGATATTTATGTTTGTGCTGATCACCTGTTGTTATGATTTACAATGACATCATGATTTGTTTCAGAAGTTCCCGAAGGATTGTCACAATCACTCCAACTCACAGCTGAAGTAAGATTGCTGTTGATAATCTAGGTCTTATTCCCCAATTTGATAAGCTGAAGGTTTTTTTTCTTATTGATATTGAAGGTTTTGCTCTCTGAATGTTTAATGGAAAGTTTTTATCTTGGTTGGAGAGAAGTGATTGAAATTTATACAAAATCTCTGTCGTTGTCTATCCTGGAAAATGATACACTTTTGATGTTTACTTATTAGAGTAACATAGAAGAGGGAACATAGGAGGGTGAAGATCCCAAGAGGCAAAGCTTTCAAAATGACTCATTTGGGATTACCCCCTTTTACAAATTAAAAGAAAGGAAAATTAGAGGAAAAATACTTTTCTGGTATTAAAAAAAGAAAAGAAAACTTGTGTTTATATAGATAAAAATCTAAATCCCTGTATTAATGATTTTGTCCAGAATGGTTTCTCATGATAGGGTTAATGTTTTATGAAGCTCTTTGTTATTTGATATAAGTGTTACAAACTTGTTCACTATTCATATATACATATGTAGTGCTGCCAGATTTCTTTGTGGAGAAGTATTTCCAACAAAACTGAAATCTTAAAAGTTTATGATGAATACATAAACAGGCAAAAAGACAGGTACAGAATTATACATGATCAGACCAGACGATACAATAAAAACTGGTCATTTAAAAGGAAGGGAGGGGATGTCAAAAAGAGAGAAAAAGTAGATAACTGGTGTCTCTTTAAAGATGGTAGCAAGTTTGACAAGCCATTTTCTTTTATGCACTAGTCAGTTTTCAAACTTAAATGACTCTCCTTAAAGAGTCGGTAAGGTTCTGCACCAAATATTTCATGCACTATGATGTAGGCAAGTTGATTCTGGAAGAGCTCGTTCATTTTCAAGCAGCAGGATGCATGCGAGTTATGTGTCATCCATTCTACCAACTGGAGAGGGTTGGCTTACTTTTCTGTGAAAGGCATATTGGTTTTTAACATCAGTACAGGATGTTCTGTCAGCTCGGATACTTGCAGTTCTATAACCTTTCATCAAATTGGTCTCTGAAGACTGTCATATCATGAAATCAACACCGTAAGCACTAAGGCTACCCCTCCTAAAATTGCTTAGGTTATATTGATGTACATTTTAAGTGCATACATGTATTCATAATGCGCATACATAGATATTGCAGAGATTATTCATGAAAAAGAAAGATATGTGCATTTGAAATTTATATTTTAATTTTCAATCTTTGTGCATTTGAAATTTATATTTTAATTTTCAATCTTTTTCAGTCAGTTCCACCATAGAACTTTTTACTCCCCTCATTAACTGACATTTGATAGCTGAAACATTAACAGCATCTAACAAGAGAGAAGCATTTGATGTTCAACAATTTGTTCATTTGCAGGAAATAGACAGAAATGCAGAAGAATTAATCACAGAAGAAGAGAAAGAAAGAAGAAAAGCAGAAAAACGAAGAGCCAAGAAAAAGGTATGGCAAGACGTTTTGTTAATTGATATGCATTTTTGTATATGTTCATCAGCATTGATTGATAACCATTTAAACAGAAGGCCTGACATGTATTCCACATCATCTGTTGCATTGATTTGTACTCTTCACAGTGAAAAATCAATGTTCAGGCCTGTAGGCTTGCTGTTGTTAGGCATTCCCCAGCTTAAACATTCTGGGAGTCATCTAGAGATATGCGTTCTGTCTCACTCATCATCACACTTGGGAAAACCATAAATGTGCACACTTTGGTTGAGAAGTTTGTGTGGTTTTTGGTAGTTTTTATTCAACACCACCTCCACTCTTGAGTCACCAGACGTGGCCCAGGGAAAACTCTGGGGATTGGCTGGGTCACTATGACAGACTGCAGATATTGCCATCCAGACCAGATATTTAGCATAGCCAGGGAATGCAGAAGAAGTTTATGCACCTTGCCATGTAGGGAGCAATACATGGGCTTCAGAGGATATTCTTTTGTTTTGTTTTTGGACAGTACAGGTTGTTATGCTGAGAGCTTGCCATGGAAAAAGACTGTCTCACCAAAATATTTCAAAGCGTAACACTATTTCAATGATATTATACTCTCGGTGCTTTGCTTACCTTGCTAACTGATAAAAGCTATTGGTGTGTGCCAGTTTGGTAGGTTTTATCATTAATTTAGGCATTGTATTTTGTAAACACAGCACCTCGAACTGGTATGGTAATCTTCTTCTTCTTCTTTCATCTGCCGCTGGTGCCCTTCGGCGTCGCGGGGAGACACAGACGTCTGTCTGCAGCTAGGCGGGAGGCTTGATGTAGTGACAGGTCATGGGCTCGCAGGGTGTCAGCCACGGAGTCGCTCCATCGTCTCCTTGGTCTACCTCTGGCTTTCCAGCCATTGTATTTGATGGTGTATGCCCGTAGGGCTGGTTGGTTGGGCGGCATTCTAGTGAGGTGACCAAACCACCTGATCCTTTGTTGTTCGATATGGTGGAGAATTGGTGTTAGTCCAACCATGTCTCTGATCACCTCATTCTGATCTTGTCGCGTCTGGTCTTGTTGACAGCTTTTCTCAGGCAGCGCATTTCACATGTGACCAGTTTTCTCTCTAAGGCTTTTGTTAGGGCCCATGTCTGACACTGGTATGTGAGTGTTGGAACGAAGATGGCGTTGATGAGTTTTGCCTTGGTGCTCATTGGGATGCTGTGATGTTTTAGAAGGGGGGCAAGTTGGTAACTGACTGCATTCGCTTTCTGGCATCTTGTTTCTATCTCTCTGTCCAATTTTCCATCTTCAGTGAAGAGGCTGCCAAGGTATTTAAATTCTTTGGTCTGTTTCAGCTGGGTGCCGTTGATGTTGATGTCCAGCTTTACTGGATTTCTGCTGACAGACATAAACTTCTGTTTTGGTGATACTGATCTTCATGTCATACCTCTCGCAGCTTGTGTTGAGTTGGTCTGTGTGTTCTTGAAGAGCTGTTTTGTTCTGATTCATCAGGGACTGGTCGTCAGCAAAAAATAGTTCGTTCAGGGCCTCAGGATCTGGGTTGGTTTCCCTTTTTGTAATCTGGTCCATGTAGATCACGAAGAGAAGGGGAGAGTACGCAGCCTTGCCTGACCCCTGATGTAACCGGGAACCAGTTGGATTCCACTGGCTGTTCGGACTGCGCCTGCGCTCATACTGTTGGCATAGATTGCTCTGATGTTATCAAGCAACTCCCCCTTCACGTCGTACTGCTCCAGGATCTTCCAGAGCTTGTCTCTGTTGACTCGGTCGAAAGCTTTTTCTTGGTCAACGAATACTGTATGCAGGTCTTGGTTTGTATTCGAGGCTCTTTCACACAGCTGTCGGAGTGCGAAAATGGCATCTGTGCACCCTCTTCCTTTCCGAAAGCCAAACTGGGCATTGCTCAGTAGGTTTCTGCTTTGGCTTTTGTGCGCTGTTCCAGAATCTTTGCATACATTTTTCCCTACATGGCTAAAATTTGAAATGCCTCTGTAGTGCTGCAGTCTCTCTTGCTGCCCTTCTTCTTCCAAATTGGCACCACTATTGCATTTTGCCAGTCCATTGGTACTTTCCTCTCTTCCCATGCTTTCTGGAAGATGATGTGAAACCATAAATCCCGTTTCTCCGCATGCAAGGGTGGCTTTTAGTTGTTATGCCGTCATCACCTGCCGCTTTGCCCTTTGGGCTGGTTTAATTGCTTTTCTTGTTTCAGCTTCAAGGATTTTTGGGGGTCTAACTGGTCTTTGTAGCGTGGTGAGAACTGCGAGCTGGAAGCTTGTACTCCAGATGGGTTTTAAAGATCTTTAAAATAGTCTTCCCATCGTTTAAGAATTTCCTCTTCTTTGTGCAGTGCCTCTCCATTTGCATCATTCACTACTGTTGTTGGATTGAATGGCTCATCTCATCGTCTTCACACTTTTGAAAAATTCTCTTGGGGAGTTCTTGCAAATTTCGCTTAACTTCTCTCCATAAGTCGCCCAAGATTGTTCTTTGGAGGCTTTCACAACACGATTACTATGTCTTCTTGCGATTCTGTACTTGACGTAGCCCTCTTCTGTCTTGGTCTTGACCCAAGCTTTATATAGCTGCTTTTTTTTCTTGATGGCTTCCTTCACCTCTTGGTTCCACCAAGCTGTAGCTTTCCTGTTATTACCTCCACATTTCTTTGTCCCGCAAACTTCCCTTAAGGTGTTCAAGAGAGCTGGCTTGAAGGTGTCCCAGACTTGCTCCATGTTGAGAGGTGTTGTATCAATGGGGTCAAGTTTCACCTTGATAGCACTGTGAATCTTTTCTTGCACTTCTTTCTCTTCCAGTTTGAGGAGGTTGATCTTTTCAGGCTGGTTCTTCCTAGAAGTTGTTATTTTTTTTCTTCTGAGTACTGGAGGCTAGAATGACAGGCCTGTGGTCAGTGTCAAGGTTGGCATTGGGGATGGCTTTTGAGTCTTTGATGGCGTAACGTGTTCTAGATCTTGCAAGTATAAAGTCGATTTGAGACGAGATGTTGAGATCGTTCCATTTGTACCAGGTGTAAATTTGGGAGGCTCGATGTTGGAAAAAGGTGTTGGTGATGATCAGATCATGCTCTGCACATAGTTCCAGCACATGGTTCCCGTTGTAATTACAAGGTGTTCTGTGGTCACTGTGGGGTCCAAGATGTTTTGTCCACTGGTTTCTTCTCTCACCAACTCTGCCGTTGAAATCACCCATGACATACAGGTCCTCTTTGTCAGGGGTGCTGTTGATGAGGTCGGAGAGCTCTTGATAGAATGAGTCTTTCTCCTCTTCTGAGTACGAATCGTTACACGGTGCATATACTTGGATATAGTAGACAATTTTGTTGAACTTTCTTACACCGATTTTAATCAGTCTTTCTGATATATGTTCTATACTCATGAGATTCTTTGCTATGTCTGGGTGTAGGGGGTATGGTAATAGCAAACAGAAACAGAGTTGCCAGTCATTCCACTTCCAGAGGACTTTTTCTCCCTTGATTGCATCATTTCATTTGGCTGTTTGTTTTACTCCCCCCCCCCCCCTCCCCCCCTCCTTGAGTAACATGGGAACAGAACAGCAGGGCAGGAACATGACAGAAGATGAGGCTGCAAAAAACCCAAAAAAACCCAACGAAACAACAAAACAAAACATTTTGTTCATATGTTTCTTCATTAGATTTGTTTTGAGTCTCTCTCTCTCTCTCTCTCTCTCTCTCTCTCTCTCTCTCTCTCTCTCTCTCTCTCTCTCTCTCTCTCTCTCTCTCTCTCTCTTTCTCTCTCTCTCTCTCTCTCTCTCTAAAATGATGAAGTTTCTTTTGTTGTGTATCCTGGTCTATGAACACGTATTTTGCAGCAGAAGTACAGCATATTTATTTATTTATTGTTTTATATTGAGGATAATGGAATAAGCACTCATGTGCTTTTTTACATTCAGTCCCTGTGTGTATGTGGTTTTGTAAATTCTGTCATCTGTTTCCACCGGCACACAATGGCCTACTCATCCGAAAAGCGGAACAGGATTTAACGTGTGTGCAAGATGTTTTGCATGCGTTCGAACACGGAGCCTCGGTTTATAGTCTCATCCGAAGGATGAAGTTTATAAAGATTTAGAAATCAATAGGAATGTCAACACTGTCACTGCTAACCATCTCATCATCACCTTATGTTTTTTCCAGAGAAGAAAAGAACGTAAAAAGCTTGAAAAACAAGAACAGAAACAGGTGAGATTTTGTGGTTTGTGTGTGGAAGAAGTGTGTGTGTGAGTGAGTGAGTGAGTGAGTGTGTGTGTGTTTGTGTGTGTGTATGTGTGTGAGAGAGAGAGAGAGAGAGAGAGAGAGAGAAGAGAGAGGAGAGAGAGAGAGAGAGACTTTTTGCATGTTCAGCCCATGTTTTGCCCCCCAAATCAGTTTGAAATATGGAATTTGCTTTTCACTTGTACACTCAAAACACGAACTGATTCCCCTTTGCACTTGTGCGCTCAAGCTCAACTGACTCCCCTTTTCACTTGTGCACTCACACTCAGACTGACTCTCCTTTGCACTTGTGCGCTCAGGCACTCCCCTTTTCACTTGTGCACTCAAACACAGACTGACTCTCCTTTGCACTTGTGCGCTCAAGCACAAACTGACTCCCCTTTTCACTTGTGCACTCAAACACTTACAGACTCCCCTTTGCACTTGTACACTCAAACACAGACTGACTCCTCTTTGCGTTTGTGCACTCCAAACACACACAGACTCCCCTTTGCACTTGCACACTCAAACACAGATTGACCCTCTGCTTTTGTGCACTCAAACACAGACTGACGTCCCTTTGCACTTGTGCACTCAAATACAGACTGACTTCCCTTTGCACTTGTGCACTCAAGCACAAAGTGACTCCCTTTTTCACTTGTGCACTCGCACACAGACTGACTCTCCTTTGCACTTGTGCACTCAAACACACAAACTGACTCCCCTTTGCACTTGTGCACTCAAACACAGACTGACTCCTCTTTGCTTTTGCGCACTCCAAACACACAGACTCCCCTTTGCACTTGTACACTCAAACACAGACTGACTCCTCTGCTTTTGTGTACTCAAACACATACAAACTGACTCCCCTTTGCACTTATGCACTCAAACTTATACAAACTGACTCCACTTTTGCACTTGTGCACTCAAACACAAACTGACTCCCCTTTGCACTTGTGCACTCAAACATGCTTTTGCGCACCTTACAATGCAAAGACCCTAGACATTAGATCCCAGCCCATCTCCTTCCTTGTGCTTATGAGCATGCATATTGTGTGTGTGTGTGTGTGTGAATTGAAACTCTGTTGATGTTTTGTGGAATCACTATCATTTGTGTTTTTTTGTCTCTTTTGCTTCAAGGAGAAAGGAAAGAACCAGAAAAACAAGGGAACACAAGAGCAAGAGAAGAATAAAAAACAAGAAAAAAAGTAAGTTTTCTTTCATTTCCCCCCCAAATCTTTTTGAAATAGCAGCTTGCTTCAGGCATGTTGGCATATAGTGTGAAATAATAATAATAAAAAAAGAAAAAGAAATTAAAAGAATGTAGGATAAAGAGGTTTTACTGAAAATGCTTTATAAACACTGCTTTTATTCCCATTTCCCTCTTGTATAATTTTATCAACTGTTCTTCTTTTGTCGTTTGTTTGTTTGTTTGTTTGTACAGCCTTCACAGCATAGATCCAGTATTAATTCCATAGTTTCTGATCTGACGATTTAAGTGCTATTTCGTACATTTTGATGAAACTCTTAAAAGTATTGGGTTTATTTAAGCGAAATGTTTAAGAGCTTGGTTTTGACACATTTTCATGGATGTCAACAAACAATAAGTGGTTTGGTTTAAAAACAAATAAAAGCAGTAGTAGCCTCCTCTATTTTACTTTGTATGTTATGCTTTACTTTGTTTGTGTGTGTGTGTGTTTGTGTGTGTGCAGACAAGCCAGTGACACGTCATCTGACGAACAAGCAGTGAGTACATTTTTTGGTTTATGTTTTAATTTGACTGTCTGTCCAGGGTTGAACATGAATGCTGTAAACATGTTGATGGGTATTTCAGCATCAATTTTGTTATTAGATACCTAATAGAGGATGAAGTCAGGGAAGAGGTAGAGGTAGGGTTAAGAAAATTATACAAAATTAAACATGATATGATACAGGATGTGCACTTAACAGTTGCTGATTGAAACCGGCAGTAGAGGATATTGGAAAAAATGGAAGAAGTTAGTATTAACAAACAAATCTTTTCTGCCCCAGTCAGCCACATGATATTTTGATTTTGTATCTCAGTTTGCCTCTTGCATTTGCACTATAGCTTGCATAGGGTGAGCTTGCTGTCACATCAGAAGCTTGCTTACATTCTGTACCAATCACAACTGCACTAAAGACAATATTGTAAGATAAGACTGTCACAGTTAAACTAATATACAGCAGTGGTTGGTTCAGTATATTTTAGGCAGGGAGGTTGTGTACTAAATTTCCATTAAACGTAGGAATTTCTGGGACTTACTGAGAAGCCTAGGACCACAAAAATCAAGCCAGGTTGAATGGACCTCTGTGTTGTCATAATAATCCACATCTGTATTGGTACTGATGCTAGAAAATAAATTCTCTATTCTTTGTTTGGTGGGCCCTTTTCCCTTAGTCTCAAAGTGGTCAAAGATTTTGTTTTTCCATAGCTTGCTCTTCCATGCCTTTAGCCAGTTGTATCAAAGCCCGTAGCGTCTGTCCAGAAGAAGGGGAACACCAAAGAAAAGACAGAAGACTACCCAACAAGACAGAGAGAGAGAGAGAGAGAGAGAGAGAGAGAGAGAGAGAGAGAGAGAGAGAGAGAGAGAGAGAGAGAGAAATGCATGCTCAATTCATCGTCCATCACAATAGCAATAGAAAAGCAAAGATTCCCACTTCAGTACTCCTTAGCCTGCAAATGTGATCTCATCACTTCATAGTGGAAATGTTCGTAAACATCAAAATGTTTGTAATGGAAAAACTGAAAATCTGATCTAAAAAAAATAAATAAATAAATACAAAGAAGCCCTTAGCATCATGGGATGGGGGGGGGGGGGGGGGGGGGGGGTGTACCTGTAACCATCCCAGGGTGGGCACTTTACTTGTTTTGACTCCTCAACTATGTTGTTGTCAATCATTGGAAATTAAAAGGTGGTGTGTATGATTTTGGTGGCCCTTGCTGTGGTACTGTGGTGGCCTCAGTTTTGATTTTAAGTACACTTCTGTGCCTGCGGTGAGGTTGTGTCAAACCTTTAGTGTCTGGAAATTCATGGGAGGGAGATGCTGGACACACACATGCACGCACACACACACACACAGAGTCACAGTGACCTGTTTTTATTAAATGGAGGCCTGAGTATTTTGGGAAGTATATATTGATTTGATGGAATGAAATAAAACTATGTATTCTTAAATATAAAAAGGAAAACAAAAAACTTACCAGAAAAAAAGTAATTTTGGGCAGGTGGGGGAGATGGGATTTTTGTTTTTTTAATCTGATGAATTATTTACCTTGAGAATTTCTTTTGGCAGGAGTTTGACCCCAATTCAGCGTTTTTTACAAAAGCGGTGAGCAAGAAGAAGAAAGCTGCCTCAGAGACTGCACCGTCAACAAAGAAAGAGAAGAGTCATGAACGTAATGGGTCACACATCGGGGAGGAAGATGTGAGTGCAGCAGATTGCCTTGCCCTCCTTCCTGGACTTAAAAAAAATAGGATTCGCAACAAAATCCTAAGGCTGATTATAATCTTTTTTTTTTTCCAGTTTAGTTTTGTTTTTATGCCATGCTTGTGATTATTTACGTGAGGTTGATATGCACTATGATGTTAGTGTGTATTTTTGAAGTGATTTTATATAAAGCTATGTACAGAGTGTATAATTTATTATTGATTTCGTATAAAGCTGTGCACAGATGTGAACAATAGTTTATCAATACCTGTTATTTGTCAGTTTTTGTATGCTGTTTCTTTTTTGAGCTTGATTTTTTAAAAAAAGGTATTAAGAAATGAAAAGTCACTGGTTTTCATCTTTATCATAAGAATTTTTGTCATAGATTATTTTAGTGTATAATAAGTAACTTTGTACTAACATATTAATCTGCTTTTCCATCAGTGTAATGGTGTAATGTTTTTCTTTTTCAGTTTGACGAAGTAGATTCAACAGTTCTTCGAAGTCGACAGTTAGCAAGTAAGTTTCATACAGCAGGGGGGAAAAGATCTTTGAAACAGACTGTATATGTTGTTTGTGTGTGAGTACAAATGTGAATGTTTTATTTCTTTGGCGCAACATTGAAATAAGGTTTATTATGATAGGGGGGAAAAATGGTCGCATATGCAAAAATCTTACCTTTGGTGAACCTCAGAGCTCTAGCTGAGGAACTGGAAAAAAGAAGGGGGAAAAAAGATTTGCTCTCTGATCCAAGTGTATGCAGACTGCAAAGTTGTTACGCCTTCTCTTAGTTAATTTCATTTGCAGGGTATAAGTGGGATGGATGTAAAAGAAATACAAGGCTGGCTTGGTCATGGAAGTCAAGATACATGTCTGAAACTTTGTCACCTTTCTTTGTGTGCTTGTTTAGCACCATTGTAAGTTATTTCGTGATAGAATTTTTTGTATTGTGCTTTTTCCCATTGAGAAGCATGACTATCTTGATACAGATACATAGTGATGACATTTAATTGGAAAACATATCATCCCCAATGTCGGAATGCAGCTACCTTCATGGTGGGCAGAAACAGTTGCGTATGCATGCAAAATCTCACCATTGGTGAACCTTGGAGCTCTAGCCGAGGAATGAGAAAAAAAAATTGGGTAAGCAAAGGTCTTGAAATGCAAAGTCAAGAGCTCATGTCATGCTACAATTTTCAGACTTTTGATATTGGAATATGTTCTATTTGTTGATGCTTTATAACCTGAATTCTGAAATATAATACAAATGAGTTTCCCGATGAAGTCTAGCATAACAGCATGAAATTATAAAAGTAATATTTATTGTGTAGTTGCATATCACTCCTTCCTGTACATTGATTTAAGGGTGTGATATCAGAAGGCACTTTTCTTTAGTACTGATTTTCATGTAAATTAGATCTGTTACTCATTTTCAGGCAAGATAAAGGAAGATTTTTGGTAATATATGGCCATTGCGCCAGCTGTCTTTATTGTGTTTACATTG
Organism: Rapana venosa; assembly: GCA_028751875.1. Lineage (NCBI taxonomy): Eukaryota > Metazoa > Mollusca > Gastropoda > Neogastropoda > Muricidae > Rapana > Rapana venosa. The sequence goes on along the minus strand of CM054136.1, from coordinate 71,538,012 downwards.
TGATTTATCATTGGACTGTATTGCTGAATTGTAAATAATTGGTTTGGCTTTTTTCTGTTATTCAAATTTAAGGTAGACAGTGCTTTTTTATTTATTTATTTATTTATTTTTTCATTACAAAGATATTGTTTTGTTCCAGTTAGGGGCAATGAGATGGCTCAAGTAGAAGAATACAATGCTGCCATTCAGCTCTTTACTGAGGCAATAGCCTTGGACCCTAAAGATTTTAGGTGAGTGTGTCACATGTGTGTGTGTGTGTGTTTACACTTGATTCTGCACATTTGCCAACAGGTATAGTAGAACACCATAGATAACTCTTATCTAGGCTGTTCTGCCCCCATTTTCAAAACATGCACATTTTTCAGCATGAATCATGGTAGTAAATTGGATATGGCATCAAAAGTGAAAATGACTTATTCATTTATGATAAAAGTTGAATGAGTGGGTTTGATGCCTATATGGTCTATTTTTTAAATGATTTTGAGTTGCCCAGGCCAAAATCTGTGTCAGTTATTGATGTCAGCTTTTTGCCAAGGCCTACACTAAAATGTTGTTATGTTGTAAAATGTTATGTTGAGGTTGCCTTCAGCCACGACAAGCTCTTAACATAACAACCTGCACTCTCCTTGAAAGGAGAAAAAATCCTCTGAAGTCGGAGTATGGCTGCCTATATTGTGAGGTACTCAAAAACAGTCATACACGCACATTTCCATTTCTCATTCAGTGTGCAATTTCAATCTCATAGTGATTCCTAGGTGGGATGAGTGAGTCAGGGTGCACATTCTGGATGACCTCCAGAGTGTTAAGCTGGGGAAGGCACAGCAACAACAAGGATTTTGAGTGTGTTTTTGCATGTTATGTGGTGGATTATTTATGCTGATACATACATTCAGATAGAAAAGTGGTGAGCGGATGACAGGGAGAAAAGTGAGCAGATGACAGGAATGAAGACTGGAGGTTGCATGATTACTCGTATGCATTGTCAGTTTAGAAAGACGTGTACACTAAAGAACGCTGATTATCCTATAATTTTGCTCTTGCTGTTGCAGGTTTCTTGGAAACAGATCATATTGTTATGACAGACTACAACAATATGAAAAGTAAGTGACATGTTTACTTCTGTGGTCTGTAAAAACATCCCTTCTCTCTCTGCATATCAGACAAGGAAATCCTTTAAAGTGCCAGACGTTTTTGTTGTATGCCTTGACACTTGCTGACCAGGTAGTTGGTCTGTTGCCGAGGTTTTTGTTATGTTTTGACCTTTTCACCAGATGTTGTGTTTGCGATGTATTTTGACACCCCCACCACATAGTGTTTTTTGCTATATTTTTTGACACCTCCACCAGATAATGTTTCTGCTATATATTTTGACACTTCCATCCGATAATGTTTCTGCTATATATTTTGACACTTCCATCCGATAATGTTTCTGCTATATATTTTGACACTTCCATCAGATAATGTTTTTGCTGTATATTTTGATACCTCCAGCAGATAATGTTTTTGCTATATATTTGGACTCCTCCTCCATCAAATGAGTTCTCTCTCTCTCTATCTATCTCTCTCTCTATCTATCTATCTCTCTCTCTCTCTCTCTCTCTCTCTCTCTCTCTCTCTCTCTCTCTCTATATATATATATATATATATATATATATATATATATATATATAATATATGGTGAGAGAGAGATATTTTGTTAATACAGCAATGGCAAAGTATTGCTAATACAACTTCTTGTACGAAGAACTCAAAGAGTGAAAAACACTAAATGTGCTTTTAGTTGATGGCAATACTACAAACACCCAATACTACACACTTACACCTATACCCTACACTGAGATTCACATCTCACACTCAGATCCCACACTCACATCGACACATCACACTCAGACAGGCATATATACACCTTTCTTAGGTGATCTGGCACTATTCATCTGTTATTTAAAAAAAATGATTGGTGACTATCAGTAAGCAAAACCAAAATGGAGAGCCTATCTTCAAAATCTTTGCACTGCTTTGGAATAGTGTCTTGATCAAAGCCAAAGTTTTTTTTGTGTGTCATTGGTTTCTTGTATAATTTGCAGAACGGAGAAATTGCTAAGAGTGAAGAGATCATCTCAAGACTGAAAAACAGCTTTTTCACCGAGATTGATTTATAGGTCTCCTCTTTTGTTCTGTCTGGCAGTGCACTCATCCCGTTTTGTGCCATAACACATGGAGGCAGATGCAGTGATGTGATAGTTCACTTGGAGAGGAGGAGAAGAGTTGACCTTTTTTCCTGCATAATTTTTTGCTCTTGACTTATGTGTATTATTATTATTATTATTTTTTTTCAAACTCTTTTGCAGAGCATTGAAAGATGCAGAAAAGGCTATAAAACTTTCAAAAGATTGGCCCAAGGGCTACTTTAGAAAAGGAAGAGCATTGGCAGGATTGGGTGTAAGTTTGTCTTTTTCTTCTTTTTTATCATTATTATCCCCATTGAGAAAGAAGAAAGAAATCTTTTCTGTTTTTCTCCACTTTTGAAACATTTCAGGTTTTACTTGTTGCATTTGTAAAAAAAATGTTCACTATGGAAAAATGTTTGTTGTAACATTAAAAAAATCCAGTAAAAGGCTTTCTTGCAAATTGACTAAGTACTGTCCTTTATATTACATGCTATGTTTGAAATGGAACAGGTCATACTGAGCAAGATTTTCTTTGTTCTGTTCATTTGATATATCTGATAGGAATCATTTTTGCATTGTAACCAGTATTCTAATCACTAAGCTATTTTTGACGATGCGTTTTTAAATTATGATAATGATCTCACTTACAGGTTCGTGCTGGTTTGTGTGTGTGTGTGTGTGTGTGTGTGTGTACACAAAATTGACTGGAAAATAAAGCATTTTTAAAGTAAAAGAATGTTATATTACTGATGAAGATTTCAGTGTTTTCATGTAATCATGTCATTCATCTGATAAGAGATATATACTTTTTTGTTTTTATTCCTAGTCAGGATTTTCATAGTATGTATACCTTGTAACAGCAGAGTTGGGTTTATGTCATAAGTACAATTCTGTTGATATCATAACTTTATTTTTTTTCTACAGAAATTTTCAGAAGCTGAAGAGTCATTTTTACAAGTTTTAAAATTGGACAAAAACTGTGAAGAAGCTGTTCAAGAACTACAACAAGTCCGGACTCGACAGTTAGTAGTAAGTTCAGTAAGGAGTTGCAGTGTGTATTCGTGTGTGTATTTGTGTGTGAGTGTTTGTGTGCATGCACATGTGTTTGTGTGGGTGCGCGTGTGTTTGGGAAAGAACTGATAGGATATGAATACTTCTATTGTAATCTTGGGCCATGTAATCACTTAGGCAATGAACAAAGATACCTTAACTGACATCAAGAAGAGGGCTGACAGACACAAACCAGTAGGCCTACAAGTTAGCCCTCTACCAACCATTGAGAGAAAGAGAGAGAGAAAAAAAAGACTGAATTATTTTGTTGTGGGTGCTTTTTTCGTGACTTTCAAGGTTTCTTTTGTTTTTGAGATATTTTATGAAAACGGAAGGCATTACAGGATTTGATTGTTACAAATGTGGTTGTTTGTGATTCATATAAGCAGTATAGTAGTTTGTTGTTTCCTGTTGAGATGACAAGTTTTGTTGTTGTTTGTTGACAAACTTGGCCACTGTTTTAGAGGGCTTGCTACTTTTAAAAATTTTTTAGGCATAGCTATTACACTTCTGTTTCTTGTTTGTTAACAGCTCTGTTATTGCTAGAAGAAAAAAAAAGGAGTGGATCGGTGGTCTAGAGGTAACGCGCCTGTCTAGAAAGCGAAAAGTCTGGGTCGGAAGTGGGCGGTTGTTCAAATCCCATTTGGACCCGAAAATTTGTCCCCATCCACTAGACCTTGAGTGGTGGTCTGGGCGCTAGTCTTTCGGATGAGACGATAAACCGAGGTCCCGTGTGTTACACAAAAATTATTTAGCGCACGTAAAAGAACCCACAGCAACAAGAGAGTTGTCCCTGGCAAAATTATGTAGAAAAAAGCCACTCTGATAGGGAAACAAATGCACTTGAAGTCAGATAAAAAAAGGGTGGCGCTGCTCTGTGGCGACGCACTCTCCCCAGGGAGAGCAGCCCGAATTTCATGCAGAGAAATCTGACATGACTAAAAGTGATAAAAATAAATATACAAAAATAAAATTAAAAAAATAAATAAAAGATGAGGGAAAAATTTGAACCTGTTGAGAGTTAAGCATTGATTGGTTTGCAGGACATGGGGTTTTCCCAAGGACAGGCTCTGGCAGCTATAAAGAAACATGCAACGGTACAGGCAGCTTTGGAAGCGCTACTATCTGGGGCTGGTGAGTGTTTTATCTCATGTACTATATGCGCTTGTATGGTCTACACATCATTGTATCTACAAAAGTCTTGAAATTCTGAAAAAATAGATTTCCTGATTTTTAACAGAAAAGTTTGCTTTTCTTAATTAAACACCATTAGGTCATGATTGAAAGAGTTTGATGACTGGAAGCGTTTGGAATCGGCATGTTTAAGTAATCTTGTAAAGCGTGTTATGATTAATGATCAGTGACAGTATATTGATACTTACGTTGTGAAAGTATCATGAAGTTATGCCCGTTTTTAGATAGCCTTCGTTTGGTGTTCATATATAGCACAGGATGGCTGAAAAATGTGTTGCAGCTGAAGAGAGTTTAGCTGGAGAGGTGTATGTCTCTGATGAGGAGGACTTCACCTCGCCCAAAAGTATACCAGTCCCACAGCCTGTATCCGGTCAACCTGTTGATGCCAAGATGGAGTGAGTTTTTATCAACACAGATATGTGACGCTCCACCACAAAAAGAGTCGCACTGCGCCTGATCCCCTTTTCCGTTAGGAGCCATTTTAGGCAGATGGGGGTCAGAGATTTTGATTTGTTATAAAACTATAGCCATTATTCTACATTGTGCCGAAGTATCAGGGCATAATTTTGTTTCCTTTTGCTTTAAAAAGCATTTAAAACAACCCAAGCCCTTATTCTGACCACCTAATACGATGCAAAACTTGTCCATTTCTCATTTTGTCACTTCCTGCAGTCTTATCATTTCACTTTGTAAAAAGTGTTTTCAAAATTGTCTGATTTTCAGTCTTTTTAAAAATATATATATATTTGTGTGTGTGTATTGAATAGCCTTTTTATTGCTAATTAACATCATGTTAACAACTGAAAATAGACCTCCAGGGCAGTGCAACTCATGGTGTGATGGAGCGTCACATATGTATTTCTCATGTGTAATATGTAGACTCATGCATGTAATGTGCATGCAGCACTGTGCGTGTGCATATGTCTGTGTGTGTTTTCATTGCTTGCTTTAGTCTCTTTCTTTTTTTCCCTTCTTCATCAATCACTTAGCAACTACTGTGAAAGTGCATCACGCTGCTGTTAAGCCACTGACAAGTCATGCCCAAGGAAGGAGAATGGACCAAGAAGGCAGAAAATAACCAGCCGTCATGGCACAGTGGTTAGCGCCGTGGGTTACGGACTGGAAGGTCGCGGGTTCGATTCCCATAAAAGTCATAGGGATTTTTCGGACTCTGGCCGGCTCCTACCCAGAGTGAGTGTGCTGTGGGCTCAGTGGGAAGACTGGGACCACACAGTCGAGCTTCATCCACTTAACTGCAGGTGTCTGTATCTCTCGGGCTCGGTTGACGCCGGGATATATTATGATAGTAAGCGTAGAGTACAACCCTGTCAAGTAGTCTCAAAGCATATGCACTTCCACAGCAGCACCATTATGTCATCCTCATTGTCATTGATCATCATGCAATAAAAAAAAAATTGCCTCTGATTCGGTGGTCCAAGTTGCTCTGGTCTCATGGTGATCTCAGATTCGGTTTGCCCATACACTTCTGTGCCTGTGGTGAGTTTGTGTCAAAGCCTTTGAGGTTCGGGGTTCGCAGGGGACGGTCATTGGAGGGACGTTGTGGTGGTTGCTACCTCGGGTGGGCAACTCACTCAGTCTGGCACCGCGACTGAGCTAATACTGTCGTTAGTAGGGGGCTTAGTAGGTGGTGTCCTGCGTATGTTAGCTCAGAACAGGCACCATTGAACACCACCAAAGTGACCCAGCAGAAGTGCAGGGCCCCTCTGGCTGGTGGCCCCACGGCAGCCTGACAGTGATGGGCTCCCTGTAGACTTCTGACCCTGAGGATGAGACATAACCAATCTGGGTATGGCTGTGGTGGGGAGATTGGAATGAGCGGTGTGGGAACAGCAGGATGGGGGTTGTCACAGAAGATGAGGCAGAAAATAGACAAGAAGGAGGTGACAGAAAGAAAGGGAACATGCAGAAACAAAGAGAGGGATAGACAAGGGGGAATTCCTAGCACAGACTTTGCGGAAGGTGGGGATGTTATTTTATTTATACTGGCAGCCCCCTCCCCTCCCCCCCCCCCAGCATTTCCATGGGGGAAGTGTCTTTCTTACTGTGCATGAAAGACAGCGATGTGAAAATGGTTCCTGTATTTTTTTAAAAAGTGTTTTTTTTGTGTGTTTTTGATTTATTTTTGTCTCCATTTACCTTTAGTGTGCATCAAACACAACTGAAAAAGTATGAGAGTTGTGCATGTTGTTCCCATTTAGATTTGTCACTATTCCTAAACAATTGTAGCTGCTTTTATATACAAGACTCAAAGAAGTCCCTCGGATGAGACTATAAACTGAGGCCCCATGTGCGAACGCACGCAGAACATCTTGCGCACACGTTAAATCCTGTTCCGCTTTTCGGAAGAGTAGGCCATTGTGTGACAGATGACAAAATTTACAAAACCGCATACACACGGGGACTAGATGTAAAAAAGCACACGAGTGCTTATTCCATTATCCTTGATATAAAAGAATAAATAAATAAATGAAATAAAAAGAATCTATCAGCATCATTGCAGTTAGGCAAATTGCTACATACATGTAAAACTCTTGTGCTCAGTTGTTTTGGAGTGATCCATATTTGTTATTATGGGTATTTTTGAACCAATCTTGGTATATATATAATATATACATGTTTAGTTACTGTTACCGTACTTTCAGTCCCAAGAACCCAGATGGCTTGACAGCACTTTGGGTTGGCAACGTTTTACCTCAAGTCACAGAGCGGCGTCTTACACAAATGTTTTCAAAGTAAGTGCTCTTCCAGTTCTTCATGTGTATATATATATATGTGAGTGAAGAGATGTTTGTGTTTTTTGGTAACAAAGATAGTGGATACTTATACGGGACTACCTTTCCTCTTTGCAGAGGTAGTACAAGTACAAAGTGCTTTCCCCAAGAACTGTTGTTTACCCCCCCTCCTCCCCGCCACAAGAACTGTTGTAAATACACACAACCATACACATTCACATATCACAGTCAATACAAATATTCATGGCCCACATTCCACATTCATTCTTCCCCTCCTTTCTCAGGATTCTACTACCTCCCCCCCCCCCCCCCACCAAAAAAACCCAACATGGCTGATGCACACACACACACACACACACACACACACACACACACACACACACACACACACACACACACACACACACACACACAACACACACACCACACACACACTTTGTTTCTAGTGAAATAACAGTCGAAGCAAAAACAAATTATCCTAAAAGGGCTAGACATATTTCGTGTTTAACGCCTATTGGTACTTATGTATCAGACCTTTTTCAAAAGTCAGGACTTAATCATTATGAATTAGAAATGCAGAAAGAAGCTTTGCCATGCCCTTCGTGGGAAATAAATAAAGCATATTTTGATATAGAATGTACTAATGAAAAAAAGAACGAAAACCAAAATATCATGGTTGCAGATATCCAATCACATATTGAAAATAAGTATACTGACAACTTAAAAGTATATACAGACGGGTCAGTCTTAGAAAATAATGAAGCTGGTTCAGCATTCGTCATACCAGCTCTAAAAACAGAGAAATCATACTATCTTGGTAAACATCATTCAATATTTACAGCTGAACTTATTGCAATTCTTATGGCTCTTAACTATATTCTTGATTTTGCATTTCCCATCATTCCTATCTTACTTTGTGTAGATTCTAAGTCGGTACTGTATGCTATCAAATCCCCAAATTCCAGGAAAGTATCCAGAATCATTTTTGAAATTAAATATGTCATACACCTTTTAAGTTTAAGAAGTATTCCTGTCTCCTTTTGTTGGGTACCTTCGCACGTTGGAGTTTTTTCAAATGAGTGGGCTGACAGAGCTGCAAAAAGGGGGGCAAGACATCATTTTGAATCAATAGAACTGCATGTCCCATTATCTCTACAGGAGGGATACAGTTTATTAGAACAGACGTCGTGGAGTAAGTGGAGAGAATCAGATCAATTCAAGGAACGATCTTTAAAGAATTGCCTGACTAATGGCCTTATTTCATGTTACATGACTCCTTCTCAAACACATTTAAGTATTGCAACCACAAGAAGAGTTAATGCACTATATTTTAGATTAAAATTAAATGCATTTATAACAAAATTTTGTAAAAATGTGAGGTGCCTCTGTGGGGAACATATTTCCAACACTCACATCATATTTGAGTGTTCAATTGTAAAACCTTTTTTACCCACATTTTGTGAGCAGTCTGTGGAAACTGTTTTTAAAAATCCGAAATTAGCCTTTGCCATTGTTAAATGTCTATTGCACAGCCCATTAGAGTATTTGTTGTAGTTATTTTATAGATGTTTCATGTTAAAAATTTGTTGAATTTAAATGTTTACTCATGTTTAAGATTCCCCCCACCCCTTTAATTGCATGAAAATACCAACACACATGTTACCTAATCAGTCTTTTCTCTGTACATTCCCCTCTTCACTACATCCACTACATTTTCCACATCCTTTGTCTAATATCACTAAGAGTGAACAGACGTTAAATTGAAGACAACAACAACAACACACACACACACACACACACAACACACACACACACACAACACACACATACACATCACAGACTCGCTGTGAATTCACATTTTAACACTAATGTCTTGTTTTCTATGATGCATTAAGAAACACAACAGGTCAGGAAATTGGGTGTGATTTGTGCTTCTGAGGTGACTGACTGTGCTTTTCTGTCTTTTTCCCCCCAGATATGGTCCAGTTGTAAGTGTACGCATGTTACCTGAAAAATACTGCGCCTTCATCAATTTTAAGCTGAAAGAATCTGCTGGCAGAGCTATGCAATGTTTGCAGGTATGTCTTGTGTGTGGTGTGTGTCTTTTTTTTTTTTCTTTCTTTTTTTTGGCCTGTTGATATCAATCAGCACTGCAGGCTATTTGTGCCCTTTCCAATCTTCTATCCTTTTAAGCTAATTTATTTTTCGTGAATCGAAAATCATTGTATATTTGTATACCACTGTAAGTCAAGGCAGATTTCTGTGTGTGGAATTTGGTTTGCTCTCCTTGAGGAAAGCGCGACGCCACAAGAGCAACGCCACCCAATATTGATCTATTTTTGTGTATTTGTTTCCCTATCAGAGTGGATTTTTGTCTTCATAATTTTTGCCAGGGACAACTCTCTTGATGCCTTGGGTTCTTTTATATGCACATGGGACCTTGGTTTACCATCTCATCCGAAAGATTAGCACCCAAAACCACCACTCACAGTCTAATGGATGGGGGGAAGTTTCTGGCACAAATAGTGATCAATCCCACACTTTTCGCTTTCTAGGTAGGTGTGTTACCTCTAGACCACCAATCCACTGATTATGACAAAACACGCAGTTATTTGTCAGTACCATAGAAAATAACACTTATAAAGAAAAAAGCCATACGTTGAGATAAGGCAGGGAAGGGAGTTGGTTTTAAAGCTCTTTACCGTTAAAATTTTGGTATGACTTCTGCGATTCCGGCTGTCTTGCTATGCCAGTTGACTGTCAACAACGATTTTCTGCGAATGTCATTTCAAATGCATGCAAACTTGTAGATGAAACCAACAAGGAATAACAGACAATAATGTCCAAGAGAGGCAAGGTTGGATTGGATCATGTACTTGCATAAGGTTACAGGAAGCCATGTAGCGATCAACTCATCAGGCCAGATTTGTGTCAGTTGAAGTAGAAAACAGCAAAGTCAAGGCTGAAGAGTTCAGAGACTAGATGAGTGAAATAGCAACAAACAAAACAAATATTGCTGAGCATGTGATAGATAATATCCTGTAGGCAGCAGTGGGAAGAAGCGCAGCTGTAGCCATCTACTAGGAGCTGTAGTCATGCCTAGATTTAATGCTTTGTGTGGACTCCAGTTGATTTAAAACAAATCAAAAGCAACAAAATCACGCAACTCGCGCTCAGTGATTGTGTCTAAACAATTTTATTGACCGGTTTTGTACTGAATGAAAGCAGATGTGAAAAAGAAAAGGGAATCATTGTACTTTTGGTTTCCATCTTCTGCCATTGCCCCCCGGAAAAAAATCCATCCACACTGCAAAAGAAGCAAAGCCCGCGAAACATTTTTCAGTGCCCTAATTGCACATAAGACGCACTTTTGCCTGCCTCTCTCAAAAGACACAAACAAACATATACGCACAAGTACAGACGCATGTGCTTGCCCATGCACACAGGAACACACAGATGTTGGCTTGGATGACCCATTGTTCAGAGATGATGAACTGGTGATGTGTGTTTAGAAGCCATCTAAATGGGCCCCGTTGTTTTTTTTCCCTTTGTGCAGAATCAAGAGTGTGAAGGACAGCATCTGTTGATTCGGTTTCCTGACAATCCCATCAACCCCACAGGCAATATCACTCTTCGCAAAAACACCACCACACCCAGCAGCACTGCCACCACCAAACCAGTGGCACCCAAAGGGTAAGTCCTCAGAATCTTGACAGTCTAGTCACTATGTTTGGAAATCATCGTGGGACAGAGGGTGTTAGTGTGTGCGTAAACGCAAATGTTGCAGTCTGTATGAAATGCTTGATGTAGAGAAATTTTGCAGAACTGCCGACCTGTACAGATTTCTGTAATTTTTACAGGTTGAAATTGTGATACAGAAAGTGAATAGTATGGGTTTTGAAACTGTTCACTCTCATATATGTACATAATTTCTGTGTCACAGTTTTAAATATTAAAAAAAAAAAAAGAAGTCTGTACATGTTGGCAATTTAAGCAGAGGGGAAAAAATAGAAATAGAAAGGTCTCCAACCTGTCCACTAATGGTTGTATAAGTTTGGTGTTACGGTCTTGTCTTTGCAATGAGGTGAATCCTTTTTTAAAAACAAATCATATTATTTACCCAGCATGTTACGTTATAAATAAAAATGGATTGTGAGAATAGGTATGCCTGTATGAGTACTGACATACCCCTAACTTGACCCTCAGTTACGCCTGTTTTCAGCATGCAGGTCTTACCCTTTGACACAAACCTTACAGACCAGTATCTGTATTGGAATAAAGCTTATTAACTAATAATGCTGTGGGTTTTTTTGTCGTTCCTATGTACAAGGTGCACAGTGACTTAAACGAGTGGTGTCTGCTTAATTTTTTACAATTAACTTCCAAAATTTATCATTTTTTTGCCAAATCCTGCAGGTCTGCATAAAGTGGGTTCTGTTTTTATTTCGCCAGGAAAGTGTTGATGAGAGGACATTGAGAAATAGATCATAGGAAATCCAACCCTTTTGATTTGATTGGCAGGGCAATAGAGCAGGTCATGCTGTGATACCACTTCAGAAGTCTTTTTTTTATATTTTATTATTTTTTAAAATAAAATCTTGTGCATTTATTACTGATTAGAACCAGTCAAAATGTATATCAAAATGATATGTGGCTTACTGTGATGCATTTCATAGCACTAATGGGCAGTTAAGTTGGAGTCTTCTCTCCTGTAACACCCTAGGAGTTGGGGGAAATGCACTGAATTTTCAGGCAATGTCTTTTGGGCAAGTTGAATCTGTAGGATGCATGCTGGGTATGGTTATGTTTCCATAATCCACCAAACACTGACATGAATTTTGGGATCCTGAGCGGGCTTATTTGATGTTCTACATGCATATATATGCATAGGTACTGGCAGGTCTGCATTTAAAAGATGACCTGGGAGACCATAAAAATCCTTACTTCAAGTTTACTGGATTCCATTGCTGAGATTAAAATCCACATCACAGACCCTTGGAATCAAAGTCATTTGGTCTTGGACATGTCCATTCAGTAAAAGCTTCCACACGTGATTTAACCCATTGCTAACCACCTGTAAGTGGTTAGAAACAGTTAAGGATTTGAGCTTTTTTCAGACAAGTATTGGACTGTTCACTTTCTTAATACAGCCTTGAAATTATCTGTAGTTATTTCATCCAGGTACTTTAATATTCCCATTCTACTTAGGGGTTTAGTTTCTAATTGAGCGGGGACAGGGAAGCTTGCTTATCGGAGCATGTACTCTCCACAAAACTAGGGTTAAGAAGTGTTGAATGTGGTTGCCTCACCAATGGGTGACTGTTCATGGGCCTTGGTTAGTACAGTCCCCTGTTACCCCAGCTGTAAAGGGGTACCTGCTCTCTGAAGCTAGCAGGAAGGTAAAACAGCGATGGAGAAGAGATTTCTTATTTCGAGGTAACGGAATAAGCAATGTGCACTTTTTTCTTCTTTTGTTTTACCTCCAGTCCCTTTTTGCATACGGTTTGGTCAGTTTTGTCATCAGTTCCCACAGGCACACAATTGCCTTCTCCTCCTAAAGGTGGAACAGGTTTTAACTTGTGAATAAGATGTTTTGCATGCATTTGCGCAGGGGACCTGGGTTTATAGTCTCACCCGAAAGACCACTCTTAAGATGCTGGCCTCTTGGGAAGCTGAGATCTCTGACACCTTGCTCCCCAACAGGCGCATAGGTTATGGGATACCTTTATCTATTTCTTTTTATCAGTTCAGACAGATTTTTGTAGTGTTCTCCTGTTGATTTGCTGTGAAGTTGTAGTCATTTATCATGTATGAAGGCATGATTCATAGGTTGTGTAAATATGTCCACACTGTGGGTATGATTGCAGTGCTGAATGCATGTTGCAGTCTTTTCACTTTGCTGTTATATATCAAAGCTTAAATCTGTATTCTGAAAATATTTTAACCAAGTCTGTAATTTTCTGGGATTTTGTTTATTTCGTGGTTGCCTTGACACTTAACTGAAAGGAGCCAGTCACACACATGAATACAGACAGTCTATTGATGCACCTCTTCTGGAAAATTCATTTATTTCAAGCACCAGTCATCAGCATCACATCAAAGTCTCTTGTAGCAAAGAAAAACAAGGCCTCAAACTTGGAGATGTGGGGCTAAAGATGCTTAGAGAAGAGAAAATGAGAGAGAGAGAACGAGAGTGAGAGAGAGAGAGCTGCAAAATCAGGAAAGGATATGTAAGGTAAAGGAGTCCCATAACCTATAAGGTTGTAGGGGAGCGAGGCGTCAGAGACCTCACTTCTCTAGGGCCAGCATATTGAGGGCGGCGCCCATCTCCTCTCCCTCGCTGCTTTACCTTCCCTGACCCTAAAGAGGGCAGGTACCCATTTACAGCTGGGTGAACTGGGGGAACTGTACTGAAGCCAAGGTGCGCAAACAGTCACCCATCCAACTGGTAACCACGCTCGACGCTGCTTAACTTGGCTGGGGGAAAGTGAGTGCTCCGACCACTGAGCTATCCCGTCCCCTTTTAAGGAAAAGGATATGAGGAAACTTTTTTAAAAAAGCAATGTTAAATATGTAGATCGGAGCATGGGTGGTCAAGAGGTAATGCACCTGCCTAGAAAGCAAGAAGTGAGGGTTCGATCCATTTTTTGTGCTCGAAGTTTCTACCCATCCACTATGCCTTGAGTGGTGGTCTGGGTGCTAGTCTTTTTGATGAGGCAATAAACTGAGGTCCCTTGTGGCACTTGCATTCAGAGCTTGTAAAGAAATCTACAGGAACAATTAGTGTTTTTTTCAAGCAAAATTCTGTAGAATAAAGTTAGTCATAGTGAAACAAGTACACATGCAGACAGGAACAATAATTTTAAATGGGTGCTGCTGCTTTTGTTGCAATGCGGTCTCCTCAGGGAGAGTAATGCTATTTTCATGCAAAGAAATCTGGTGTGACAAAATGGTAGACATGGTACTAAATTTTTTTGCAATGTGTCACTGGCTCCTTTTCAGTTGTTTTTTTCTGTCTCCTCTTTCTTTCTTTCATTCTTTTTGCCTTTTTTGGTTGTTTTTTTTAAACAATAGTTTTGAAAGAGAGGAAGTCAAAAACCAGATGGCAGCAAAACTATGCAACATGATTTATGTGTGGTCTGTTCGATTTCCCTTGAGCTTAAATTTTACACTTGGAGTTTTTGTTTTTGACACAGGTTATGTAACTGAGACAGCCCACTTTTAGTTTTTGTTTGTTTGGGGTTTTGTTGTTGCTGTTGTTGTTGTTCTGTTTTTGTGGTAAAAATCAAGTTTCTGTAAAAAGTGAAAACAAGACACTGAAAAAGAGTCAGCAGAAAAATTTTGAATGTGGGTCAGATGAGAGAGGAAAACTGAAGCAGGGGTTGTATTTGTGGAGCAATCATTTTTTCCCCACTAACACTGGTAACAGACAACTTTGACATCAGGAGATCTAGTGTAAAAATCTCTTTTGTGAAACTCAGAAGTTGCTGTTATGTTTGTCTCGTAAACGGCAAAAGCTGGTTGAATGGGATTGTCAAGGTCCAGTTTCATGCAGTAGCAAAATGCTAGAGAAGGGAATGGGATGGACAGTATGGTCAAGTAATACTGATGCTTTGACTGAAGAAATGGGGGATGTCGGGGGTGGGTGGGGGTACAAAGTACCATTGGATCAAGACAGTATGGTCAAGTAATACTGATGCTTTGACTGAAGAAAGGGGGGAGTGGGGGGGGGGGGGGGGGGGTACAAAGTACCATTGGATCAAGTTTAAGACAGAAAGAAAAGGCCTAGTTTCCTTTTGTTAGGTTGCATTACAGAATTGGCAGACCAGTTGAAGTCAAAGAAGCTAGCTCCCTCTGGTAAAGAGCAGGGAAGGAAGAACTTCAGTCTTGTCAAGTTTTGATCGCTGACCTTAAGTTGGGGGCTCAGAGGGGTGGTAGCATGCAGATGGTGAAGAGAGATAGACTGTATGGATTGAAGTTTAGAAAACCTTGTCAGATTCTATAAACTTCATGTCATCAGGTTTGCATCTGATTGCACCATTTAAAGAGTTTCTCTCCCCCCTCAGGGAGCATGTCCCAGTATAACAACCTCCCCCTACCCCTTTCATGCCCATATGCTGAATTATGGGGATTTGGGTTTATTTTTTTCAGTGGAAGTCTTTGTGATGAAAGAGTTGCAAATGTGTATTAAAAGAGACTCGCGCTTGGAGAAAACATTACATTTGCATTTGAGAGTTTTCATGCTATGGTGGTTAAAGTGTAGTTTTTAATGTTATGTATGTGGTACTTAGCATTGCTTGAGCTTGTCACTTAGCTGCAGGTATGGCACCTGTATTCATTGCAGATAGAATTTGACTCTTAAATTATATCAGTGTATTAAATCATGTCCAGTTTACATGTAAATAAAATAGTCATGTTGACATAGGTCACTTTACTGAGTGGCAGAAAAAAGATCACGCATTGTTTCACGTATATATATATATCTTTGACCTGGTAATATTGTAGATATAATTGACGTCCACTGTTTTATCCATTATTGGTAATATTGTAGATATATTTGACTTTGACTGTGTTATCCTCTACAGAAGTAGTGTGTCATTGATGTACATGGCAGTGTATCTGATGAAAGGAACAATGATTTCTCCGTTTGTGTTCACTCTCTTAAAGGAAACAGGGCTACAACCGCAAATTTCTAGCATAGCAGCCTTTCTTCCACAGAGCTGCCAGGGGTGGTTTGTTGTTCAAAGGTAAAACAGCACCCTTTGGTGTTAGCGCTGTACAGTGTACTGTACTGATGTTCTGTGGTTCTTTTGTCACTGAATCAGTTCACAGACTCTTTGCTTTGACAGTGGGAAAGTTACCCCCATCCCTAATCATTTTATTTTTCATTTCAAAATGATCTTTCGGGATTTGTTGTATTCTGTTTTTGGTTTTTTGGGGTTTTTTTTTGGTATATTGTCTGCTGTTGTTGTTTTCTTTTGAATTGGGGAAGCTGCTAATGTGGATTGTTTCTTTCTTGGTGTGCTGGTTTTTTTGTGTTCCTGTTTGTTAAATTCATGTTAATATGGGGGAGAAACCCCCCGCAGCTAGATGTATGCTTCTTGCTTTTGTTATGGTGCCTGTGCTTTGGCTTAACTTTTGTTGATGGTGATGTGATTTTGTGGGTGTGCTTGCATGAGTAAAAATTGTTGCTTACTTGAAGGGGTATTGTTCAGAACCTTTTGAGTAGAGAATAAGCTTATTTTTCAGTTAACAAGATTTGCAAAGTTAAAAAAAAAGAAAGTTTGTGATATGGTATATCATGTTCTTTCAGTCTTTACTGGTCTGCAATTTCTCCTTAACCCCGAAGATTGAGTATAGATTTCTTTATGGTGGAATTTAAAAAAAAAAGAAGCTTTTTCCCACATCTCCCACTGTTAGGAAAAGAAGTTAATACGAGTTTGATGGCTTTTGACAGGAGTTAAGCCTTTGTGTGTAACAGCATGCAGCAGAAGAAGAGGGCTTGCATTGTGATAATCATTGACCACATTAGACAAGCTCTGTAGCCATTCCACCCATTTTCAGTAGAAATCTGTCACACAGTCATTTCCACCATCCTTCAACAGAATTCAGTTTGTCATTTCCCCCATCAACAGAATTATGTCAGCTATTTCCACCATTAACAGAAATCTGTTTGCCATTTCCATCATCAACAGAATTCTGTTTGTCATTTCCACCAACTGTCAATAGAATTCTGTATGTCATTTCCATCAACAGAATTCTGTTTGTCATTTCCTTCTGTTTGTTAGTCTATCACTTCCATCAACAGAATTCTGGCTGTCATTTCCAGTGACAGAATTCTGTTCATTTCCAGCAACAGAATTCTGTTTGTTAGTCTGCCACTTCCATCAGCAGAATTCTGTTTGTCATATCCAGCAACAGAATTCTGGCAGTTATTACCATCAACAGAATTCTGACAGGCTGTCATTTCCATCAGAATTCTGGCAGTCATTTCCATCAACAGAATTCTGTTTGACAGGCTGTCATTTCCATCAACAGAATTCTGGTGGTCATTTCCATCAACAGAATTCTGTTTGTCAGTCTGTCATTTCATTCAACAGAATTCTGTTGTCATTAACACCAACCATCAACAGAATTCTGTCACCTCCATCAACAGAATTCTGTTTGTCATTTCCACCAACCATCAACAGAATTCTGTCAGTCATTTCCATCAACAGAATTCTGTTTGTCATTTCCACCAACCATCAACAGAATTCTGTCAGTCATTTCCATCAACAGAATTCTGTTTGTCATTTCCACCAACCATCAATAGAATTATCTGACTTTGAATTTTGTCCTCCCATACCAGTGGCATATGGGAAACAAAACATTGTTTTGGGTGCAGTGATGTGTGTGGAATTTTTTCATCAATTGTATGCACTTAGGGAATAAAATTAAACATTTATATTTTTTTGTAGGGAGTGTACATGACTTGCGGAGTTAAATCTCTGTGGTGCAGTTCTCATAGTCGTATAAACACTACGTCATATGGGGCCAGAAGGGTTAATGCTGCACATAAGGCAATTGAAACATTTTTATCACCATAGACAGTAATTTTGTCAGGACTCGAATGTTTTTGTTGTCTGTTAACTAAATGCATTTTGTGCTGCTGTTGTTGGTTGGTTTAGTTGCTCTGTTGCACGCAGTGATCACTGTTTCAAATGGTCATAAAATATGTGAATGTCTCTGTCTCCGTTGATGGCTCTGTTCTTCATCACAAGTTTTGTGAAGCATTTTCCCCCAACCCCTTACCATTTCCCCCACTTTCTGCATGCCTCCTCTTCCTGTCATGGCCCTGTGTTTTGTTGGTGCAGTTCCGATGTGTGTAAGAATGGAAGTGTGCATGTGGTCTGTCTTATACGGGCAGAAGTATAACTTGTGGAAAAGTAGATTTAAGACGATACAAAAAAGTCAGCATTATTATCATTATTATTATTATTATTATCATCATTATTATTATCTACATAACTTTGGGGAAAGAAAAAGTGAAAAAAAAGAGAATTAAGATATTTGTTTTGTGATTGTAACACGTTTCATGTATGGTTTAGTTGTGTTATTTATACAAGTATTGTTTTCATTGTTTCACTATCATGCTTCTCATCAAAGGGTATTCATGCATGTAATATGCACATCTCTATGAATAGGTATACAATTTTTTTTTTAAAAACTGGACATTTTGTTTTGTGCAGCATATCCTTGGCTTGACTGTTCATATCCTGTGCTAAAGTCAAATAACCATCTGCACGTTTGGGCTGTGTGTACATTACCTGTCTGAATGCTTTCATTTCAGGTTCTTTAAGAATGATAAAAGTATTAAAGTAAGTGTTGGCATGAATGGTGGTGTATATTTGATTGTCCTATACCAGTTAAGTGCACTAAATTGACTGCATGTTTGTATCATTTGGGCAAAACTCTTTGGTATATAATCTTACCCTGCCCTGAGGTCTGTTTCTTAGGTTGCCAGGTTTGCTGTGTATGTATGTATATGAGAATTCTCATGCTGGAAATGTTGACTGTTGCCTGTTTCTTACCTACTAGGTGTTGGGCTTATAGCTGTACGAACTTGTGTCCTGGGGGTTTGTCAGAATTGTTCAGTTGATGCTTGGGATTTGATATTCTGTTTCTCTTTAGCGATGAGTTTCCTTCTATAATCTTAGCAAAGTGCCTTTCTCATGTTCTTCTGAGAATGTTCTGTTTCGGTATATTTTTCTTGGAGGCTTTATGCATAGTCTTTGACAATATTCCACCACAGCTATCAGGGAGGATTTATAGTAGTGTGTTCTTTTACACTCAAGTACTGCACGGTCTCTTGGTTTTACCAGTGCAGTCTGCATCATACTTCATAGGCATAGTACTTGGTACACAGCACTGTGCTTCTCCTTAGTCTTCATCATACTCCATAGACACAGTACTTGGTACACAGCACTGTGCTTCTCATCAGTCTTCATCATACTCCATAGACACAGTACTTGGTACACAGCACTGTGCTTCTCATCAGTCTTCATCATACTTCATAGACACAGTACTTGATACACAGCACTGTGCTTCTCCTTAGTCATAGACACAGTACTTGGTACACAGCACTGTGCTTCTCCTTAGTCATAGACAGTACTTGGTACACAGCACTGCGCTTCTCCTTAGTCTTCATCATACTCCATAGACACAGTACTTGGTACACAGCACTGTGCTTCTCCTTAGTCTTCATCATACTTCATAGACACAGTACTTGGTACACAGCACTGTGCTTCTCCTCAGTCTTCATCATACTCCATAGACACAGTACTTGGTACACAGCACTGTGCTTCTCCCTAGTCTTCATCATACTCCATAGACATAGTACTTGGTACACAGCACTGTGCTTCTCATCAGTCTTCATCATACTCCATAGACATAGTACTTGGTACACAGCACTGTGCTTCTCCTTAGTCTTCATCATACTTTTTCTATAGACACAGTACTTGGTACACAGCACTGTGTTTCTCCTTAGTCATAGACACAGTACTTGGTACACAGCACTGTGCTTCTCCTTAGTCATAGACACAGTACTTGGTACACAGCACTGCGCTTCTCCTTAGTCTTCCATCATCCTTCATAGACACAGTACTTGGTACACAGCACTGTGCTTCTCCTTGCCATTGCGTTTTGTCTGTCAGGAAGCACGCAACAGTCGACACCAGCCGGTGAGAATTTTTCATTCTTTAGTGGCAGTGTCGGAAAGAAAACTGTAACATTTCGGGCTAAATTTGTATAGGCTGGCATTAGCTACCTGCTTTTTGCATTGGTGAAACTGTCTCTATCTGACTTGTGATATGATGTGTGATTTTGAGCTGTGTTATGTATATGTGTGTGTGTGTGTGTGTGTGCAGTGGTGGAGTACGTAACATGCCCAAGCTGACGGGGCCAGTGAACGGGGACGAGTGTTATTTTTGGAGAACCACAGGCTGTGACTATGGGGATCAGTGTCGCTATAAGCACCTGCCCAAGTCAAAAGGGGCTGACAAAAAACCTTGGCAGAAATAAGATCTCTCTCTTTTTTTTTTTTAAATTAGGGGGGAAACAATGACTGGTTAAAAATGAAAAGAAAATTTTTGGTTTTTTAAAAAAAATCCGTAACAGTTTTAAACATGGAAAATAGTCTTTGCTGCTGCTGCCTTTTTTTTGTGTGTGTGTTCGGATTTTTTTTTTTTTTAGGTGGAAGGAATTCTTCTCAAAAGGTTTTTTTTTTGGGGGGGGGGGGTTGTGGGTGAGGGTGGGGAGTGGTTTACATCTTGGTGATTTTTAACAGCTGAGACAACACAGCGTTGGACACTACAGACACACGGACATGGTGAGGACTGCAATTTACAATGTTTGTTGGTGTGTGGTTTTTTTTGTTTTTTTTTTAACATGGATCAAAACAGTCTGCCTGGTCCCTGCTGTCTTGTTTTGAGTGAGCCACAATGCTGTTTGTTTGTTGGGTTTTTTTTTCTTCTCCTTGCTCCTTTTAGAATGCTGAAGAATATACCAGAAAGAAGTGTGTGCTTTTGAGGTGTGTGGTGTAGGGAATGAAAGATTGTGGCTATTTTATGAATCTGCTTACTGGATCTGAAGTGCAGTGTTTGTGTTACGGTGTGCAAGTGTTATTATGCTATACTGATGGTGAGTATATTATTAGGAAAGAAAGAAATGTTAATAAAACCAAAAGTGTTGACCATGTTTATGACTGGTGTGAACTGTATCGTGCGCGGATTTTTGGGGGGTTTGTTTTATTGTATTTTCTTTGGTTATTTTTTATTTTATTGTTGTGTATTCAGATTATCATTGATATGTGCTTTACAAAAAGTAAAGAAGTAGAACCCATACAAAGTATTGCACATAGTTTTGGGTAATGGATGACGATGGTGGTGGTGGTGGTGAAAGAAGCAAGGTGGAGGACATAGGTAGATGATTGTATGTGATCTCAGAAGATTGTGCGAGAGTGAATTTCTGTGTAACGTACACACTTGATTTAGGGAACCTGTGTTGGCTCTGTAGTCTTGAGAGGAACTCAAATCTGTAGGAATCATTTGTTGGGGTAGGTTGCATTCTTCGGTGCAGTTGAGGATGGTGGTGTAATTTTTTGGGGGTGGGGTGGGGGTATTTTAAAAATGCTCATCTCATCAGGGTTTTGTGATCTGGTTAGGTGACCACTAATTCTCTTGTGCTCTGCAACCTGGGTTTTTTTTTTGGTGACTTTGTAAAGTTCTTTACAAAAAAGGGGGTGTGTGTGGCAAAAATCAGTACGTAATGGCTTTTTCTGCTCACTCACAGGTCAGACCCAAGAAAGATAGATAGAAATACAGATTTGTTGTCATCTCGTAGATTTTTTTCTTCTGTTCATTATAAACACAATGATTTGTTCTGATTGTCATTACATTTACACATATGATCAACCCCACCTCCCCCACCCCCCAAATTAGATTTGTGTATGATATGCCATAGGTCCTAATAAGATAAAAGAGTTGGATTGATTTTAAGTTGTGGTGAACATGTAATATCCAGATTTGTACAGTTAGGACA
The DNA here is from genome assembly GCA_028751875.1 of Rapana venosa. Classification (NCBI taxonomy): domain Eukaryota; kingdom Metazoa; phylum Mollusca; class Gastropoda; order Neogastropoda; family Muricidae; genus Rapana; species Rapana venosa. The sequence continues at coordinate 71,516,270 of CM054136.1, read as the reverse complement.
GCACGGATGATGAAGATAGACAGATGAGATCTGTCACTATTTAGCACTCTTAACAGTCACTTTCCTGGAATTACATTGATTTCTCTCAAATCTACACTGTGTGTATCTTGAAAATGTGCATTTTTGAAACATTGATTTTTTGGGGTGTTGATTTCAATATCTTGTGATAGGTATATACATATTGCCTGTATTTGTAAGGTTTGGGTTGCTTATTTTTACATAAATGTTATGATGGAATTAGGGCTTTTATAGTTTGGAAGCCTTTTCTGACAACCTTTTCAGAAGCAAAAACAAGAAGAAAAAAAAAAGAAATTCAGAGAGACTGTATGTGGGTGTGGATGAATATATGCCATAGATGGATTTTAATAAGCCCTGTTAGCATGAAAGCTGTGTGTACCGTGGTGTGTTTTTATGGGCATCACTATTGAATTACAGAATGTTTGAGCATGTTTGAGCAGACACACATCGTTGATCGTCTTTTTGTAAAACAACCCTAAATAGTGAGGTTGCCTAGTAAGTTCCAGATCTTTGACAATTTATATTGAAAAAAAAAAGACTTGTGTTTGGTGTACGGGCGTGTATTTCACCTCCCAATGCAACAAATAACTCAAACCAGATATGAAGTCTCAACTTCATTCAGATGCCTTGAATATTTCTCTGTGTCCATCACATGGGATGTAACGTGATGCCTTTATCATTTTTATTTTCGTGCTTTGCTGATCTTTTTGTTTTTGTTTTTGGAATTTTTGTGTGTGTGTATGTGTGATATTGACTTAAAAATTGTCAAAAATCGTAAGGCTATCCTCTCTTCCTTCTACATACTTTCCATACTGCTGAAGCGTTAACTAATAAGCTGAGAATGGATTTGCTGATGATCAACCCTGTGAGGTAATAGCGGGCACTGTTGCCTCCCATCTTGTCAGTGATTCTTCAGTGAAAGATACTCAGCCTTGACAAAACCTAAAACCTGAACTTGTATTGTATTGTAGGCAGAGCCATGACAAGGTGACTGACTTTATCACAAAGACAATCTTGATAATGTAGATGCTGTCAGTTGTTCGATTATTGTGAATCAAAGAGTCTTGCAGTCCCAGAGTGAAAGCTTCCCTGATAATAGTTTTTGATTTAGACATGACAGAAAAACAGTGGATTGTAAAGTTAAGTAAGAAACAACTTTCAAAGCTAAAGCTCTTTATCCGCAGGAAATCTATTCCATTAAAGGAGCAGCTTCTTTTAAGCCCTTGATTATTTCTGATTGATGGGATATTTACATATGCCTTTCCTGTCCAGTTGGATCAGGGTGAGAAGGAACTAATTATTGAGGCAGGCTTTTTTTTTTGCTCAAAGAAATAGCTCCCCCCCCCCTCCCCCTTCCATTTTGCCCCCCCCTCCCCCCGGAGCATCACCTCTTATCCATACATACAGAGGATTTTGTCATCAGGACAGTTTGTCCAGCTCTTGCATCGAATCAAAAGCAGCTTTTTGAAAAGGCAAAATGTTTCTCTTTGGATGAATGGGTCATGGGCATTAACTGTCCTAGTTTTGGAATGTTTGAAGAAAAGAAAAATATTGAAAAGAAGGTAGGCCCAGTATGAACTATGTGAACATTCTGAGACTAAATCTACTAAGGTGTGGACAAAGAAGTATCTTCCATTTGGTGCTAGTGGTGAGAGGCCGGCGTTGATGTCCGGTCTTGTGGCCTTCTTCAGCGTCTGTGTTCCCTCCCACCTTGTATGTGACGTGTAGTGTGGCAAGCTGAGTGAGTCTGGGATATTGGGAAGGTGTTGTGTCCTTTGCTGCAGGATGGTTTAGTCAGTTGTACCAAAGAGATCAGCATTATGTCATGTACTCTTGATTGTGTTCAGACATCTAGCAGGTTGGTCAGTGGCCATCTCCTTAGAAGACACGGGTTGTTTTTTTTGGTGTGGTTTTTAAAAAAAAAGATTGTTTTGGCTTATAATATTGATGTGTACACCACTAGTCTGTAATTAACTGGATGATAGTTTTACGGACGTTATAAGGATAGTAAGGTAGATGAAAGCCATTTATTGGCAGGAGAAAAAAAAGTATTTTTGTTTTTTTTAAAAGTGACTATAGATCAAAAACTTTTGGGGAAAAAAATTCCAAATTTTATTTTTAAAAGTCTGGAACTATTCCTGACTACAATTTTGAAGAAAAGCACAAAAACATAAAGGGGAAAAAGCACCCTAAAGGAAAAATGGACCTGATAGAACTGGAGGCTGTTTTATTATTCAAGAGATTCGTAGCGAGTCTAATTAAAAACCAGATTGGAGGAGGGAGGGAAACAAATGTAGAGCAGTTTTAGAATGAAAAATAAAACCAAGGGTGGCAGCAACCCATGAGAGAGCTGCACATCTTTTACGTTTCTTGAAAGAATAATATATATATATATTTTTGGTTGTCCTTCTAGAGCATTGTAATTTTAAGCCAACTGTTGAAGATGTGTTGCTGTGTGACAATCTGGTCTGCCAGAACAAAACCACAAGTTTTCTGACAATATCTCTGCTCAGCTGTGAGTACCAATCATGATAATACAAAAAAACAGTGGGTTCTCTTCATTTTTTGTTTTTTTGTTTTTTAAGGGAAAACCATGAAAACCCTTTTCTTTTTTTTAAAAGTTTGCCTCAGACCCATGATGTGCCGATGGGAACGGTTGACAAAATTTACAAAGCACCATACACACGGGGATTGGATGTAAAAAAGCACATAAGTGCTTATTCCATTATTCTTGGAATAAAAGAATAAAATAATGAATAAACAAATAAAAAGGATATTATTGTGACCACCCTCCATGGGGGGTGGGGTTTGGGTTTGAGTGGGGGTGGTTCGACTTCCAGTGAATCCCACTGTCGTATCCATAGATCAGAATGTTCAGAAACCATGTCAGTCAATACATAGTCAAGAACTCCAGTCACATGTGATGTAGCTAGCACTGCCCCTAAAGTCAAGCATTTGTGGCTGGAGGTTGAACCATGAGCTGACAGCTGTTGACTTGGTGACTGAATCAGTGCTGTCTGACAGAGAGAGTAGAAGTCTCCTCCTCCTCTTCTTTATCTTTTGTTAGCTTTTCCCAGCTTGCACATGTATGTATTCTTCCATTGCGCCTGGGAATCACTGTCTGTGACTGTAAATACACGGTGGGTGAGTAGGAACATTTGTGTGTATGACACATGTTTAAGGACTTTGCCATGTAGAAATAAAATGGATGAAAGAAAATTAAAAAAATGTGGGCAGCCGTAGTGGGGCGGAAAACGAACACCCTTTTTTCCCCCCCCCTGTTATTGAGAAAAATAAAAGATTGTTACACGCGCTAGGAGCTTGCCATGGATAAAGACGATCTCTACAGACCATTTCAAAGCATAGTATCACTTTTGTGTAGGCCTTAGCTCTTCCTTTTTTTTTTTAAAAAACAAAAAACAACCTCAAAACAGCTGATAATGCATTTAGCCAATGTCTAGGGATACTGGAAGAAACATATCTATATATATATATATATATATGTGACCAAAATGTGCAGAACAAATTCTTTTACTGTCTGCAGGAAAGAACTGTGGTTGGGTAGCGAGGCTAGACCATTTGAAAATATTACCGTAAGTGTTGTTTTCTTGAAATGCTGAACTGTGATCAAAACACCTAGTGACTGCCATACCAGGAGCGACAGACAGGCTAGTAGCCAAGGGTCAAGCAGTTGGAGAAGAAGTTCCCTTTTGCTAAAACTCGTTTCAGTCCAATATCGATAAAATAATACTGTTACATAGGATATTTATTGACAGACTAGCACGCTTGCTAATTTGCGGATAAAACACAATATGCTGACAATGTCAATCATGGCTTTTACCTAAATTGCCTCATGCTTGCATTCTTCAGTTACTGGATTTTTTGCTTACAAGTAGTTTTGTCCTCTGTCAGGTTTCAGCAGAAGCTGCTCTGTATGTGCTCAGGATGTTTCTGAGTGGTTTTATGTGATACAAAAACATCTGCGCTATAGCCTTGTTTTGCTTTTGGATTACATGCTTCGGGGTTTATTTAGGTTATGTAGTTTTAGCCTTCAAGTTTGATTTGTGTGCGTGTGTGGTAAGGTTTTATTTTTTTTTAAAGCTTTTTTGATTGATTGATTGATTGATTGATATAGTGCATACTGCTTAATTAAAGTAATCACAGAATATAGGTGTCTGATTCTGCTGTTTCAAGTGGCTGATGTTTAATGCAATGTTCCAAGCTCAACATGGCTGTTGACTTCAGGTAATGTTATTACTGCTTCTGATGCGGACAATGTCCACGTGTCATGACTCCTGTTGACACCTTTGAGGCCTTATGTAGTCATGTCCATTGTTTCTTGGTAAGCTGATTGAAGTGTGGACATCGTGGGGTTTTTATATTTTTTTTATGGATGTGTCAGGAGTCGAGAAGAGAATAGATAAACGTTCTACTGTGAAATTTGAAAGATGCTGTATTGTACATGTTCGTCAGTGAAATTGAAGGATGCTTTGCTGTTCTTCTTGTGAGCTTTTTTTCCCCGCCCCCTCTCCAAACCTTCCACTCAGGAAAGTCATATTTCTCGTATAGTGGGAAGTGTTAAGTGCATCTTGTCAAAATTACTTCATGTATTTCATTTAATCAGATCTGTTCACCAGAAATTGCCATTGGTGGAAAGAGGAATTACTCAGTCATGCTGAAATAGTTTCCCTTCAAAGTGTTGAGGGAAGGAGGGAGATAAAAAAAAGGTAGACAGAAAAAGTGGACTAACAGTGGGCAGGGAAGTCATTAGTAGAGAGAGATCCAGGCTTTGGCACACAGCAGAAATAAATGCAGGAGTTTGTGGAACAACTAGCTCTTCCACGCTGTGTCCCAATGTCTCCTCCCCATGGGATGTAGAGAAAAAGAGAGTCCCTTTGATGTGGTGTATGTTATTGTTGTAAGCTATTTATCTTCTATCAGTGTTCATTTATCGTAGGTTGCTCTTGTGAGCTTTCTGTCTCCTATCCCCACCTTCTTTACAGATAATATATTTATACTGCCAGATCTGCCGACTTTTCCTTTTTCGGCAGAAGTTATTCCTCCCAGCTTAATCTGCATTCTGCCCTTCTGCTTCGCAGGGCAAGCATTTGGGATAAAAGAAAACCAAAACAGTTGTGTGCTGGTTTTGACAGCTGAGCTACTTGACCGTCCTGATCGTGACCTATTGTCGTTTTATGCCCCAGCCCTGCCTTTCTCTTCAGCTAGCAACAGCATTGACTTGATAAAAGTGTCTGTAAGAGAAGCCAGCTTCTCTGCTAAGCCTGTATATCCTGCAAAATCATTGATAGGTTGAAACAAAAGATGTATACGTACCCTCGCCTGAGGAAGAAAAGAACCAGCTTAGAATTTTTGTCAAAAATATACCCCCAAAAGTGTCCATGCTTTGTGAAATAATTTGTCCATCCGTTCCCAAGCTGGCATTGTGAACTGAACAGAACACAGTGTGTGTGTTGTTGTTGTTGACTTCAATTTTACGTCTGTTCACTTTTAGTGATATTAGACGCCCCCCCCAAAAAAAAACAAAAAAACCCCAAACAAAAAAACAACCGGGAGATGTGGATGTGGTGTTAAAAAAAAAAAAAAAAAAATCTCGAAAAACTTGGCAATGCAACAGGAATTTAAAAAACAACAACAACAAACAACAAGTCATTAACGTTAATGTAACTATAACAAATGTCCTATGGGACTGTAACAAAGACCTTTCACAATTTCAGATGCCAATTTTAAATTACTGAATATGCTGGTGAGGGAGTTTTCAGAAAAATGGGGCATGAAAGGTTTTACACTCTGGCAGTCAAAAAGTATATGAGTATTAGTGATATTCTCACCACACAGGCATTTACCATTTTTGCTGAATTTGGTTATCAATGCATTTAGTTTCATTCTATAGAATAAAGTATTAATTCTCCTTGACGTAAAAACACTTGTACTAACTTCTGAATGGTTCCCCACTGTTAGATTATGGGTATTGATTGCAGTTCTAGTGTGTGTGTGTCGTTTGTACACTTACTATCAATGGGATGTTGAATATATTCTCAGTTCAAAGGTTGGCAGGTCTGGTGGGTTGGCACCATGATGAAATTTACCTCCCCCCAAAATCAGCCATTGCCTCATCAATGGCAGCACAATTTTCAGTTCGAAAAAAGAAATTGCAATCTCGGTGAGAAAAAGTATCATGAGTATTAAATTGTAAACTTGCCTAGAGAGATTTGAAATATGATCTGCTGTAGTATTCATGCAAAATATATACAGTCTGTTTGAGAAAACATAAATGAAAATTAAAAGTACCTGCAATGCATTAAAGCATCCTTCCATTTTGCAGCAGACTTGTTTGTGAAGGTTTTTGTGTGTGTGTGTGTATGTTTGGTGTAGGTTTTTTTTTGGTTGCTGTGTGTGTGGTTTGGGTTTTCTTTGTTGTTATGTCACCAATGACCATATGTTGAGATAGTTCAGGCATAATTCTTTCCATTTTCAGTGTATATGGTGGTGCATTGTTTGCTTTGATTTGGTGGTTGTCATAATTATATTTAGATCTGTAATGTACCATGTCAGACTGAAGCAGTCTTAGCTGTGAGACCTTCTGGGTCAACTGAAGTTGTGGACAGGTAGTGACAGAGTGCAACTATCTTCTGGTTGTTCGCCCAAAATACACACACTCTCTCTTGCTTATAATGCCTGGGGATAACAGAGACCTTAAGTACACACACTGGGTAAGAACTGTGCAAATCTGGCTCTTTTGGAGTATCTTGCCATATAGGCAGCCATATTCCAACTCCAGAGGATTTTTTAAAATCCTTTAATTGAATACAAGTTTGTTTTGCTAAATAGTTTCTCATAGATAAACGTAACATTTCAGAGTGTCATAGCATTGTCATGTTAGGTCTTAACATTTTACTTTCATCATCAGTTGACAGAGCCTTTTGTAAAAAAAAGCCTGAAGTAATTCTTTTGGGGATTGCATTCAAGGTGTCTTGCACAAGTGAGTCTTCAACCAGTGTTCCACAAACATTATTTTGCCAACAACTTGGCCGAGATTGCTGTGATGGTCTGACATGGGAAGTGTACCAACCAAATTTAGATTTCAACATTTGGTGGGTTTTGTTTTTGTTTTTTTTTGGTTTCATATGTTTTTAAGGAGATGTGACAAACAAGGAGTTAACATTTCTAAAACGATGTTCTTTTTTTTAATCTGTGACTGAACGCAGGTTAAAGATGGTGGTTATTGTACAATCCCAGTTAATGCTTTATCCATTGTTTCGCTGCTGAAGGAGGATTGAGGAAATGGGAATGTCATTGTTTATTCATCTGTTGTCATAGTATGTCCCCCTCCTGATCCTGCTCTTCCCTGCTTTGCCCTTTCCAATGTGAGTGTAGCTTCAGGCCCTGCATTATTTAGATATTGAGCAAGTTGGGATGACATTTTTTAGCGTGTGTTTGCTTTTGCTTTTTGTTGTGTGCGTCTTCCTATTGTTGCTGACAGTCCTCTTAATGGTTACAGTGACTTTGTACTCTCCGCAGTTAATGTTATCTGAATTTTATGTTGTAGATATTTTACACTGTGGTTGGGATGCTAGGGGGTTCTTTCAGAATAACGAACACAAAACAGCCCTTTTCTTTAAAAAAACACAAAAAAATTGTGCTAGATATTTTTTCTCTGTTCCTGTAAAACATCTTTCATTAACATTTTTTTTCTTGCTTTCCTGCCTTACAGTTCATGTGTATGGTTTTTTTTTCTTCCCTCAAACAAGGATGTAAACTTAGTTTTCTTTTATTCTGTAGTCTCAGTCTGGCTGCTAGGTTAGGTAGGGACGTGTGATGGGTATTATACTAAAGGATGGCCGTAATGCAGTGTTAAATGTAAACCTGTGAGTTTTTCTTATCAGTGCTTGACTACCTTATATATTAATCTTCTGCGCTCTTTTGTAATAAGGGGATGATGTAGGTAGAGTAAAATGACTGGCCAGACATGACGGTTCTTTCCAAATCAAACTCTTGTTGAGGTGTTGTCAGGTTGTTGTTTTTTAGGTCTATGGTATCACCCAGAACTCCCAGAAACTTTCCAAATGAGACTGTTCAGGCATAGGTTGCCATGGAAACACATCAAAATTCAAGACAAATAAAAGAACTGAAATTGTTTCTGCTGCTACTTGTCAAGTGTCCACCCATTATATCCTGAATCCATTTTAGTTTAAAATTTCTGAACAATAGCTTTCAAAAAAAAAAAACCATAGGAAAGAAGAAAACCTGTTGTGCAGTTGGAAGAAGTTCTGCCTCTGCGAATACATCTGCCAAGGTTTATACTTTTTCTTAACTGACTGGGGAAGTGGAATAAGTGCTAGTTTCTTGGAAGTAGTTAATTCAGAATGCTAGAATTTCACAATTTCTTTTTCATTTCAATTTTTTTATATCTCACGTAACGACATGAAACATTTTATGGTGCACTTAAAAAAAAAAAATTGGGGGGTGGGGTGGGGGAGGGGGAGGTCAAATTTCCAAGTAAGTGAATTATCCCGTTAGAGACTGTTGCTGTCAAACTGTTACTGTCATTTCTTGATGTCTGTATCCTTGTTAGTGTTGTTGCTGATGCCGTTTTTAAATAGATGAGATCCCCCCTAAGAGGCATTCTGCAGCATCAGGACCCCCCCTACCCCCATCCCCCCAAAAAAAACCCAACCAAACATCCTACTCATTTTGTTGTTGCATTACTACACGAGTCCAGCTTGCCCTGTACCTACTCATAATGCGTACCATAGGATGGTTTTTGTTTTGGATTGCTGATTATTGTGAATGATTTTAGATGTGTGTTGATCATTTCTTTTGCTGTAATGTCAACCGGTTGCATTTTCTGTATGAATCATTTTAAACAAAAACAAAAAAACCCGTCTTCTCCATGCTACTCTGCTAAGATCGTCTGTCTGCTAGGTCAGGTGAGATGTACAGGGTTTTCTAGAGTCAGGTCATTTACCTCCACAGAACCGCTCTTCAGTAATGTTGCATTCCAAATAGAACCCGAACCCACTTTTGCACTTGTGAAATTTCAGAAATTTCTGTTTTAAAATGATACTTTAAATATTTCTGAATTTCTTGCATCATAATCACATAGGTGTGTGCAGGCACACGCACGTGCGCGCGCGCACACACACACCATTTTAAAAGGTTTATACTTGTAGCCGATACAGTGGTGCATCTCGTAAACTGGTCAGCTTGAATTTCAGAAGTCCTGTACTGTCAAAATCAGTGCACGGTATGCTACATGCATTTTTTGGTACTGTTATCATGCGCTTCAAACTGTCCCCTTCCCCTGGGCATGCTGGGAGCTCTTTCAGTAGAAATAGCATCGCCACCTTACCGGAAATTCTGTGCTAGAAATTTCATCTTCTCCCTCACTCTTTTTGTTTATGCCTTTTTTCTCCCTCACCTTTCTATCCTTTGCCTTGGTTTATTTTCTGTGTTCCTAGTCCATTCTCCAGCCTTTTTTTTCAAGCAACTTTTTCCAAACAAATTCTTCTTTCATTAATTATATGATATTTTTCCTGTATTGTTTTGTTCTGGCAACCAGGTAACACTGGGATGGGCACAGGATGTACATTCTGCAGTGTTATTTGCCCATATAGCATTTTTTGGATGGATGTTTTTGTACTTTGAAGAATTTGGTCTCTTTTTTTTAATGCTCTTTTGTTACCTAGGAATGATAAATTAACCAAAATGGCTGGCTGCTCAGCACAGTCTGGTTTTATTGGCCTTAAGTCAGTAAATAATTTAGGTTTTCAGTTGTTTAATGTTTTTTCCCCTGATTGAAGGCATTGATTTTCGGTTGTTTTTTTCTCCCCAGATTGTCTTTGGATATTTGAAGGTATTAGGTGGGGTGGAGGAAGCTGGATGTAAAATCTTCATTTGTTCCTCAACGGTCCACTAGACTTCAGGATAGGTGAAGGTGTTAATTTGCAACTTGGAAGGGACTGTTTACTGAAGCCACTGAAACTGAATGAGGTGACAGCGCTGATACAGCTTTCGTGGCTATAAAACAAGGTGAAATGAAAATATGGGCTTCAAATTGAAAATGTCACCGTCTGTTAGGTTGTTTGAAGTTGTAGCCTGGGAAAAGGATATTGTTTGGAGGCACTGTGTTAAGTCTCTTGTGTCTGATGCGAACGTCTGAAGTCATGTTTATAGTATACTCAAAGCTGCCTGCATTGTGCGTCTGACTTATTTTTTTGTCCCTTTCATGCGTGTCTGTCTTGTTACATGGCGAGTCACCCCTGTATCTGTTGCGTCTGTGCATAAATGTTTGCTTTTATTTGGTGACCTGTACCTACTGTCTCTCTCACCATTGTCAGCCCTTGGATTGTATGTCATGAGGATTCCCCCCCCCTCCCCCATTTACCTGGAGCTATGGGACATCGTGTTGGCAACACCAGTCATTGTTCATCATCACTTCATTCATGTTCAGGTTTCATTCAAAATGAAAAGCTGTGTAACTTATGACCAATGCTTTGCAGATTTCTTGTACAAGAAATAAAATGTATTTCAATTTATTGGTCTTGGTACTGACTGATTGATTGTGAGCAAAAGTTTCTGTGTGCGAAAGGGTTACATTTTATTGGGGGTATGAGATAGCCAAGTTAGGTCCTACACACAAACGCATGCATAACATTTTATGCGCATGGTTTAAAAACCTACCCATCATCTTCTGTAGAAGAGAGTGGAATAATAACTGTACATGATGGTATATGTGGCACAAACATACCCAGCATACAATCTATGGGTTAGTAAAGGTCTTGGTGTGGATCATTGAGTGTTGGGATAGTACCTTACTCCCACCCGGGAAGGTCAAGACCAAAAATAGCATCAAACATGCTCTTTAAATTATTCCAACAGAACTGACATGCCATCATTTTTTGCAAGTTACAGGGCAATGGGAATTCAATTGTGGATCGGTGGTCTAGAGATAACGCACCTGCCTAGAAAACGAAAAGTCCGGGTCGGAAGTGTGTGGTGGTTCGAACCCCATTTGGGTCCGAAACTTTTCCTCCATCCACTAGACCATGAGTGGTGGTCTGGGTGCTAGTCTTTCGGATGAGACGATAAACCTAGGTCCTGTGTGTCACACATGATTGCTTAGCGCACGTAAAAGAACCCACGGCAACAAGAGAGTTGTCTTTGGCAAAATTCTGTTTAAAAAAAAAAAGCCACTCTGACAGGGAAAACAAATAACAGAGGTAGAAGAAGTAGAATGCAACATGTTTTTAGTGTACATCACTTTTAGCCAAAATAAATAATCATAATCGATGGTTTTGTTGTGTCAAATAAGTCTACATGACTTCAATGGCAATAACATATTCTGAATCTGAATCAGTTGCAGACGGAAAGAAAAAAATGGGTGGTGCTGCTGTTTTGGTGAGGGATCTCCCCGGGGAGAGCAGCCCGAATTTCACGCAGATAAATCTGCCGTGACTTAAAAGTGGTATATAAAGATAAATGATAAAGAGTTCCCTGCTGTGTTTTGGCGCTACGCTATGTTGCCGCCCCACATTTGGTGTCACCCTGCATGTCGTCATTAACAGAAAGACCTGACTTTAAAACGTATCCTGTCCCCAAGCTAACTGAGCCCTTGTCAAACATATAGAGAACCTTCTTGTACCCCTTGAGAGACGTTATCGTTTACTCAAGTCTCCTTTCTCGCAGAACAGTATGGGTACGACTTTTCGCTCCCCCCCACCTTTTTATTCCAGTTACAATAGAAGGTGTTCATTCAATCCCCTGGGTCCTAATTATCCCTCTTTCTCCACACTTTACTGCCTTTTGTGTGAGTTTTAGCTGTATCGGTGCTGAATCTAAAATGTGCTCTCTCCTGTTTGCTTCCCCCCCCCACCCCTGGCTAAAGGAGGCTTAGTTCTCGCTTGATGTCTCTGAGGGTCTGCTCTCCCTCTGGTGCCTGGAGACTCTGCAGGCTGGACTGGCAGTCAGTCAAGAACGCTGATAACAAAGACATGATGAAACAGGAACAATGATCCGTGCCCTTCAGCCTATTTCATTTATACCTATTTATCTATTTATCTATACCACTTTAAGTCGCGGCAGATTTCTCTGCGTGAAATTCGGGCTGCTCTCCCCGGGGAGAGCGCGTCGCCACAAGAGCAGCGCCACCCATTTTTTTTCTTCTTTTTTTCTGTCTACAACTGCCTTTGTTTCCTTATCAGAGTGGCTTTTTTTCTACAGAATTTTGCCAGGGACAACTCTCTTGTTGCCGTGGGTTCTTTTACGTGCGCTAAATAATTTTTGTGTAACACACGGGACCTGGGTTTATCGTCTCATCCGAAAGACTAGCGCCCAGACCACCAATCATGGTCTAATGGATGGGGGAAAGTTTTGGGTCCAAACGGGATACGAACCACCGCACACTTCTGACCCGGACTTTTCGCTTTCTAGACAGGCGCGTTACCTCTAGACCAACGATCCAGCCTAGTAGTTAAGAAGTCTGACTTCAATCCCATGAAGTCGTGGGTTCGAATCTCATCTCCGCGGGGACTGGCGAATTGAGGGCGGGGGATTTTTTTTTTTACAATTTCCCAGATCAACTTCCAAGTGCAGACCTGCCAGTGCTTTAATTCTGTTCGTGTGTATGTGCACATGCAGCGCAGAAGATCAAATGTGCACGTTGAATCAAAGATCCCCGTAATTTATGAACAGGTGGGTCAGAGAAACACGAACATACCCAGCATACATCTCCGAAGACGGAATATACCTGGCTACCTTCATGGTGGGAAAACAACGGTGGCATACGCAAAATCTCAACATTGGTGAATCTTAGAGCTCTAGGAGAGGAGCCCCCCCCCCCCCAAAAAAAAAAGAAAAAAAAAAGTGTGCCATTGAGTTTGGTGTGACAGTAATGCTGGCGCAAAATCTCACCATTGGCGAACCTTGGAGCTCTAGCCTAGGAGGAGTCCTTCCCCTCCGCCCCCCCCCCCCCCCCCCCCATCCAAAACCACCAAAAAAAAAGTGTGCCATTGAGTTTGGTGTGGCAGTAATGCAAACAATTCTCGATCCATACATTCGGACCCTACAATACGTGCTTCATCATTATATATATTCATATATATTAAAGGAGAGACTAAAGAGACAGACAGGTGAGAGTCATAGTGAGAGTCTTCTTTGTCGAAGGCTCAGACAGCATTTTTCCCGATCTATTCACGCTCTTGTTTTGTATTGCGGCATCTTGTTTCTTTTTGTTTTTCAATCCGTTCACACTCTGGTTTTTGCAGCAGCGCCTACTCTAGTTCCTGAGTATGCATGCATGCATGCATGGGTGGGGGTTGGCCGTGGTGATGTGTGAAAGGCGGCAGACAGTAACACGCTTTGCCACTCTACCTTAACATCGCCTCCTCCTCCCCCCGTCCCCCCCTTGCTGCTGCTGCTGTTGCTGCTACTGCTGCTGCTGTTTCTGCTGTTGCTACTGCTGTTGCTGCTGGTAGTTTTTTTGTTTTGCCTGCCAGTCTGACCGACTGCCACCCGTCACACTACACTTGTCTGCCTACATGCCATTGATCTTTCTGACTGCTGGTATTAGGAGGGAACCTACAAAACATGAGGGAGAGAAGGGGGTGGAGGATAGAGGGGGCGTGTTTGGGTGTGTGTGTGTGTGGGCGGGGGGGGGGGGGGGGGGGGGGGGGGGGGGGGGGGTGCTTTGAGGATGGATTGGTAGATGCATAAGGTACTGGGAGTGAAGAGGGGAGGGGTGGAGCAGGAGAGGGGAGGGATGGAAAGGAGAGAGAGAGAGTACTACAGCTGTTCCAGTGTTCTAACACTATAACAATTGGGAAGGTGGGGGGGGGGGGGGGGGGGGGGGGGAGCAGTGCTCTAACACTATAACAATTGGGGAGGGGGGATTTGTACTGGTCATTTTTTGTTTCTCTTTTAAGCCTTTCCCCCAACGTGACCACGTCTACACTGGCGCGTGCCTGACCAGTTCCCCACTGACCCTCATGAGTATGTCATTAGTGGGATCAATCCTTATCCTGACATCCACACAACATTCAGATCCTATCCTTTTACGCTTACGTTACAATGAGATCTTTCTTCTTACATCTACATGGCAAGCCGATTCTATCCTACCACGTCTTCTGCATTATGAACAGATCCTATACTGACGTCTTGTTTTATAACAAGATTCTTCTCCCCGACATCTTCACGGCAATTGGATTCTGTCATATCGTGTCTTTTACATTATGATCAGATCCTGTCCTGACGTCTGCATTATAATCAGATCCTGTCCTGAAGTCTGCATTATAATCAGATCCTGTTCTGACGTCTGCATTATAATCAGATCCTGTCCTGACGTCTGCATTGTAATCAGATCCTGTTCTGACGTCTGCATTATAATCAGATCCTGTTCTGAAGTCTGCATTATAATCAGATCCTGTCCTGACGTCTGCATTATAATCAGACCCTGTCCTGACGTCTGCATTATAATCAGATCCTGTTCTGACGTCTGCATTATAATCAGATCCTGTCCTGAAGTCTGCATTATAATCAGATCCTGTCCTGACGTCTGCATTATAATCAGACCCTGTCCTGACGTCTGCATTATAATCAGATCCTGTCCTGAAGTCTGCATTATAATCAGATCCTGTTCTGACGTCTGCATTATAATCAGATCCTGTCCTGAAGTCTGCATTATAATCAGATCCTGTCATGACGTCTGCATTATAATCAGACCCTGTCCTGACGTCTGCATTATAATCAGATCCTGTCGTGACTTATAATCAAATCCTATCCCACCATCCACATTATATAATCAGATCCTATGAAGACACCTACGCTGTTGTGATTGTGTACGATATTGTACTGTATACTACTTTAAGTCACAGCAGATTTCTCTGCGTGAAATGGAAATGTGTCGCCACAAGAGCAGCGCCACCTATTATTTTTCGTTTCCCTGTATTTGTTTCCCTATCAGGGTGGCTTTTTTCTACATAATTTTGCCAGGGACAACTCTCTTATTGCCGTGGTTTTTTTTTTCGTGCGCTAAGTAATCATGTGTAACACAGGGACCTCGATTTATTTTCTCATCTGAAAGACTAGCACCCAGACCACCACTCATGGTTCAATGGATGGGGGAAAAGTTATGGCCCAAACGGGGATCGAACCACCACACACTTCAAGCCCGGATTTTTCGCTTTCTAAGCAGGTGGGTTACCTCTAGACCACCGATCCACTTTATGTGTATGACATTGCCTATGATCCTATTATGATGCATGATATCCACGCTATAATCAAACCCTATCCTGACATCTAAATTATACACCCACATTAGGCATCATTGCACCCTATGCCCACGCAACGCAATCATAATTAAACCACCCTCCCATCTTTCTCTCTCCGTCCTGCCTTCTCTTCCTCCCCCCTCCCCCCACAACCATGCACACAAACACACACCCAGCATTTTTCCATGCACGCTCACATGCACACCCAGAGAGCGAGAGCGAGAGAGAGAGGAGAGAGAGAGGAGAGAGAGGAGAGAGAGAGAGAGGAGAGAGAGAGAGAGAGAGAGAGCAGAGAGAGAGAGAGAGAGAGGACAGAGACAGAGACAGAGAGAGAGAGAATATCGAACTCAAGATTATTCACAGCATTGGCCCAAGAGAGAGAGAGAGAGAGAGAGAGAGAGAGAGAGAGAGAGAGAGAGAGAGAGAGAGAGGAGAGAGAGAGAGAGAGAGAGAGAGTTTATTTTGTTTCTTTGTTCTGTGTGAGTGCGTGCGTGCCTACGCGCGCGCGCGTGTGTGTGTTTGCGTGCGCGCGCGCGTGTATGTGTGTTCGCGCTTGTGCGATAGGAAAGCGCTAGAGTTGATAACGATCTTGCGAAGTATGCCTATTCATTTACCCCTTTATCTTTCTGTCCATGGCACGGCAGTGTGAATTTTCAGCTGCACAGCACCGCACTGCACCGTACTGTACTGTACTGCCGGGAAAGGGAAAACGCCGTTCAAGTCAGTGAAGGAACACTGCATAGCAAATAGCTCCCCGTATGCCCGACACAGCATCAGGATGACTGCGATCTATCACACCCCCTTGTGAAATCTCTCTCTCTGTCTGTCTCTCTGTCTGTGTGTCTCTGTGTGTGTGTATGTGTGTGTCTGTCTGTGTGTGTGTCTGTGTGTCTGTGTGTCTGTCTGTGTGTCTGTGTCTGTCTGTGTGTCTGTCTGTCTGTCTGTGTCTGTCTGTGTGTCTGTCTGTCTGTCTCCCTCTGTGTTTTGTTTTAACATTTATTTCATTCTTTTATTTCGAAGGTAATGGAATAAGCACTCATGAGCTTTCTTTTTTAAAATCCAGTCCCCGTGTGTATGCAGTTTTGTAAAGTTTGTCATCCGTTCACACCGGCACACAATGGCCTACTCTTCTTAAAAGCGGAACGGGTTTTAACGTGTGCACAAGATGTTCTCTGTGTGTGTGTGTGTGTGTGTATGTGTGTGTGTGTGTGTGTGTGTGTGTGTGTGTGTGTGTGTGTGTGTGTGTGTCCGTCCGTCTGTCTGTCTGTCTGTCTGTGTGTCTCTGTTATTGTTTTATTTATTTAATTCTTTTATTTCGAGAGTACTGGAATAAGCACGTCTGTGCATTTTACACCCAGTCCCCGTGTGTATGCGGTTTTGTCAATTTTGTCATCTGTTTCCACCGGCAGGCAATGGCCTACTCCTCTGAAAACCGGTGTGTTTGGGTGCGTGCGTGCATGTGTGTGTGTGTGTGTGTGCCTGTGTCCGTGTGTCTGTGTATGAGAGACATAGAAAGAAAGCCAGAAGCGAAGACAGACAGATAGACGGAAAGACATACTAAAAGAAGGAATGAAAGAAATACAGAAAAACAAATAATGACACACAAAAAGACAGAGACAAGAGTGAGAAAGACAGAGAAACAGAAAGTTAAACAGAAAGAAAAGTAATAGAAAGGGAAAAACTCACCCCCTTACCCACCCCACCCCCCTTACCCAACCCCCTTACCCACCCCACCCACCCAGCCCACCACCTTACCCACCCCACCCCTCTTACCCCCCTCATCCCACCTTCCCACCCCACCCACATTACCCAACCACTTTACCCACCCCATCCCCCCTTACCCATCCCCCTTACCCACCTCATCCCACCTTACCCACCCCCCCTCATTCCCCATTACCCACCTCATTCTAATTACCACCCCCTTACCCACCTCACCCACCCCTTACCCACCCCACCCCCTTACCCACCTCATTCCCTTACCCACCTCATTCCACCTTTCCACCTCATTCCACCTTACCCACCTCATTCCACCTTACCCAACCCTCTTACCCATCCATCCCCTTACCCACCTCATTCCACCTTACCCACCTCATTCCACCTTAACCCCCAACCCCCCTTACCCCACTACCACCCTTACCACCCCATCCCACCTTACCCACATCATCCACCTTACCCACCCCATGCCCCTTACCCCCCCTACGCCCCTTTCCCACCTCACCTTATTACCCCCACCACCTTATTACCCCCTTATTCACACCCACTTATTTTCCCACCCCATACCACCTTACCCCCCCCACCCCACCTTACCCCCCCCCACCCTCCCTTCCCCACCCCCCCCCCCCTTACCCCCCCCCCACCCCCCCTTACCACCCCATCTACCCCCCACCCACCCCAACTTACCCCCCCCCCTTTACCCCCCCCACCCACCCACCTTCCCCACCCCCCCCCCCTTCCCACCCCCCCATTTCCCCCACCCATCCCACCTTCCCACCCCCCCCCTTACCCCACCCCATCCCCCCTTACCCCCCCCATCCTCTTACCCACCCACCCCCTTACCCCCCCCACCCACTTCCCACCCCTCCCCCTTACCCCCCACCCCCCTTACCCCCCCCATTCCCATCTTACCCCCCCCCACCCCACCTTACCCATCCCATCCCCCCTTCCCCACAACACCTCCCTTCCCCACCCACCCACCTTCCCCCCCCCCCCCCCCTTCCCCCACCCCATCCCCCCTTACCCCCCCCACCCACCTTACCCCCCCCATCCACTTACCCCCCACCCCCCTTACCCCCCCCACCCAAACCTTACCCACCCCCCCCCATTACCCCCCCCTTTCCCATTTCCAACCACATTACCCAATCTCCCACCGTCCCACCCCAAACCACCTCCCCAAATCCTTTCCCCCCCTCCCCCTTACCAACCCCTTTCCCCCCACCCCCACCTTACCCAACCCCCCTTCCACCCCATTACATTCCCCAACCCCTTTACCCCCCCCATCCCTTTCCCCACTCCACCCCACCTTACCCCCCCTCCCTCTTACCCCCCCCATCCCACCTTACCCACCCCACCCCTTTTTACCCACTCCACCCCCCCCCTTACCCAACCCCCTTCCCCACCTTCATTCCCCCCTTACCAACCCCCTTTACCCCCCCCACCCTCTTAAAAACCCACCCCATTTTCCCAAAACCTCCTTACCCACCCATCCCTTTTAAACCCCCCCATCCCACCTTACCCCCATCCCTCTTAACCCCCCCAAAAATCCCACCTTCCCCACCCCTTCCCTCTTCCCCACCCCATCCCCCCCTTACCCACCCCCCCTTACCCCCCCCACCCCCTTACCAATCCCCCTTACCCACCCATCCCCTACCCCCATCCCTCTTTACCCACCCCAATCCCACCCCACCCCCATCCCTTTACCCACCCCCCCACCTTACCCACCCCCCCCCTTTACCCCCCCTCCACCTTCCCCAACCCCCTTACCCACCCATCCCCCCTTACCAACCCCCCTTACCCCCCCATCCCTTACCCCCCCCACCCCATTTCCCCCAAACCCCCTTTAAAACCACCCCTCCCTCTTTACCCCCCCCAAATCCCCCCTTCCCCAACCCCCCCCCTTTACCCACTCCATCCCCCTTTCCCCCAACCCCCCTTACCCCCCCCACCCTCTTACCCCCCCCCATCCCACCTTACCCACCCCACCCCACCTTTTCCCCAAACCCCCTTACCCCCCCCCCCCTCTTCCCCACCCCATCCCCCTTACCCCCCCCCTCCCACCTTCCCCAAACCCCCCTTTACCCACCCCACCCCTTTTTTTCCCCCCCCTCCCACCTTACCCCCCCATCCCCCCCTTTTACCAACCCCCCTTTCCCCCCCCACCCCTCTTACCCCCCCCCATCCCCCTTCCCCAACCCCCTTACCCACCCCATCCCCCCTTACCCAACCCCCTTTCCCCCACCCCATCCCTTTCCCCACCCCCACCCCCATTTTACCCCCCCCCTCCCTCTTCCCCCACCCCATCCCACCTTTCCCAAACCCCCCTTACCCCCCCCCACCCCTCTTACCAATCCACCCCCCCTTACCCACCCCACCCCCTCTTACCCCCCCCATCCCACCTTACCCACCACCCTCTTACCCACTCCATCCCCCTTACCAACCCCTACCCACCTCACCCCATTTAAACCCAACCCCCTTACCCCCCCATCCCTTTCCCCACCCCATCCCACCTCCCCAACCTCCTTACCCACCCCTCCCTTTCCCCCCCATCCCACCTTACCCACCCACCCCTTTACCCCCCCACCCCTCTTACCCACCCCACCCCTTTACCACCCCATCCCCCCTTACCCACCCCACCCCTCTTACCCACCCCACCCAAACCCTTTACACATCCATCCCCCCTTACCCCCCCCCCCCCTCCCCAACCTTACCACCCCACGCCCTTCCCCCCCCACCCCCCTTACCCACCCCCCCTTTTTACCCCCCCCATACCCCCTTACCCCCCCATACCCCCTTCCCCTCACCCCCTTACCCCCCATTCCCCCTTCCCCAAACCCCCCTTACCCACTCCACCCCCATTCCCCAAACCCCCCTTACCCCCCCTCCCCACCTTTACCTCCCCCTCTTACCCCCCCCTTCCACCTTACCCACCCTTACCCACTCCTTTCCCACCTAACCCCCCTTTTTACCCCCCCATCCCCCTTACCACCCCTCTTACCACCCCTTTTTCCACCTTACCCACCCTTTACCCCCCTTTCCACCTTACCCACCCTTTCCCTACCCACCACCTAACCCAACCCCCTCCCCACCCCACCCCCTTTTCCCCCCCCATCCCCCAACCCACCCCCCCTTACCTCCCACCCCAACCTTACCCCCCCCACCCCACCTTACCTAACCTTTTACCCACCCACCCATTTTCCCCCAACCCCCCCTTACCCACCCACCCCCCCCCCTTACCCCCCCCACCCCACCTCACCAACCCCTCCCACCTTATCCCCCCTTTTACCCCCCCCCTTTCCCCCCCCCCTTCCCCCCCCCATCCCCCTTATCCCGCCTTACCCATCCCACCCCTTACTCCCCCCCCCCCTTACCCACCCCTCCCCCTTCCCAACTCATCCCCCTTACCCACCCCTCCCCCCCTTTCCCCACCCCATCCCACGAACCCACCCCTTTCCCCCCTTCCCCAACCCATACCCCCTTCCCCAAACCCCCTTACCCACCCCACCCCCTTCCCCCCCATACACCTTAACCCTCCCCCCTTCCCACCCCCCCCCCTTCCCCACCCAACGACCATCCCACCTTACCCCCCCCTTCCCACCCATCCCCCTTACCCACCCCACCACCCCCACCCACCCACCACCCCCCCACCCCCACCACCCCCCCACCCCCAACCCCCAAAACCCCACCCCCCCCCCCCCCCACCCCACCCCCTTACCCCCCCACCCCTTTACCCCCCCCCCCCCCTTACCCCCCCCCCACTTACCCACCCACCAAACCCCCCCCCCCCCCTTACCCAACCCCCCCCCTAAACCCCCCCCCCCCCAAACCCCACCCCACCTTCCCCACCCCACCCCCCACCCCCCCCCCCCCCACCCCTACCCCCCCCCCCCCCCCCCCAACCCCCCCCACCCCCCTTTACCCACCCCACCCACCTTACCAACCCCACCCCCTACCCCACCCCCCTTACCCACCCACCCAACTTACCCCCCCCACCCACTTACCCACCCATGCCCCCTTTACCCAAACCCACTTACCCAGCCTCTTACCACCCCAATCCCCTTACACACCCCATCCCACCTTACCCCCACCCCTTACCCCCCTTTCCCCCCCTTACCCACATAATCCACCTTACCCACCCCATCCCTCTTCCCCACCCATCCCCTTACCCCCCCCCATCCCCTTACCCAACCCCTTACCCACCCCATCCTTACCCATCCCCCCTTTTACCACCCCACCCCACCTTACCCAACCCCTTACCAAACCCCATCCCTCTTACCCATCCCACCTTACCCACACCATCCCCCCTTCCCCAACCCCCTTCCCCACCCATCCCACCTTACCCAACCCCTTACCCACCCCATCCTCTTACCCACCCCATCCCCCTTACCAACCCCTTACCCACCCCATCCCTCTTACCCACTCCATCCCACCTTACCCACCCCATCCCTCTTACCCACCCCATCCCCCTTTACCCAACCCCTTACCCACCCATCCCTCTTACCCACCCATCCCCCCTTTACCCCCCCCATCCCTCTTACCCACCCCATCCCACCTTACCCCACCCCACCCCTCCCCCACTCCATCCCACCTTACCCAACCCCCTTACCCACCTCATCCCACCTTCCCCAAACCCCCTTACCCCCCCCATCCCTCTTACCACCCTATCCCCTTACCCAACTCCTTACCCACCCATCCCTCTTACCCACCCCATCCCACCTTACCCACCCCATCCCTCTTACCCACCCATCCCACCTTACCCACCCCATCCTCTTACCCACCCCATTCCACCTTACCCCACCCCACCCCTCTTACCCACATCTCCCACCTTACCCAACCCCCTTACCACCCACCCCCCTTACACACTCCATCCCCCCTTACCCACCCCATCCCTCTTACCCACCCCATCCCACCTTCCCCACCCCCCCCCTCTTACCACCCCATCCCCTTTAAAACACTCCATCCCCCCTTACCCCCCCCCCCCCCCCCCCTTTACCCACCTTACCCACCCCACCCCCCTTACCCACCCCACGCCCCTTACCCACCCCACCTTATTACCCCCCCCATCCCACCTTCCCCACCCCATACCACCTTACCCACTCCCCCCCTCTTACCCACCCATTCCACCTTACCCAACCCCTTACCCACTCCATCCCACATTACCCAAACCCCTTACTCACCCCCCCCACCTTACTACCCTCTTACCCACCCCATTCCACCTTACCCACCCCTCTTACCCACTCCATTCCACCTTACCCCCCCCTCTTACCACCCCATTCCCCCCTTACCCACACCTCTTACCCACCCATTCCACCTTACCCACCCCTCTTACCCACCCATTCCACCTTACCACCCCTCTTACCTACCCATCCGACCCTAACCCAACCCCCTTACCCACCCCATCCCACCTTACCACCCCACCCTCTTTACCTTACCCCATCGCACCTTACCCAACTCCCCCCTTTAAACTCACCCCACCCCCTTACCCACCTCATCCTACCTTACCCACCCCACCTCACCTTACCCACCCACGACCCTTACCCTCCTCACCCCACCTTACCCACCCCACCTTACCTTACCCATCCCAAATCAAGCTGACAGCCAAAAGCCTATGTTATGTTCAAGGAGACCAATGTGTTTAGTCAGACGGCTGGGGAATTATTGTTTGTTGGGCGAGAAATCCAACAGCGGAGTCCTAACAGACTGCAGCCTTATTCACTGTGGGCATCTGTATCATCATCATCATTAGCCATTACACCCAGCGGTGTGTAGGGCAGCAACAAAGCGCTTCCACTCCTGCCTATTCTGGGCCAACCTAGTCACTGATCCCCAAGAGTGCTGCATGGCCTTCATCTCACTTTCTACAGTTCTTCTCCACGTTGCTTTTGGTCTTCCTTTCTTTCTCCTTCCTTCTGGGGTCCAGTGCAATGCTGTTCTTGCGATTGACTGTGGGTCTCTTCGGAGGATGTGCCCAATCCACTTCCACCGTCGTCTGGTGATGATGGTTCCCATGTCTTCCTGCCTGCATCTCCGCAGTAGGTCTTCATTGGAGATCTTCTCTGGCCAAAAGATCCGGAGAATTCTTCGCAGGCATATGGTGTGGAAGGATCGAAGTTTGGTAAGATCCACTTCCGTCATCCTCCAGCACTCAGAACCATACAGGAGCGTAGACACAACACAGCTCTGGGCATCTGTATAGTATAGCACTAACATGTGTTCTCGTGCAGGACAGGAATATAGACCATCTGAGAGCATAGCCCAAAGAAAAAGGAATAAGAAAAGAGGCTTGTGTGTGTGCATGAAGTCCAAGTGTGTGTGTGTGTGTGTGTGTGTGTGTGTGTGTGTGTGTGTGTGTGTCTGTGTCTGTGTGTGTGTCTGTGTGTGTGTGACAGATAGAAAGACAGTCAGAAACAAAGACAGACAGAAGAACAGACTAAATCAAAGAAGGAAAGAAAGACAGAATAAAAAAGAAATAATGACAAACATAAAGAAAAGAGAGACAGACAGAAAGACAGATGTAAACACAAAAGAAGACAGATTGAAAGAAAGGTAGACAGAAAGAAAAGTAATAGAAAGCAAAGAAACCCCCCCCCCCCCCCACTCCTACCCCCCATCTTCCTTACCCATTCCACCCACCTTACCACACCCACCCCACCCTACCCACCCCAGATCAAGCTTACAGCCAGACAGACATTATGTTCAATGAGACCAAGGTGTTCAGTCTAGACGGCTGGGGAATATTGTTTGTTGGGCGAGAAATCCAACAGCAGAGTCAACAGACTGCAGTATAATTCACTGTGGCCACCTGTATAGTATAGTAGGTCTACTAACGATGTGTTTTCGTGCAGGAAAGGAATAGAGGCCATCAGAGAGCATGGCCTTAAGGAAAGGAAGAAGAAAAGAGGCTTGTGTGTGTGTGTGTGTTTATTTGTGTGTGTGTGTGTGTGTGTGTGTGTGTGTTGTGTGTGTTTGTGTTTGTGTGACAGATAGAAAAAAAGAAAGAAAGACGGTCAGAAACAAAAAAATACAGAACAGGCTAAATTAAGGAATGAAAGACAGACAGAAAAAAAAGATATTGACAGAAAGAAAGACAGACATAAAAGATAGATGGTAAGAAAGACAGACACACAGAGAAAGGTAGACAGAAAGAAAGGTAATAGATAGAAAGAAAAGGGAAAAAAAACCCATATCCCCCCACCCTCTTACCCACCCTAAATCAAGCTTACAGCCAAGAGCCTAGATTATGCTCAAGGAGACCAAAGTGTTCAGTCATAGGGCTGGGGAATATTGTTTGTTGGGCAAGAAATCCAAGGTGGAGTCCTAACAGACTATAGTGTAATTCACTGTGGCCACCTGTCTAGTATAGCATACAGGCCTACTAACGATGTGTTCTCGTGCAGGAAAGGAATCTGGACTATCTGAAAGCATAGCATGAGGGAAACCAAGAAAAGAGGCTTGTGTGTGTGTGTGTGTGTGTGTGTGTGTGTGTGTGTGAGTGTGCATGAAGTCCAAGTGTGTGTCTGTGTGTGTGACAGATAGAAAGACAGTCAGAAACAAAGACAGACAGAAGAACAGACTAAATCAAAGAAGGAAAGAAAGACAGGAAAAAAAGAAATAATGACAAACAGAAAGAAAAGAGAGACGGACAGAAAGACAGTTGTAAACACACAAAAAGACAGACAGATTGAAAGAAAGAAAGGTAGACAGAAAGAAAAGTAATAGAAAGCAAAGAAAAAAACCCCCACTCCTACCCCCCCCATCTTCCTTACCCATTCCACCCACCCTTACCCACCCCACCCCACCCCACCCTACCCACCCCATATCAAGCTTACAGCCAGACAGACATTATGCTCAAGGAGACCAAGGTGTTCAGTCAGACGGCTGGGGAATTATTGTTTGTTGGGCAAGAAATCCAAAGGCGGAGTCCTAACAGACTATAGTGTAATTCACTGTGGCCACCTGTCTAAAATAGCATACAGGCCTACTAACGATGTGTTCTCGTGCAGGAGAGGAATCTAGACTATCTGAAAGCATAGCATGAGGGAAACAAAGAAAAGAGGCTTGTGTGTGTGTGTGTGTGAAGTCGAAGTCAAAGTTAAATGCTCATTTCCAGATGGTACATTGAATAAGCAATGCATTAATTTAGCTTTTTTTCCCTTTAACAAAAATCAAGCCTACAATAGCCTACAGCCTGTGTGTCTCTCCCCTTGCCTCTGTGTGTGTGTGTGTGTGTGTGTGGCGTGTGTGGTGTGTGTGTGGGTGTGTGCGAGTGAGACATCACACAAGAAAACAAATGGACACAGCTTTCCCACATCATCTTCTTTTCCCTCTTCTATCTGTCTGTCTTTTTCTCTCTTGTGCCTGCTTTATTTTGGTGTATTGTTTGTTCGTTATATGTTCCCACCATTTTCTATCTTGTAATCAAAAAAAAATCCTTTTAGAAGAGAGAGAGAGAGACATTGATTGATTTATTGATTGATAATCTTTATTCCCAAGGGTTACAGATAAGTAGTGACATACTTTTTTTTCATCGGCCCTTGCCTTGAGAAGGGACTGTCATTAGTAATCACAACTAATAATTTCAAGCAAACATAGATTGTTTTGATATGAGAGACAAATTCTTTTATTTCGAGGATAATGAATAAGCACACATGTGCTTTTTTACATCCAGTCCCCGCCCGTTAGGGATACATCTTAATAATAATAACCCAATACTTATACAGTCTCACAATAAAAACAAGGGGAAATAACCCTTTTCAAAACAGCTCCCCCCCCCCAAACAAGCAAATAAAAGAAAACCATAAAAATACCCCACCCCCACCCCCCAAAAAACCTTAACCAAAACAAACAAACAAACAAAAGAGAAGGAAAAACCAAACCAACAAAGATGATAAAAAAGAAAAAACAGACAGACAACAACAACAAGAACAAGAACAACAACAGAGCCAAGAAAATAACACAACCAAACTTAATAAGTCATAAAGATAAACATCTACACATTGTCAAATGGTACACATACGTGTTACACAATTATAAATCAATTAATTAACAAACAAGATCATTTCAAATAACAATGAAATATTTCACTCAAACTCCCATTCAATTAGTGAAAAATCAAGAAATCGAAAAATCAAATGAATAAACAAAACCAATTAAACAAGAAAAAAAGACCCACAAAACACTCCCCTTCCCAACACCCCCTCCCCTAAACAAACAACAACCCCCCAGAAGTCCAGACTAAATACAAGAGAGAGAGAGAGAGAGAGAGAGAGAGAGAGAGAGAGAGAGAGAGAGAGAGTTAGTTATATTGTCAATCTAAATCTGGCGTGAACAAAATCAAATGAATAAGGAGGCTGATAAAAAAAAAACCCACAACCCACCCAAAACAACAAGAACACAAAAAAAACCCAAACGGCTTTGCAAAAATGAACATTTAAAACATAGCAAATAAGAGAGAGAGAAACAGAGACAGAGACAGAATCTTGCACGCACATTGAAAATGTTCCTGATGTAATCTTTCCACCCTTTTCACAATCTTATTAGCAAGTCAGGCGGCAAAAGAAACACTTAAAAAAACAACCCACTGCAATTAAAAAAGAAAAGCGGTGGCTAGATGCTTATCACCACAACGTTTATTGAAGCGGGGGTGTCATAGATGGCAGTCTTCTTACTGTCAATTGCTAATTGTCCCTGTGCTTTCATCCAGCGATCCGGCAATGAGTAAATTATGTACGTTTTTTTCTCCTACTTTGTAGCGTGTCTAAGTGTCTAAAAGCCCCCCCCCCCCCCTCCTCCCCCTCTCTCTGTCTCTGTCTGTTGTCTGTCTCTGTTTCTCGCTGTCTCTGTCTCTCTATTTCTGCTCTGTCTGTCTCTCTCTGTTTCTCGCTGTCTCTGTCTCTCTATTTCTCGCTCTGTGTCTCTCTGTCTCTGTCTCTCCGTCTCTGCCTGTCTGTCTCTCCCTCCGGGAATGGATGACAATATTTACAAAACTGCATACATACGGAGACTGGATGTAAAAAAAAGCACATAATTATGTGCTTATTCCATTACCCTCGAAATAAAAGAATAAAGAAGAAAGAAAGAAAGGATCTCCCTCTGTCTCTCTGTCTCTGTCTCTCTGTCTCTCTCTGTCCCTCTCTGTCCCTCTCTGTCTCTGTCTGTCTGTCTGTCTGTCTGTCTGTCTGTCTGTCTGTCTGTCTGTCTGTCTTCTCTCTCTCTCTCTCTCTCTTCTCTCTCTCTCTCTCACTAGCAAATGACTATTAAGGATCCTACATGTTTGGCTTGAGAGCTGAGAAACGTTTTCATCTTATTTTATTTATTTATCTTTACTTTATTTTTTAATTTCGAGAATTATGGAATAAACACCCATGTGTGTGTGTGTGTGTGTGTGTGTGTGTGTGTGTGTGTGTGTGTGTGTGTGTGTGTGTGTGTGTGTGTGTGTGTGTGTTTAAACATCTAGTCTCCGTGTGTATGTGGTGTTGTAAATTTTCTCACCCGTTCCCACCACCAGCACACGATGGCCTACTCTTCCAAAAAGGTGGAACAAGTTTTAATAACGCGTGCACAAGATGTTCTGTCTGCTTTTTAAGTACACGGGATCTCGGTTATAGCCTCACCCGAAAGACTTCGTTGACGATAGATATCATCTTCGGATGAGACTATAAATCGAGGCCCCGTGTGCGAACGCATGCAGAACATCTTGCGCACACGTTAAATCCTGTTCCGCTTTTCGAAAGAGTAGGCCATTGTGTGCCGGTGGGAACAGATGACAAAATTGACAAAACCGCATACACACGGGGACTGGATGTAAAAAAGCACACGAGTGCTTATACCATTATCCTCGATATAAAAAAGGTTATCTGAGCGCTTTGATTTGTTGCTTTACAAGATTCAGCGCTATATAAGTTCCATACATTCTTCTTCTTCTTCTTCTTCTTCTTCACATTTAGTGATTTTAGACGGAGTTGACGATAGGTGTTGCTCTACAAGTCAGTATTATATAGGGTTGTTTACAGGTAATACCGCACTCCGCAAGCTAATGCTTTCCCCTAGTCTTTTGAGTTTCGTCCTTTGGGGAGGTGGGAGGGTGGAAGGAAGGAGAGAGGTTAGCCTAGTGGTTTGAGTGTTGCAGATGGCGATCTGACGACCCGGGATGGAACCTGGGTTTGAGCCACCCCTGAGATACCTTTTCAAGGGGATATTTTCACTTTGGAGTGAACAGTAGTGCTGATTCCACTCTTTTCTGAAAGTTTTTCGGGTGAGACTATAAAGCGAGGTCCCCGTGGTGCGAACAAACGCAGAGCATCTTGAACGCACGTTAAAACCCGTTCTGCCTTTTGGAAGAGTTGACCATTCGTGCCGGTTAAAAAACCCAAAACGGATGACAAAAATGTAAACAAAAAATGCATGCACACTGTTGTCATGTTTAGACATCAGAAGTTGGAATGCAGTTACCTACCTTTATGGTGGGCAAATACGGTTGCATACGCAAAAATATTACCATTGGTGAACCTCAAAACTCTATTGTTTTATTATATTAAAATTTTAAATTTTTTTTTATTCTTTTATATCGAAAGGGCAAGCGGCTTCGTTCTTTGGCAACTATTTCCCTTTTGTTAGAGACAGCTGTCACTTCATACAGAGAAATTCGTCTTGGACCCAGCAGCAGTGCAGGGCCCCTCTGGCTGGTCGCCCCACCGCGGCCTAATATTGATGGACTCCCTTGTGGACTTCCGACCCTGGGGATGAGACATAAGGGATCTTGAGTATGGCTGTGGCAGGGAGATTGGGATGAGCGGCGTGGGAACAGCAGGGCGTGGATGAGGCAGCGGGAAAAGAAATGCTTTGACTATAATCACAAATCAATGTATGTATGTTTGTCCGTCGTGTCCGACAATGACCTCCAAAACAGCAGAGGAGGCATCTGCTGTTTTGGAAACTGGGCAGAAATTTGATTATAGTGGAGATGCCTTGCCCACAGTACATCCCCACTCTCTCGGCCAAGTGGGCATAAGGACAGTCAGCGTTGGAGATGTTCTCCAAAGGTCAACCAGCCCCCAGGGCTGCAGCACATAAGGACTGTGCGAGTCAAGCCTCCTAGTCAGAGAGTCATAGTCGATCACTAAAGACTAAGCTGTAAAGTGGAATTCCATGAGTGGGAAAGCCACTGGTCATACAGCCTCTCACTTTGCTGTTGCCCCGAGCGTCAATGGTTTAATCAAGAACTGTGATAAAGCCCAGGCGCTGACGGCACACATCATACATACTGCGCAAAACAATAGAACGCAACAGTTGTGTACAATATATATATATAACATACAAATCCCCTCTAACAAATGTGTGTGTGTGTGTGTTTTCCTACAGACGCTCATGCTCATAAGCACCTCTGACTGGAGTCTGCCTATCTGCATGTTTGTGCATGTTAACACTGTCAATCCCCATGGCTTCTGTACTCGTGAGATCATACCTTCTAAATATTCTTAACCAACATTACCAATAATAATAATAATAATAATAATAATAATACATGCTATCTTGACTATTTATGCTTGTCATGAAAATGTGCTCTCTGCGCAATATAAATTGATGCCATACTTCAAACAACAGTGAGGGGTTTAATAACAACATACAAAAATGCAGATTCTTCACAAATACAGTCTGAACTGATGCATGCAGTGAACATTTCCAGGGGTTTCTAATTGCACTAGTTATTGATATACTTTAGCTAGATAAAGCTAGATCTCGCTGATAACACACATCCCCCTCCCCTTTTTAAAAACCTAATCACGCGGAGAGGCCAATTAGCTTACAGACTTGTGGCCTGAATGAAATGTTGTTTAAACTGGCTGCCGCAGATCGGCTATAATTAAAAATGTACTTTGCCATATTGAAGATTTTATCTGCATGCTTGAAACCATACAGAATTTGCGCCTGCTTTATGCATCTTTCATTTAAAAAAAAAAGCTATGCTAGCAATCACTGTCTCACCAGATGATATGACTATCTCCTGCAAATAAATTATTGAGAACAACACCCCACACTTTGTGAAGATACTGAGAAGAACATCCTTCACTTTGTGTGAAGCTATTGAGAAGGACACCTTACACATTGTGAAGATATTAAGAACACACCACACTTTGTGAAGATATTGAGAAAAACACCCTACACTTTGTGAAGATATTGAGAAGAACAACCTACATTTTGTGAAGATATTGAGAAGAACACCTTACACTTTGTGAAGATATTGAGAAAAACACCCTACACTTTGTGAAGATATTGAGAAGAACACCTTACACTTTGTGAAGATATTGAGAGGAACAACCTACACTTTGTGAAGATATTGAGAAGAACAATCTACACGCTGTGAAGATATTGAGAAAAACAACCTACACCTCCCCAATCAACATAGGGCTAAAGATAGGTCGGCCACGTGATTGTTTAGTTTCTCTATCTCTGAAAAGAAAAAAATAAATACTACATCTCAGAAACGTTTATGGAAAAACCATTGTGTCAATAACTGACATGATATAGTTATGGGGATTAACTACGATAATTCTGCTTAAAAAATCACACCACACACAAAGTTAGCCCTGACCACTGGATCCACTGATGCTATCATCATCACCATCACCAGACTGTGGCCAGACAGACAGGCAGGTAGGCAGGCAGGCAGGCAGGCAGGTGTGTCACACTGACATCTTTATCCGCTTTTCTCACAGGCTTGTCAAACATTGGGGCAGTTCACACTTGTTCATGCTCTATAGTTTCTCCTCCTTATAAGCAGGCGGGTAAAAGTAGACAGTAATGAGGGTGACTTGTAACGCTCAGTTACAAGCAGATCTGAGACATCATGGCTGAGCATATTATTATGATGTCATGAGACTATTTTGGGGGGATTGGGTTGTTTCTTCATGTGATGGTTTTGTGTGTGTGTGTGTGTGTGTGTGTGTGTGTGTGTGTGTGTGTGTGTGTGTGTGTGTGTGTGTGTGTGTGTGTGTGTGTGTGTGTGTGTGTGTGCAGATAATATGTGCACGTATAGATGTGATAATTATTGATGTTCCTGAGAAATGGTTTTGCCTTTTAATGTTATGAACAGAGTCAAGACTTAAAGTAAGATGGTGTTATGACTTTCAATGTTATGAACAGTGCCATTACTTACAGTAAGATGGTGTTATGCCTTTCAATGTTATGAACAGTGCCAAGACCTACATTAAGATGGTTTTATGACTTTCAATGTTATGAACAGTGCCAAGACCTACATTAAGATGGTGTTATGACTTTCTATGTTATGAACAGTGCCAAGACCTACATTAAGATGGTGTTATGACTTTCAATGTTATGAACAGTGCCAAGACCTACATTAAGATGGTTTTATGACTTTCAATGTTATGAACAGTGCCAAGACCTACATTAAGATGGTGTTATGACTTTCAATGTTATGAACAGTGCCAAGACCTACATTAAGATGGTGTTATGACTTTCTATGTTATGAACAGTGCCAAAAGCGATGGTGTTATGCCTTCTAATGTTATGAACAGTGCCAAGACTTACAT
Organism: Rapana venosa; assembly: GCA_028751875.1. NCBI lineage: Eukaryota > Metazoa > Mollusca > Gastropoda > Neogastropoda > Muricidae > Rapana > Rapana venosa. The sequence continues at coordinate 71,484,706 of CM054136.1, read as the reverse complement.
TAAGATTGTGTTATGCCATTCAGTGTTATGAACAGTGCCAAGAGGGATGGTGTTATGTCTTTCAATGTTATGAACAGTGCCAAGAGCGTTGGTGTTATGTCTTTCAATGTTATGAACAGTTCAAATAGCTGCATTAAGACTACGTTATGCCTTTCTATGTTATGAACAGGGCCAAGAGCGATGGTGTTATGCCATTCAATGTTATGAACAGTGCCAAGAACTATATTAAGATGGTGTTATGACTTTCAATGTTATGAACAGTGCCAAGATCTACATTAAGATGGTGTTATGACTTTCAATGTTATGAACAGTGCCAAGACCTACATTAAGATGGTGTTATGACTTTCTATGTTATGAACAGTGCCAAGACCTACATTAAGATGGTGTTATGACTTTCAATGTTATGAACAGTGCCAAGATCTACATTAAGATGGTGTTATGACTTTCTATGTTATGAACAGTGCCAAGACCTACATTAAGATGGTGTTATGACTTTCTATGTTATGAACAGTGCCAAAAGCGATGGTGTTATGCCTTCTAATGTTATGAACAGTGCCAAGACTTACATTAAGATTGTGTTATGCCATTCAATGTTATGAACAGTGCCAAGAGGGATGGTGTTATGTCTTTCAATGTTATGAACAGTGCCAAGAGCGTTGGTGTTATGTCTTTCAATGTTATGAACAGTTCAAATAGCTGCATTAAGACTACGTTATGCCTTTCAATGTTATGAACAGTGCCAAGAGCGATGGTGTTATGCCTTTAATGTTAAGAACAGTGTCAAACCTACATCAAAACGATTTTATTCCTTAATGACATAGTTCTCATTCCATGTCAAGGAATATTCTAGACTTTTTACTCAATGTGGTTAGTCAGATAGGGTCAGGACTTAAGAAGATTCTGCAAGATTTTCCCATCTTCTATTCGTTATCAAAAGCAAAGACATGTCCTTTTTCAGATTTTCGAAATTTAATCACTTATGAATGAGGTAGCAATTATTTAGCATGCCCTGCACGCGCACAAACACATACACATATGCACACGCACACACACACGCGTGCATGCACGCACGCACGCATGCACGTGTGTACCATATTCAATTATTATATGTACCACTTGGAAATAAAACTTGGACTTGGACTTGGACTTGGATTTGGACACACACACACACACACACACACACACACACACACACACACACACACACACACACACACACACACACACACACACACACACACACACACACACACACACACACACACACACACACGCACGCACACACACACACACAGTTCATAGTCTCACCCTAAGGACTTTTGGAGTACTCCACTCCAGTGTTAATTCAAGAGCAAACATAATCTCCGTTCTCCACTTCAAAATTTTCAGATGTTAGCTCATCCCCATACTCACATTGTATGTATGGCATATATGTCTCCCACTCCTTCCTCATCCCCCCCCCCCACTCTCCTCTCCCCAAAATAGTTCTGGAACGAAAGAAAAAAGAAAGAACGAAAAAAAAAATCAATACCGTCAACAATCTCAGCTTACCCCCAGTAACAAGTCCATAACAAATCATGTCAAACGAGCTTTACCATAACGACCTTTCCCTCACCAGAAAAGACCAGCAGTCAGAGAGAGAGAGAGAGAGAGAGAGAGAGAGAGAAAGCTAGGAGGTGTTCAGCCAACACTTCTGCCTTGCCTTGCCGTGCCTTGTGTTCCTACACGCTGAGACCTACAGGTTTGAGTTTAAAAACACAAAAAATATACCACTGTAAAGTCACGGCAGATTTCTCTACGTGAAATTTCGGGCTGCTCTCCCCGGAGAGAGTGTGTCGCCACAGGAGCAGCGCCACGCATTATTATTTTTTTTTATTTTCCTGTCTGAAACTGTATTTGTTTCCCTATCAGAGTGGCTGTTTTTTCTACAGAATTTTGCCAGGGACAACTCTCTTGTTGCGCGTGGGTTTTTTTAATGGGTGCTAAATAATTTTGTGAAACACGCGGAACCTCGGTTTATCGTCTCATCCGAAAGACTAGCACCCAGACCACCACTCATGGTTCAGTGGATGGGGGAAAAGTTTTTGGCCTCAAACTGGGATTCGAACCACCGCACATTTCCGACCCGGACTTTTCGCTTTCTAGGCAGGCGCGTTACCTCTAAACCACAGAACTGGTTTATTTCATTAATGGTAAAAGTTGTTGTTGAATAAATCAAAACCAGTAAACACATTTGGATAAAAACTGATTTATTTCATTACCAATAAACAGTTGTTAAACATACCAAGACAGCAGCCCACACTAGGATCAAAAGTGTTTTGGGTAATTTCATATAGCATTTTTCTTCTTTTTTTGGTACAATGATCGTACATTTTTCTTTGTCTTCTCAATTTTTTTTTCACAAAACGATACCCCTTTTTGTGGCAAAAATTAAAAAGACAAAGAAAAATGTACGATTTTTGTACTTTGAATTTTTACATTTCACAAACTTGCATCCTAGCATTAAAAAAAATCATTTTATTATAAAAACATTCTTCATGGCAACATTCTACATGGCTAACATCGATACAAAAAGCATTAAGCGTTTTTCATTAAAAAGTAGCAGGAAGTCTACTGCAAGAAACAGACAAACAACACCCTGTACGTTCATAAAGTATCAGACAAAACAAAATGTAACCAGCTAGCGACAAGCTGAACACATCTCCATGCTGTTCCCTCCCCACTACTGCCAATCTCCGCCAGGAAATGACGTATGATCTCTGACCGGAAATGCAATTATTTGGTCTACAGGTGCCAACCCGGTATTCCTGCCACCGAGAGACTGGAGGGAAAGAAAGCCTGTCTGAAGAAACAGAAGTGAAAGGAACAGGTACTCATCTGTACTAGTGGACTGATTGTTTGATATGGGTACTACATGTAATGTGGGCCATGGCTGAAGGAAGGTCCCTCTGTTGTTACATGGAGGTAAAAGAGAGTGACTCCTTCTGTGGAATGTTCTCCTCCTGTATGGGCGGTTTTATGGCAGTTTGCTTGCTTGCTGTCTGCCTTACATGCCCATGGACACATTCTTGCCTGTATGTAAGTGAACATACCCACAAAGGTACTCAGGCTAGGGCCCACGCATGGGGTAAGGTTAAATGATTTTCTTGTTGCTAACTAGAACGAGGCATGTCATACGCTTGTATTTGGTTGTTTTAGTTGTATTTTTTTCATGTGTTATCCCTAATAAGGGCAGGGACTGGATGTAAGCAAGCACATGAAGGCTTATTCATTATCATTGAAATGAAAGAATTTGGTTTGATTTGATTTGAAGGCTTCTAACTGTGTGAACCTGGTCCAAAACGTAACTGGAAATTATTTTTAGACTGCTATAACACGTCGTTTTCTATCAAGACATATGAAAACACGACCTAAAATAATAACCAAAGAGATATCTTACATAAAGAAAAACTCGGTCCAGACTGCGAATGTAAACACGAGAACTCCCAAACTTTCTTGGGGGAAAAAATCTGTGGTTTTTACCTTATACCCACACTAGGAGTTATCATATCTGGAATCGTTTGTCTTGCGAGTATTTCGCAGTCTGTGCCTTGGCAGGCCACCTGGTGAAGGAAAGGAGAAGGTAAAGTTTCTGCAGGAGGTTTCTAGACTCAAGGGGAAGGAATATAAGAACTTGTCTCCTTTGAGCCTGTCCACTTTAGGACAACATTCACTTAAGGACACAACACACGCAACTTCAGCATCATCCACACGTGGCAGCTGGGGCTATGACCATGTGGCAGTAGGGGAAATATTCCTCGCTTTTCTCTCCCACTTCACCAGTCCCGTGGACAGTGGGGACACCAATGAAGATTTTGCAACCAGCTTCCTTCACTCTCCGCGGTCCTCTGCTTTCCGTAGCAAATCGTTCCACTCAAGGCCAGTCCACTCTCTGATGTTGTCTTCCCATCGTTTTCTCTGTCTGCCTCTTCTTCGTCTCCTTCCTTGTACTGTTCCCTGTAGAGCGCTTTGATTTGTTGTTTTACAAGATTCAGCGCTATATAAATTCCATACATTATTATTATTATTATTATTATTATTATTATTAGAACAGTCTTAGCCAGTCCAGATGTTCGCGTGAAGTGCCCGAACCACTTTAGTTTGCGTCTTTCCACTGAACCCTTAGAGATGTTACATTTTTATTTTCGACATGGACGGAACAGTTTTCATCATTGAAAATATTAACATGTCATTGTGTACACAACAACTGCTTTCTCGAGGTAAATGTAATTTTGATTGTTTGTTATAGTGTTAGTTCATAACACACTGTGTGAAAGGAAAGGAAACACAGCACTTACATTTTGCATGCAAGAAATAAAGTAATAACCCATGAATGGTGTTCCATCTGACTGAAAGTCCTAAAAACATGGGTTTTTTTGTTTTTTAAAATTATTAAGTAGCAGTCTTATGATTTTAACAGAGAGAGAGAGAGAAGAGAGAGAGAGAGAGAGAGAGAGAGAGAGAGAGAGAGAGAGAGAGAGAGATGAAGCAGACAGACAGGTAGACAGACAAGCAGACAAACGGGTAGACAAACAGGCAGACAGACAGGTAGACAGACAGGCAGACAGACAAACTGACAGCACAGGCAGACAGGCAGACAGGTAGACAGACAAGCAGACAAACGGGTAGACAAACAGACAGACAGGCAGACAGGTAGACAGACTGGCAGACAGACAAACTGACAGCACAGACAGACAGGCAGACACCTAGGTAGACAGACAGGCAGACAGACAGGCAGACAGGTAGACAGACAGACAAACTGACAGCACAGACAGGCAGACAGGTAGACAGACAAGTAGACAAACGGGTAGACAAACAGGCAGACAGACAGGCAGACAGGTAGACAGACAGGCAGACAGACAAACTGACAGCACAGACAGACAGGCAGACAGGTAGACAGACAAGCAGACAAACGGGTAGACAAACAGGCAGACAGACAGGTAGACAGACAGGCAGACAGACAAACTGACAGCACAGACAGACAGGCAGACAGGTAGACAGACAAGCAGACAAATGGGTAGACAAACAGGCAGACAGACAGGTAGACAGACGGGGAGACAGACAAACTGACAGCACAGACAGACAGACACCTAGGTAGACAGACAGGCAGACAGACAAACTGACAAGCAGAAAAAAAAGCATTTGCGTGAGCAGTGTTGCGACGCCTGATCAAAGAGGTTTACCATGTTCCAGACTAGCCTCTCTCTCTTTTTCTCTGTGTGTGTGTGTGTGTGCGTGCGCGTGCGCGCCCACGCACGCGCGGCAGATCAAAAGAAGGCGCTGATTACAGCGGAACAATGATGTGTGGTGTTCAATGTGCCATGTTCAGCAGTCAGTCAGTTCACAGTCACCCTGTCCATGTCACCATGGCCATGCAGTGCCCTGGCCTTGCTAAGTTAGCGCAAACGCGCACACGCGTGCAAGGTATGCGCGCGAACTAATTCAAATATGTGCAAACACGCACACACACACACACACACACACACAAACATGCTCACTCTGTCTCACTCTCTCTCTCTCTCGCTCTCTTTGTCTGTCTGTTTGTCTGTCTGTCTGCCTCTCTCTCTTTCCCTCTGAGGGGTGGGAAAGGGTGTGGTGAATATTTTGTTTCAGAGCTCGTCAAACTTAGCAATTAAATTGCTAAATTTCAAATCAATCAATTACCACCCCCCCGGGAGGGGGGGGGGGAGGAGGTATTCTTTGCAGTTGTCTGGAATGACTGCAAGTCTTTTCCTGTGGACTTAGCAAAATTATAAAAAAAAAATTAATGTAGAATCAGACTGAGAAGAAATAATAGAGGGATAGATGAGGGCTTCTCCACAACCCAGCTTCTCCACAACCCAGGCACTTGCCCACAACCGCCGCAAATGGGGCCAACTGGTGCAACGTTCCTCTCTGCACTGCCCCTACGACCCCAGATAAGATGAGATGAGATGAGATGAGGGCTAGCTGTGGTGAGTTGGTAGAAAAGTTGGGGGGACAAAGCGGGTGGGGGGGGGGGGGGGAGAATAATTTTGTCCATGTTCTGTGTGGTTCTATGAGCAGGTTTGTGTATGTTGTACTCTTTGTGGTCCAAAACCCGTTTTTGTCGGCGCTTGTTCAGCCATAAACAGAACAGTTAAGTGCTTTGGATGGCTGCGGCAGAATCTGTGGACTGTAGCCAAGGGGAAAAAAAGGGTCAGGGTCATTTAATGAATGAGCTAGGTGGGAAGAGACCATTCGTAGCTGATTAGAAAATCCGCTTGATTCAGCTGTTTGCTTTTTGTTTGTGGGTTGGTAGGCTGGTTTATTGGTTGGCTGGCTAGTTGGTTGGCTGGTTAGTTGGTTGGCTGGTATATTGGTTGGTTGGTTGGCTGGTTAGTTGGTTCGCAGGTATGTTGGTTCGCAGGTATGTTGGTTGGCTGGTTAGTTGGTTGGCTGGTTAGTTGGTTGGCTGGTTAGTTGGTTGCCTGGTTATTTGGTTGGATGGCTAGTTGGTTGGATGGCTAGTTGGTTGGCTGGTATGTTGGTTGGCTGGTTAGTTGGTTGGCTGGTATGTTGGTTGGCTGGTTCGTTGGTTGGCTGGTTAGTTGGTTGGCTGGTATGTTGGTTGGCTGGCTAGTTGGTTGGCTGGTTAGTTGGTTGGCTGGTATGTTGGTTGGCTGGCTAGTTGGTTGGCTGGTTCGTTGGTTGGCTGGCATGTTGGTTGGCTGGTTAGTTGATTGGCTGGTTAGTTGGTTAGCTGATTAGTTGGTTAGCTGATTAGTTGGTTGGCTGGTATGTTGGTTGGCTGATTAGTTGGTTGGCTGATTAGTTGGTTGGATGGCTAGTTGGTTGGCTGGTATATTGGTTGGTTGGTATATTGTTGGCTGGTATGTTGGTTGGCTGGTTAGTTGGTTGGCTGGTATGTTGGGTTGGCTGGTTAGTTGGTTGGCTGATTAGTTGGTTGGCTGATTAGTTGGTTGGCTGGTTTGTTTGGTTGGCTGGCTAGTTGGTTGGCTGATTAGTTGATTGACTGGTATTTTGGTTGGCTGCCTAGTTGATTGGCTGGTGTGTTGGTCGGCTGGCTAGTTGATTGGCTGGTATGTTGGTTGGCTGGTTAGTTGATTGGCTGGTATTTTGGTTGGCTGGCTAGTTGATTGGCTGATTAGTTGGCTGGCTGGTATTTTGGTTGGCTGGCTAGTTGATTGGCTGGTACATGGTATGTTGGTTGGTTTTAACAGCCCAGCCAAGACAGAGGTCAGACTACAACAGGTATGAAGCTGAGGTAGAGAAAGATGGTTCTGAATGAGGCCATAGCCCCATTTGTATTGGGAGGACCATTCCAATTATATAAATTCTCTAATAATTAAATGCTTTGAGGATCTCCATGATCTTTCTTACAACTGTACAAAAGTCCTTGGATAAGACTGTAAACCGAGGTACCGTGTGTGAAAGCACATAGAACATCTTGCACACACGTTAAAACTTGTTCCTCTTTTCGAAAAAGTAGGTCATTTTGTGTTGCGGTGGGAACGGATGACAAAATTTGCAAAACTGCATACACACGGGAACTGGATGTAAAAAGAAGTACATGAGTGCTTATTCCATTACCCTCGAAATAAAAGAAAAGATAAATAGATAAATAAACAAAGAAAGAAAGAAATGGATAGATAGGCAAATAAATAATAGATAAATATACAAAACTGTTACTTTGAACATCTGATTGTAAAAAAGACGATACATAGTTTTCATAAAACTGTTGTTTCTGGACTGTAGTTTAATAATATGATTCAGAAACTCCTTCTCTACAATTTTAGGTCCAAAAATCCCTTTTTGCTTTTTGCTATTATTACTTGTTTTTCACATGGCTGTTTCGAACATTCCCAAGCAATTGAATTTTTAACTGTTGATCTTGCAAGCAACCTTAATGTTTGTATGGTAAATTGTTGCGTCACATTCTTTTATCTAGCATGTATTGCTCCAATGTTTTCAAGCTTTTCTCTATGTATGTATGAATGTATGTATGTATATAAATATATACATACATACACACGTGTATGTATGTATGTATGTATGTATAGATATATGTATATAAATACACACACACACACACACACACACACACACACACACACACACACACCACACACACATATATATATATATATATATATATATATATATTTATATATGTATGTATGTATTTATGTATGTATGTATGTATATATAGAGAGAGACGGATAGAGACAGACAGACAGAGAGAGAGGGAGAGAGAGAGAGAGAGAGAGAGAGAGAGAGAGAGAGAGAGAGAAGAGATAGAGAGAGAGAGAGAGAGGAGAGAGAGAGAGAGAGAGAGAGAGAGAGAGAGAGAGGATGGACAGACAGACAGACAGACAAACAGGCAGACTAGACAGATATTCAATAACTTCTTTTCCAACAATCACAATTCTTAGTTTGAAAAAACAAAAAAAATACAAAATATAACTTTAGACACAAACAACTCACCATACAACAACTTCCACGAACAACAAGGTACTGGGACATTTTTGCTAAAGACGATAGAGTGTAGAATAAAGAGAAGAAGAAGAAGAAGCAAAGAAGTGACTTTGACAAGCAAGTCCCCTGAATGGATGGGAGGTATAGTGGACTACTACTGCTACCAAACCACTGACTGCACTGGTTACACTCTGTGCTACATACACCGATTCTTTTCCAGCCTATGTCTCCTCCCCGCTCCCACCGACATACATTGCCTTTGTCCACAATGTCTTTAGACTACCCCAGGAGAAGAAGAAAGACACTCGCCAGCAGCTGACTGACAAAAGAAGTCATAGTGTTTCTTTTCTGTACCTGGAAAGAATGCCTACTGTAAGCCTACACCTTTTTTAATCAGTAGCACACGTGTAGGTTGTGTTCAATGAGTCTCTGTGACTTTTTTATGGTAGGGAAAAAAGTTCTGAATCTGATTCATATACAAACACGTAGGCAGGTACGCACGTGGGCATGCATGTATGTAGACACGCTTGTACGCGCATCTGCGCGCACGCATGCATGCACGCACGCACACACACACATTTTACTGTGATGTCCTGATTGTATCATTCCTCACCACCCCACTCGTGTAATGTCATTTAAAGCGAACAGACATAGAATCGAGCGTGCGTGCGCGCGCGCACGCACGCACGCACGCACGCACGCACGCACGCACGCACGCACGCACGCACACACACACACACACACACACAACACACGTACGCACACACAGACCCCCCCTCTCCCCCACAACGCCTACCTCCCCCCCCCCCTTTCACACACACACATTTATGTTCAGAAATGTTGCATTCAACCCGGCCACAATGAAAGAACACGCAGACGACAATGTCAATGTAGGTAAATGGAGAAGCGTACAGCTTCTTTACACCATGGCCTCACCACAACCCACCCCATCCAGCCCACATTCCCCAAAAGAAACAGACAATGAATGTTGGCCATGAAAAAGATTAGCATAATAAACTTCAATATCAACGTAAACAAATAGAGCAATGAAAAACACTAGCATAATAAACTTCAATATCAACGTAAACAAACAGAGCAATGAAAAACACTAGCATAATAAACTTCAATATCAAAATAAACAAACAGAGCAATGAAAAACACTAGCATAATAAACTTCAATATCAACGTAAACAAACAGAGCAATGAAAAACACTAGCATAATATACTTCAATATCAAAATAAGCAAACAGACCAATGAAAAACACTAGCATAATAAACTTCCAAATCAAATTTTAAAATTTTTTTTATTTTATTCTTTTATATCGAGGATATGTCTGAGTCTATCACAGTGAGTGCTGCAAACTTTCCACCTATCCTTGCTTGAAAAATTTCTAATACCTCTGGGTCCTTCAGCTTCTCGAGGTCAAATTTGATCCTGATGTTGTTCCGCTTGTGGATTTTCTTTAGACGTAGTCGGAAAGTCATCATCACAAGATCATGATCACTCCCTATGTCTGCTCCTGGAAAACTTCGTGTCTGTGCGATGTTAACGCTAGACTGAAACCGTCTTTTCACCATGATGTAATCTATTTGGTTGTGGTGTTCTCCATTTGGGCTATGCCATGTCCATTTTCTGGATTTCTTGTGTGGGCCAAGTGTATTCACTAGCTGGAGGTGGTTGTTACTGGCAAACTCCAGGAGTCTCAAGCCTCTTTCATTTGATTGGTTATTACAATGTGGCCCACAAACGCCCTCCCAGTCTTTCCATGCATCTTCTCCTACCTTGGCGTTTCCAGTCGCCTTGCACAACGAGGATGTCTTTCTTGGGTGTTTGATTCAGAACCTCTTGTAGCTGGTCATAAAATTCTTCTTACGGCTTCATCTGTGCAGTCTGATGTAGGGCGTATGCCTGTACTATAGTTATGTTAAAGGGGGTTGCTCTCAGGCGGATGGTAATAAGTCTGCTGGACACAGGCTGGCAGCTCATGACGTGTTCACGGTGTCTTTGTGAACGAGAAACCCCACGCCGTGTTCATGTTTATCCTGTTTTCCACTGTAGTATAATTTGTGGTCTTCCTGGGTCGTTGTTTCTCCCATGTTTTTCCACCTGACTTCGCAGAGCCCAAGGATGTGCCAATGATATCTGGACATCTCATGTGTCAGTTCTTCCACTTTGCCTGCAGCTCTTAGTGTCCGTACATTCCATGTGCCAATGATGGTGTTGTGTCTGGCACGAATTTTGCTGCGTTTTACATCAGTAGCATACTTTCGACATCTGTCCTGATGAGCAACAGAAGGCGCGGTCCTTGGTAACCCGGGCGACGACCGATCCGGTATGGAGATTCTGGCTGTCTTTGTCATTGGTGTATCTTGGGCAAATCAAACCTGGCGGAGCCCATCCCTCTCCAGGTCGGATTTTTTGGTTGGGTTTACTCCCCACTACTACAACAACATTGGAGAATGGTTTCGAACAACAGTTGGAGTAAGGCAGGGCTGTCTACTCTCACCCACTCTTTTCAACATCTTCCTTGAGAGAATCATGGCTGATGCACTGGAACATCATGAAGGATCAGTCAGCATTGGTGGCAGAACGATCACAAACCTCCGCTTCGCAGATGACATCGATGGAATAGCAGGATCAGAAAAAGAGCTTGCCAGCCTAACAGAACACTTGGATAAGGCCTCCAAAACATACGGCATGGAAATCAGTGCAGAGAAGACCAAACTGATGACTAATAACACCAACGGCATTAGCACTGATATCAGGGTTAATGACCAGAAGCTGGAAACAGTTCAAAGCTTCAAGTACCTGGGAGCCATTGTATCAGACCATGGGTCCAAGCCAGAAGTAGTATGCAGGACTGCACAGACAATAACAGCTCTGTCAAAACTAAACACCATCTGGAGAGATAAGAATATCTCACTTATCTCCAAGATCAGACTAATGCGTTCCCTTGTCATATCCATATTTCTGTATGCCTGTGAATCATGGACCCTGACTGCAGATTTGGAGAGAAGAGTACAGGCAGTGGAGATGAGATGCTTTCGGAGACTCCTTGGCATCTCCTACAAAGACCACATTAGCAACGAAAGCGTGCATAAACAGAATCCAGCAAACCATTGGACCCTATGAGAACCTTCTAACGATCGTGAAAAAGCGTAAACTTAAGTGGTATGGGCATGTCACAAGATCCCAAGGAATTACAAAGACAGTTTTGCAAGGCACTGTCCAAGGAGGAAGAAGAAGAGGCAGACCAAGGAAGAGCTGGGAGGATAACATCAGTGAATGGACAGGCCTAGAACTCAACAAAACCCTGAGAAAGGCAGAACAGAGAGAAGAATGGAGGGAACTGGTTGCTGAGTCTTTGAGGGTGCCCCCACGGTCGTCAGACTACGGGACAGATAGATAGATAGATAGATATCGAGGATAATGGAATAAGCACTTATGTGCTTTTTTTTATTTTTAAAACATCCAGTCCCCGTGTGTATGCGGTTTTGTCAATGTTGTCGTCTGATCCCACCGGCACACAATGGCCTACTCTTCCGAAAAGCGGAACAGGATTAACGTGTGCGCAAGATGTTCTGCGTGCGTTCACACACGGGGCCTCGGTTTATAGTCTCATCCGAAGAGAGAGAGAGAGAGAGAGAGAGAGGAGAGAGAGAGAGAGAGAGAGAGAGAGAGAGAGGCATAATACCCCCCTCTTCCCCCCCCCCCCCCCCCCATCCCCCCACCACCCCCTTCTGTCTGCATTCCCCTCCCTATTCAAAGTTTTTGCGCACCCCACAGACAGTGCTAACTCAGTTTATATACATGTGTTTTATGGGTATAGCGCAAGGAGCGGAGCACGAACATCCCCATCTCCTTTCAGATCATGGCCAATAAAAGCTTTTGTGCCCAGGCCCAAGGCCCGGCCCTGACAGATGTAGATTTTTTCCCCTACAGATCCATGTCGGGGACCTTGGACAGCTAAGGTAAGACTGAAGGCATCCACCACTCTGTGCCATTGGCGTCTTCTGTGCGTAGGGATGGCTGTGTATTATATCTGGATCCTAACTTTCTCAATAAAGCGCCTCTGTATGTATGTATGTATGTATGTATGTATGTATGTATGTATGTATGTATGTATGTATGTATGTATGTAAAAAGCAAAGGCAAAAGAGTCCCATAACCTATAAGGTCGTAGGGGAGCGAGGCGTCAGAGACCTCACTTCTCTAGGGCCAGCATATTGAGGGCGGCGCCCATCTCCTCTCCCTCGCTGCTTTACCTTCCCTGACCCTAAAGAGGGCAGGTACCCATTTACAGCTGGGTGAACTGGGGGAACTGTACTGAAGCCAAGGCGCGCAAACGGTCACCCATCCAACTGGTAACCACGCTCGAAGCTGCTTAACTTGGCTGGGGGAAAGCGAGTGCTCCGACCACTGAGCTATCCCGTCCCCGTATGTATGTATGTATGTATGTATGTATGTATGTATGTATTTATTGTGTCACATGAAATCTTTCTGTGTCAGCATTTAGCCTCACCTCACTCAAATTTCTGCTTCTGGTTGAGGCCTCATCAGAGGTCCCAGCGGTGATTGAAGCTTCACCCTCGGGGGAACGGGATAGCCTAGTGGTCAGAACATTGCGCTCGCAATCTGATGACCCGGTTTCGATTCCCGTTCAAGGGGGAGATTTTCCCCTGGAGTTAACATCAGTGCAGACTCCACTCTCCCCAAAAGTTCTTCGGATGAGACTATAAACCGAGGCCCCGTGTGCGAACGCATGCAGAACATCTTGCGCACACTGTAATCCTGTTCCGCTTTTCGGAAGAGTAGGCCATTGTGTGCCGGTGGGAACAGATGACAGAATTTACAAAAGCGCATACACACGGGGACTGGATGTAAAAACGCATATAGGTGTTTATTCCATTATCCTCGAAATAAAAGAATAAAAAAACCCCACCCTTACAGCGAGACCCGTTTCATAATTTAGAAGTGTCTGTTGCATTCACAATAATAATAATTTCTCTCCATGTAGCCTACCAAAAGCCTTTATCAAAAGACGATAATAGAGAGATGAAGAAAATCTGCTCAGAATAGAATGGATAGGTTGTAAAAAAAAATAAAACAAAAACTCTTCAAACCCCTACACAAACACAATACACAGAAGAAAATAAGCACCTAGTGAAATTTAATACTTGACGTTAGAGGAATCATTATATTTTTTGTGAACGGTCACTTTTTTCTTTTTTGCGAAGCACATTATCTTGATCCAAGAACAACAACAGAATACAAAATATCTAAACGTGATAATGAATTGGGAACATGGCAATACATCTTTTTATACTGAAAAATATTCATGGTAAAATACCCCCATCCCCACCCCCAACCCCGCCTCCAAACTTTTGATGCGATTGTTTTGCCATAAGCTTCGATCCTGGGCATTTTCCAAGGAGGTCTAACAGTAACACTGACTAAACAGCCACACTACACTAGATGCCCTTAGTCATGATTGATTAGGGGATGGGGGGTGAAGGGGGGGGGGGGGCTGCTGGTCCCTGTACCACCAGGGCTGTTTGTTACACTCCCTCCCTCCCCCCCCCCCCGTCCCCCACCTCCCCCCTCCCCTCCCCACAGCGGCTGGCTTGATTCATGTTTCAGTGAATAGCCAAACGACAAGAAAGCAGCAATGGTTGAGGGAAGAAAGAAATAACACAGTCGCTCTCCTGTTATGTCTGTCTGTATGTATGTATGTATGTATGCATGTATGCCTTCGCCTATGTTATTCAGTTTTTTTTAGACATTCACATCATTCAGTTAGTCATCACAGTGCCTTGTTAAGTCACGAACACTCTTTCATGGACAACTGCACATGTATGCAAACGCGTGCGCGCGCGCGCGCGCACGCGCGCGCACGCACGCACGCACACACACACACACACAAACAAGGGCAGACACACAGACACATCATGATACGTTGTCGCATACACAAACATAATATAATATGCAGAGAGATATCATGACGTAAATAGTACGCATGCACAGAGATATACAGGGGTGCCCGTGCACACACCCGCACACACGCATACACACACACACACACACACACACACACACACACACACACACACACACACACACACACACACACACACACACACACACACACACGTGCGCACGCGCACGCACGTACACACACATACACACATTTTATTTTGTCCAATATTACATACTGTGAAAAGACGTTAGTAGCCTAAACTGTCCTTTGCATCCCTCTTTTGTGTTAGTGGATCAATGGTCTAGAGGTAAGGCACCTGCCTAGAAAGCTAAAAAAAAAAGTCCGGGTTCGAAGTGTGTGGTGGTTTGATCCCCATTTGTGCCCAAAGCTTTTCCCCCATCCACTTAGACCGTGCGTGGTGGTCTATGTGCTAGTCTTTCGGATGAGATGATAAGCTGTGTGCAAGCAACACGCATTTAGCTCATGTAAAAGAACCCACGGTAACACCAGCGTTATCCCTGACAAAATTCGGTAGAAAAAAGTCAGTCTAATAGGGAGACAGTTACAGTTGCAGACATGTAAAGATAAAATAAAAAAAAAGGGTGGCGTTGCTCTTGTAGCGACGCGCTCTCTCCGGGGAGAACAGTCCGAATTTCATGCAGAGAAATCTGCCGTGACTTAAAGTGGTATAAAATATAACACGATACACCCAGCTTTTTGAGTCGGAAAGAGAGGATAGAGATTTCTCTGATCGACTTAAATCCATTCTTTCGCCCTGTTTTCACGTTAGTGATCAGAACTATACCTTCAATAATCAGGACTTCCTAGATCAGTAAAGGTAAAGGTTTCCCATAACCTATGTGGTCGTAGGGGAGCGAGGCATCAGAGAGACCTCACCTTCTCTAGGGGCCAGCATATTGAGGGCGGCGCCCATCTCCTCTCCCTCGCTGCTTTACCTTCCCTGACCCTAAAGAGGCAGGTACTCATTTACAGCTGGGTGAACTGGAGGACTGTACCGAAGCCAAGGCGCACAAACGGTCACTCATCCAGGTGGTAACCACGCTCGATGCTGCTTAACCTTAGCTGGGGAAAGCGAGTGCGCTGACCACTGAGCCTATCCCTTCCCGTTCCTGGATACCTGAATATAATTCTGTTTAAAAGGCTTTAGGCCCTACACACCTTGTCAAATCCTTATTCGATACTTTCTTAAAATTCCACAAGTTTTATTTTGCCAGGATTCTTTATTCATTCATTCCCTGAAGTCAGAATGCGGCTACCTTAATGGTGGGCAAAAACGGTCGCACACGCAAAAATCTCACCATTGGCGAACCTTGCAGCCCTAGCCGAGGAACCAAAACGATAAATCATTTATAATTTTGGTGATTTTATTTTTCACTACAAATGTCACTGTAGGTTCTTTATAGGTCTTTAATGTTCTGGATATTGGACTCGCTTGTTTCAACCTACGTTTTAAGCTAAGACAATCCCCGAAAACGGAACGCGGCTATCTTTACAGTGGGCGAAAACGGTCGCATACACAAAAAAATCTCACCATTGGTGAACCTTGGAGCCCTAGCCCCTGAAAATGGGGAAAAAAAACCCCTATGAAAGATTTTGAAAGTGGCATCGACTCAGACGTAAGGTTTGTAGTCGGCTAGAGATTTTAAACTGGGGGGGTCGGGGGTGGGGGATGGGGGTGGGGTGGGGGTGTGGATGGGGTACAGGTTAGCCTGGTTGGTTAGAGCGTTGCGCATTGCGATCGTGATCTGCTGACCCGGCTTTTCAGAAGAGTAGGCCATTGTGCGCCGGTGGGAATGGATGACAAAATTTACAAATCTTCATACACACGGGAACAGGATGTAAAGAAAAAGTATATGAGTGTGATTTCATTATCATCGAAAGTTATAAAAAAAAAAACAACAATCAAAAATCCCAATGTCAATATCTTAAGAAGAAGAAACTGAGAATTCTTCGATTTTTGTCTCGACTCAGACGTAAGGTTTGTAGTCAGCTAGAGATTCCCCCCCCCCTCTCCACTCCACCCCCCAAACCCATTCTTATCTTTAGAAAGGTTCCAGTGCTAGTAATCCCTCCAAAGAATGTGGTTCACACACACAACAGACAGACACACACAACACACACAGATACACACACATCACACCACACACACACAAACACATACACACACACATACACACACACAACACACACACACAACACACAACACACACACACACACACACACACAGACACACACACACACACACACACACACACACACACACACACACACACACACACACACACACACACACACACACATACACACACACACACACACACAGAGTTCAGGCTTTTCTGAAGGCAGACTGTACACTCGCGAGGAATGTTGCACTGCACCAATCTCGTCTTGTCTTGTCTTGTATTGTAGACATTTGAATTTGTTAAAATATTGTTAATCATTGTTGGTTGCATGTGTAGGAGCCGGTTGAACGCAAGCACTCTGATTTGGGTTTTTTCTTCTTTCAAGATATAGCGCTATATAAATTCCTTCTTCTTCTTCTTCTTCTTCTTCTTCTTCTACCACTTTAAGTCACAGCAGAGTTCTCTGCGTGAAATTCTGATTGCTCTCCTGTGACAGAGCGCGTTGCCACAAGAGCAGGACCACCCATTATTTTATTATCATTATTTTTTATTTTTTACTTTTATTTGCTTCGTGGACGGGAATAGCTCAGTGGTCGGAGCACTCGCTTTCCCCCAGCCAAGTTAAGCAGCGTCGAGCGTGGTTACCAATTGGATGGGTGACCGTTTGCGCGCCTTGGCTTCAGTACAGTTCCCCCAGTTCACCCAGCTGTAAATGGGTACCTGCCCTCTTTAGGGTCAGGGAAGGTAAAGCAGCGAGGGAGAGGAGATGGGCGCCGCCCTCAATATGCTGGCCCTAGAGAAGTGAGGTCTCTGATGCCTCGCTCCCCTACGACCTTATAGGTTATGGGACTCCTTTACCGTTACCTGCTTCCCTACCAGAGTGAGTTTTCTCCTACACAATTTTGCCAAGGACCATTCATTCTCTTGTTGCCGTGGGTTCTTTTTTTTACGTAAGCTAAATGCGTGTTGCAACAGGACCTTGGGTTATCGTCTTAATCAAAAAAAGACTAGCACTCAGAAGACCACCACTCGCGGTGTAAGTGGATAGGGTAAACATTTCTGGAACAAACGGGACTGGAACCACCGCGACACACTTCGGACCTAGACTTTTCGCTTTTTAGGCATGTGCGTTACCTCAAGACGCCCAGGCATCAAGTATGCTCTTCTAGAGAGACATAATAATAATAATAATAATGATAATGATAATGTATGGAATTTATATAGCGCTGAAAAAAAATAATGCGTGTGTATGCGGTTTTCAAAATGTTGTCATCTGTTCCCACCGGCACACAATGGCCTACTCTTTCGAACAGCGGAACAGGATTTAACGTGTGGGCAAGATGTTCTGCATGTGTTCGCACACGGGGCCTCGATTTATAGTCTCATCCGAAGGACTTTGACATTCAATTCGATTTTTTTGTCAAACTGGGAAGAAAGGGCGAGGCTGGGAATCGAACCCAGAGCCTCACGGTTTACTTGTTGGCAGGCAAACGTCTTAACCATCCTGCCACCGTCCTTCCACCCATTTATTACTTGGAGTACAGCTTCATAATGAAGCTATTTCCTTCCCGAAGTTGGAATGTGGTTACCTAAAAGAAAAAGGTTAAAAAAAAGATGGTGTCCCATAAGTTATGTGGTTGTAGGGGAGCGAGGCGTCAGAGACCTCAGCTTCTCTAGAGGCCAGCATACTGAGGGTGGCGCCCATCTCCTCTCTCCTCCCTCGCTGCTTTACCTCCCGTGACCCTAAAGAGGGCCGGTACCCATTTACGGCTGGGTGAACTGGGGAACTG
>CM054136.1:71461297-71463797 GCA_028751875.1 Rapana venosa | reverse complement strand
ATAATAATAATAATATATGGAATTTATATAGCGCTGAATCTTGTAAAAAACAAACAAATCGAAGCGCTTAATATGAGTAACATTAGTAATGTCCAGTTTGCGCCAGTAGAGCAAGTACTATTTCAATGGGTATGAATTCGTCTGCCCAGTACATCTGTACCACGCATAATTCTGAGAGTTGTTGGAGCTCCAAAGATCACCTAAACAAAACTTGCCTTGCCTTTGTGGAAGGTCAAATCTTTAGTTATCTCAGATGACAGTACCACTCTACTGCGTTAACCACAGAGCTAAGACAGATAGCGTCTCTGTATCATTCTTGCTAATTCACAGACAACTGGAATATAATGCTATCCGTTGGAAAAAAAACAACCCCAGATTGAATGATATGGAATAGATGGAAATGATCCATGACTGCGGACGTTGTGAGAGTTGACTGAAGCTGTGAGGAAGACAGAGGGAGGACCAGTTCTTATAACTAGAATGATGGTTTTAACGTGGCAGGCATCACAGTTAAGGAACTGCTAGTCAATAACCAACTATAGAAGCGTATACCTGTTAAGTACAAATCGCACGTGATAGTGGGATGCTTGTGTCTTCAGCCACACAAAATAGTAAAAAAACCACCCAAACAAACTTAGAAAACCTCACAACAAACAAACAAAAGTACAAACCAACCGAACTTAGCTGACTGCAACACTTTTTCATTCAGCTTTTGATTTTGAAACAGTAATTTTATTTTTTTGTAGATGTGTTTGCCAACTCTGCTGTGATCTTTGCCGTCGGCAATTAATAAACTTAGCTACGTCGAAGTCAGATGCGCTGGGCCTGACTTGTCAGGAGCTTAGGGGCAGTGTGACGCATTTTCGCTCATATGACAGACAACAATAGTTGCTGTCTGAGGGTTCAACGTGACCACGACGACGAAGAAGAAGATAAACTGAAGCTGGTACGCGCATTTCCTTCACACAGAATAGTTGAATATTCGCTGGAAAAGTATGCTGGTGAGCCCTGTGATAAAAACTTCTTATAGCTGACTGATTCGGTCGGTGGTCTAGAGGTAACGCGCCTGTCTAGAAAGCGAAAAGTCCGGGTCGTAAGTGTGCGGTGGTTCGAATCCCGTTTGGGCCCGAAATGTTTTCCCCCATCCATTAGACCATGAGTGGTGGTCTGGGCGCTAGTGTTTCGAATGAGACAATAAACCGAGGTCCCGTGTGTTACACAAAATTATTCAGCCCACGTAAAAGAACCCACGGCAACAAGAGAGTTGTCCCGGGCAAAATTCTTAGAGAAAAAGCCACCCTGATAGGGAAACAAATACAGTTGCACAAGGAAAAAAAGGGTGGCACTGCTCTTGTGGCGATGCGCTCTCCCCCAGGGACAGCAGCCCGATTTTCACGCTGAGAAATCTCGTGACTTAAAGTGGTATAAATGAAATAAATGAAATGAAATGACTACCCAAGATGATTACACCCTCAAATGTATCATTAAGAGCTTGATCAGACTGGTGTGTTCTGCACATCATTGTAGGGCAGTCTTGGTGCATGACATGGTCACCAACACACATTGATGTTATTCAATCCACAAACACTGATAAACATTTTCTGTTAAAGAAATTATCCAAATGGAATCGACAGAATTTTCCACGCCCAAGTCCGATGCGCTGGGCCTGACTTGTCAGGCACTTAACAACAGCGACAAACGTATTTTCGCTATGACACACAACAATAGTTGCTGCCCGAGCGTTCGATGACGAAGAAGAAAATAATTTTCGCTAAAAAAAGAGGGGAGTTCTGGATAATGCACATGGCAGACTAAGGTCCATAATAACCATGAATAACCGTGGATTTAAACCTCTCCCTATTGGTAGTCAGGAAGACAATAGCCCCTCACACAACACTTTTTGACAGCCGCCCTACAAGGAGCTCTTATCTCATGAGTTATGAGGGCCCCTAAACCCCAGCCTTGGCAAACTGTCGTGCACTTGAGTGAATGAGGTCATCATCGCTGCTGAGCCTTTGTGAGTGGGAGACTAAAAACTCGTCAATGGCCGTGTATCGTCATGCAGTGACTGTTAGCAATCTGAACTTCATTAGTCTCTAGATCCTGGCAAGGCGAGGGAAGCGGATCCTAGAATGGTGAGGGAAGTAAGATCCTGGCAAGGCGAGGGAAGCAGATCCTAGAATGGTGAGGGAAGTAAGATCCTGGCAAAGCAAGGGAAGCAGGTCCTGGCAAAGCAAGAAAAGAAGATCCTGGCAAAGCAAAGGAAACAGATCCTGGCAAAGCAAGGAAAGCAAATCCTGGCAAAGCAAGGGAAGCAGGTCTTGGCAAAGCAAGGGAAACAGATCCTGGCAAAGTTAGGGAAGTAGATTCTGGCAAGGGGAAAGAAGCAGATCCTAGCAAAGTGAGGGAAGCAAGATCCTGGCAAAGCGAGGGAAACAGATCCTGGCAAGGTGAGGAAAACAGATCCTGGCAAAGCGAAGGAGGTATATCCTGGTAAAGC